>SJYO01041852.1:75450982-75723631 GCA_006410555.1 Capra ibex
TTATCTACAAAAAGACCTTGAGAGAACGAAAAAGGTACTAGGTCGTCTACAACCATTAAACTAGAGACCAAGGAGACGGAAAAGATTTTGGTCTAACTTGTAGTCCTTCAAGTGCCAAGTGCATAACGACTTCGGACCGAACCTCTTAAAACTCGTAATGAAATGATCGTACACTCTACTCACGTTAACACACCATCAAACTCGTAAGAAACCGTAACGGAAAGAAACCTTAACCTTACTTTTGACTGGAAAAGGTCAGGACACCGGTGACGACTCAAAAGGTTTAAACGACCGTATAACTCACGTCGTGAAAGTGTCGTAGTAGAAAGTCCTAAACTTTGTCGAGTTAACCTTAAGGTAGTGGAGGTGATCCAAACAAGTATCACTACGGAAGATTCCGGGCGAACTGAAGTGTAAGGTCCTACAGACCAAGATCTAATCACTAGTGTATACACTAAGTACACAATCTTAAGAATTTTATCTTCCACCGTATAAAATTCATGAATTATTTATCAAACAACGTACCTATTTAAATGGTTGGAGAGGTAGATTTACATTAAGTAAATCGGGGTTCCTGGATCTGGTCATAAACAGTGTGTAAAATAACACTGGTCTTAAGTCAGGCTCCGCCAATCATCTTTACGTCTCGCGGTGGTAGGGGGAGGGGAGAGGTGGGAGTCTTCTGAGTAAGACTTCCCAGTTCCATTCTTAAAAAATGAAAAGTTGTTTAGGACTACTAAAGACCATACCTATTAAGGTCTTTGGGATTTTTTACTGTACCAAAACCCACCTGAGGTCCTCAACCACTACCTGTCCCTCCGGACCGCACGACGTCAAGTACCCCAGCGTTTCTCAGCCTGTACTGACTCGCCGACTTGACTTGACTTGACTACCGACTAAATAAAACGACATGTCGTCTTTGATTGTGTTGTAACATTTCGTTGATATGAGGCTGTTTTCAGTTAAAATTTTTTCTCTTGTTAGAGATTATACTGGTGACTTGGTGAAAACTCTAGCTCTATTTATTTTTAATACGTATAAGACCTTTTAGGAGTCATTTATAATAAATAGAGTTTTTTATGACGTTTAAATTATCACATAAAGGGGGATAGTCGACGAAGAACAGTGGATATTTATTGATCAAAGTATCTTTCGTTATTTGGTAGACAGTATAGGTGAGAGATGAGAAACTTGAAAGAAGAAGATCTAATCTTTGACATTTCTAACTCTTTGTTAACGTAGTAAGAAAAATGACTAGAGAATGGTTTTGGGATACTGAGAGTAGAACGTTTTTACTGTACTAATGTATTTACTGTATCGTATTTAGAATAAATTATGGTAGATACGATTGAGTAAGAGTGAGTGGAAAGGTTTAATTTTAAATAAAGGGACATAAATATTGACCTAGTACTCTACGTCAAATTACCTAGTACTCTGATTAAACAACTGAGAACTGGTTGTAGAAAAAAAGTTTACTTTTTTTATCTAATACTACCTTTTATATAGTGTGACGTTCATTAATCCCATTTAAAACAAAGTTAATACAAACATACTTACATATGTTCCATTTCTATCCTTTATATAAAGAATAAAACTCATAATCCTTTACGTACTTTTAAAGACTAAACTATTTCAATCTACTTAAAATACTCGATGTTATAAAAAATTTTAAAAGGAGATGATCTTACGTACAATTTAATGTTCCGGATAAAGATAAACACCAGTTGTTGAAACAGAACGATTAAGTACTATTGAACTCGTAGAGGTAAATTTCGGGCACAGAAGAAATTCATTGAAAGAGGGCTTAGTTAAAGATCCTGGAGAATGAGGGGACTTCAAAGGGAGGAAAGAAGTAAGATTCCCCTAGATTTGAATTCCCCGAACCTATAACAGGACCGAAAGACTCTTCCCACGGACCAGATGGACTGAAAGAGTCATAAACAACTATTAAAGACCCATAGACAACTAGAACTGTTCAGGGACGGGAACATTGGACTAAGGAAGAAACTTTCAACACTGTGGGTGGTACTGGGTAAGAGTATTAGATGTGTGGGTCGGTATATGTCACACCGAAATTCGAGTGGTGAGTGAGAATCGATGTACTTGTGGGAGACACCCCCACCCCCTTTCCGTCTGAGAGAGAAAGTTGTTTCGAACTGAAAACTTTTGGTTTTCCGAAAGTCTAACGACGTAAACGATAAACAAATGCTTTAAATAAGTCTTTACATAAGATCCGGACGTGACAGGTCAAAGACACTGTTACCTTTACATGAAATATTTTGGTGTGACAGGATGTGTTATTGGTAACCAGTGTACACCGACAAAGCGAGAACTTCACACCAATCCCACTGATTCTTTGACTTAAAATTAAACTAATTTTAAATTAAATTTAATTAAATTTAAGTTTATCGACGGACACAAATCACCGAGGACATAGTCTGTCGTGTTAAGACCCGTCATAGACACGGGAGGTACTACAGTCGAACATTTTTTGGACAAGGACTACTGTTTTAGTACCCCAGTCACATTACGTGTATTCCTACCCTCTTCCTTTCGTTGAAAAATTATAGAGAAATATATTAGGATGGAAGAAGGGACCACCGAGTCTCCAATTTCGTAGACGGAGGTTATGCCCTCTGGACCCAAGCTAGGGACCCAGCCCTTCTAGGAGACCTCTTCCTTTACCGTTGGGTGAGGTCATAAGAACGGACCTCTTAGGGGACCTACCTCCTCGGACCATCCGATGTCAGGTGCCCCAGCGTTTCTCAGCCTGTTCTGACTCACCGACGTAGAATATATTAGGACCGTGTATCTAAAAAGAGTAGTTTTAAATATATATTATTTTACAAGGATGAAATTCATATCTCAAGTCTCTCAAAACTGTTTACATATGTGACTATCGAGTCTGCCATTTCGTAAACGGATGTTATGTCCTCTGGACCCAAGCTAGGGACCTAGCCCTTCTAGGGGACCTCTTTCTTTACTGTTGGGTGAGGTCATAAGAACGGACCTTTTAGGGTACCTGACCATCCGATACCAGGTACCCTAGCGTTTCTCACCCTGTGCTGACTCGCTGAAGTGAAAGTGAATATGTGACTCCGTCCTCCATCTACCCGGGGAGGTTCCATTTTCTTATCCTCTAATTAAAGGACACCTGACTTTAAGATCCTGCTTTTATCGTCCTGTCAATTCTCTCCTCCGACCCTGGACGGTTCTGGTGTATTAAAGAGTAAAAGTTTCCGTCCTCTGAAGGGTCTGGTGTGTATGTGTCTTTCTGAGGAACCTCCAGTTTCCACTCACTATGAATCCCTACGAGATAGGTATACGGAGACGCCATCTGAAGTAGAACCGATTCTGTACACACACATATGCTCTCATAGGACTCTGTGTGTTTGTGCCTGACACTTGGTCCTTTTAGTTTTACTAACTGGTTTCCTTTGGGTATTCTTTACAGGGTGTATTCACTAAATTTGACCCCATACTGAGTCCCTGAGAGGGAGCCTCCGACGAGTACACAGATAGGTGTGAAAGACACGAGAAAAAGGAGGATTATTTATAAAATGAACGAAGTGATGAAAGGTAGAAACACCCTTAAGAAAAGACGTTTCGGATTCTCGGTTCCGGGAACAGTGGCCAGATCACGATCCTAGACGACGACGACTCTGAGTCGGAGTTAGAGACCGATCCTTGAGTTCGGGGCGAGGTCCCGTAACGTCCGGCTCCGGTGGACGTTAGGATTGCTGGTGGTATTACTTCTGTGTCTTATAGAGTGATGGGAGTTTAAGAGGAGGATGAGGGTCAGGGACGGTTAGTAACTAGACGAAGGACAGTGACAGTAAAACAGAAGGATCTTAAAGTTTATTTATGTTAATCTGTATACGTAAAAGATGTGGACCAAAGAGAGTTGGTCATATTAGTAAACCCTAAGCGAATACAACAACGAACACATCCTCAGAGAGAGAGAGAGAGAAAAAAAAAGTCATTCAATATTGACGTATCATGTCTATATTATTATGTTAAACGAATAGGTAAGGGGTAAACTGATCCCTAAAAAACCAAACTCTGTTAATAAAGTTCTCGATTAAATACTTATTTTATGCGTAGAAAACAACTGTATACGAAAGTAACATGAAACCTTTAAAAGATTATAACCCTTACCACCTAGTATACCATTTACATACAAATAATTCTTTAACGGTTTGACGAAAGATTTTACTAACATAATACGTAAGGGTATAGTGATATACTCAATATTAACGAGGTGTAGGAATGGTAGTGAACCGAAACAGTGAAAAAACCTAAAATCGGTAAGAGCACACACACTCCACATAGGATAGTGTCAAAAGTAAACGTAAAGGAACTACCGTTTACTACAACTTGTAGAAATATACATAAAAATACGTCAAGTATATAGAAAAAAATTCCTTTACAGACAATTTCAATTTTAGTTCAATAGTAAAAGAATGAAACACCATTCTTAATAAATAACTATATTAAAACGTTCATAAAAGAGGTTTAGACACCAAACGAAAAAATCAAAGAATCGTTGTGGAAAGTTTTTACTCTAAAAAAAACCGGATAGACTCTTTATAAACGGATGAGTTTCAATACTTTTAAAAGTTCATACTAAAGAAGTTCTAAATATTAAAATCAAGAATCGAATTCCAAGTTAAAAGTCAATTTCTTTGAAAAACTTGACTAGTTTTGAGATTCAATGAAATTATAAATAAGGTTTAGAGTCCAATTATATCTTGGACGGAGTACCTCAATAACATTCGGACCGTATATTATTATTAACCCATTAATAATCCGTACCTGTAAATACAAATAAGGAGGTTGTTTAAGGGAGTGTCGTGGTTTCCTTTATGGCTTATAATAGTTGATTTCATTCCACGATTCTCAATCCTTCTACATTCGTCCTCTAAATAATTTCTAATGTTTCTTTTGGATTTATTTTTGATTTTCGTTTTAAGTAAGTTCTCCTCTTCTATCAAATTTTGAAACTTACTTTGGTCGGTAAGAGTTAAAGAAGAGAAAACACTGTGAGTGAACAGACAAGAATTCTGATTTACAGGTGACTTCTGATTTCTACGAAACTACGGACAAACCAACGACCCTAGTATAAGACATATATGTAGATCTTTAATCGTGTTTCGTTCTCTCAGTACCTACTTTTATTCTTATAAAAAGATAACGGAAGGGAAGATCTATTTAGATATATTAGAGGAGGTGGAAATTTCAATAATCTAAGGTCCGTACTTCAAATCGAAGAAAAATTGTTGAGCAACCCTTTCATCTTGTAGTCAAAGTTGGTTCACAGATCTTCTTATGAACGTCACGAAAGAGATCCTAGTGGACAACCGAATTAAGTGTGAACACGTTTTGACACACCTTCTCCTCGATAAAGGGTGACCTTTAATTACAATGGATGTACACTAAAAACAGGGGAAGTCGGGAGGACTCAACTCTCACCCCAATAAGTCTCAGTTCGGTTTCTACTAACCTGGGTACCTAGGACTCTTCCTGTGTTACCTTACGAAGTGTCACACCCACACCCCCCGTCACTCTGACTGGGGTAGAGTAGGACTAATTGAACACTAACGGGACGTACACTATAAACTTTACGTCGTTTTTAAGGTCTCATACAAGGAACAAGAGACGTGAGTGGATGGACAACGCACGTTCCCTTTCGATCTGAGGAGGTAGACCATTTACTAAAAGAACCTACAACGTTGGTGTCTTCGGAATAGATCACCCAATAGTCAAATGGACAAGATCACCTGGACAACCGGTTGACTGTTCATAAAGTTACATATATCCCAGTGTGAAAGACGAGGAGTGTAACGATACGTAAACATTTACTTTTAGTACTCGTAGTGTACCTAGACTCTAGTAATTTACTCAAAAGGAAAAGACTAGACGGGGCTGTGGACCACGGTCCCTGTAAAAATAACCCCAGTTTACTTGAGAATCTGAGACTGTTCGTACTGTCTTAATTCCAGAAGTGGTTACGTGACTAAGTTGAAAAGTTATTTATACGTAACGAGAAAATGGTCCATGAAAGGATCTGTTGTCTTTTATTTGACTTCAGGAACTAGAGGAGTGACGAACTAAATTTCACCTATTGGTTGTTCCTGGATGACATATGGTGTACCTTGGGACGAGTTTCAATACACCGTCGGACCTACCCACCCCTCAAACTCTCTCTTACTTATGTACACACACACCGACGTAGGGAAATAACAGGTGAACTTTGACAGTGTTGTAACAATTATCCGATATGCGGTTATATTTTATTTTTCAAAAAAATCTTTTTAGGAAGAAGAGTAACTCACCCGAAGATTGTTGAGTATATATGATTCCTACTGTTGTTCGAAAAACACGGAAAAAGTAGGATACTCTGTATTGTATCTCCAGTTACTGAAATAAGGTAAAGTGTTTGAGATGAAGAGAATGGGAGGTTAGTAACCGTCTCTCGTATCTTAAAATTTGACTCCGTCTATATATCCTGAATCGAGGAGTCGGGTAAGAGGATTCCTCCCCTTAAATCCTTCCCTAACTAGGATTCTATTGATTTCTATAGTCCAGGATTCCACCTGAAAAAAGGATTACTTTACCCTGAATAACTTAGTACGAACGAAGGAAATCCTGTTCCTCGGGATGAGTCCATGAGGGAACTTATCAGGAGACTCAAATTTCAACTTAAATCGAGTGGGGAAAACTGGGTCTACATAGGTATGACACAGCAGAAAAGGTAAGACTGTAGGTATTGACCTAGATAAATCCAACCCCGGTTTTACCTGGACGCCGTATGTAGTGTAAACTGTAAGAAAACAGGTATAGACCCGATAAGGTATAATCGGCCTCAATCGACCTAAGAACTCGATTCAGGACCTTAGGTCATGTCTGTAGTCTCTAGGACTCCGTGTCAGATTTACTTGGACACAAGGACTTTACGTCCACGTACTTTCTGTCGTATTCTCTGACCTTAAATTGTTTTCAATCGGTACTTTTGTTTTAAATACGACCTTTTCACTTCTCCATGTTTACACAATTTCTACACATCTGTTTATATATAAATTATTAATAGAAACAACAACAAGTCATCGATTCAGCACAGACTGAGAAACGTCGAGGTACCTAACAGTGTGTGGTCCGAAAGGACAGGAAATGATAGAGGACCTCAAACGAGTTTGAGTTCAGGTAACTCAATCACTACGGTAGGTTTGTAGAGTAGGAGACAGTGAGGGAAGAGGATGGGAGTCAGAAAGAGTCTTAGTCCCAGAAAAGGTTACTCAACCGAGAAGGATAGTGCACTGGTTTCATCACCACGAAGTCGGAGTCGTAGTCAGGAAGTTTACGTATAAACCCCAACTGAAGGAAATCCTAACTGACCAAATAGAGGAACGTCAGGTTCCCTGACAGTTCTTATAACGGGGAACCTTCTTTTCGATACTGTTTGGATCTGTCGTATAATTTTTGGTTTCTCAATTGAAACAACTGTTTCCAGGTATATCGGTTTCGATACCAAAAAGGGTTTCAAGACATACCTACACTTTAAACCTGGTATTTCTTCCGACTCATGGTTTCTTGGCTATGAAAACTTATTAGTAGAATACAGTTAAATATATCCAAAGGGGCCACCGAGTCTACCATTTCTTAAACGACGTTATGTCCACTGGACCCAAACTACGGACCCAACCCTTCTAAGACACCTCTTCTCTTACCGTTAGGTGAGGTCATAAGTACGAACCTCTTAAGGTACCTGTCTCCTCGGACTTCCCGATTGTCAGGTACCCCAACGTTTCTTAGTCTGTGATGACTCGTTGATTGTAGAAGTGAAAGAAAGTATACTCATGTGGACTTTAAATGTATAATAACATTTAGTTGATAACAACAAGTCAACGATCCAACACAGGTTGAGACGTTGTCGTACCTGAAGTCGTGTGGTCCGAAGGGATAGAAAGTGATAGAGGGTCTCAAACGAGTGTAAGTACAGGTAACTCAGCTACTACGGTAGATGGGTAGAGATATAGTTGATATGGAGCTATTTAAGTTTTGTCTGACCGTACCTTTGTCTGAAATGTCGGAAATCGGACCTAATATTCGTAACAGACAATTTTTGTTTCCGTAATACGTCTAAAGTCTCTGGTTCACACGAGAACAAACCCTTATTATTCGGTCTTCTGTACTAGTTAAGAGTCTTGAATATAAAACAGATGGAGAATACTGACCGAAAAACCCTTTACCGTAGCATAGAAACCTCTGTACTGAACTGAAAAGTGCGGGATGAAATGGGATCACTTTTTTCCAACCTTTCTACCTGATAAAGTTTCCATTTTCCCAACTTACAACGAACTTTGACTCGAGGTCAAAATCCTAACGAACAACACGTAGAGTACAGAACTCACCTCCGTACGTTTCAGACATAGTAACACTGTGTCATGCGAACCCGTAAAGTAAAAGTGATAAAGGAGACGTTCCTTTGAACTGCAAGATCTGTTTTACCTGGTTCTGTGTCGTCAGGACTATGAGGAAGAGAGGATATAGGGTTTCTTAAATTATAAACCGTTACACTTTTGATTCGGATCGTCAACCTGGAGGAGGTTCTCAACCCCGTCGGGAATCCATGCAAGTACATCGAAGTCCAAATCCCGTACTTCGGACCTTCCTTCATTAATTTATAAAAGAAGAAAATCTAAAGGAACCATACATTCATATATATAGGTTTGTACTGATGGCCTTTTTGGCATCGAAACCAATATACCTGGAAACTGTCCTTTCACTTCAGAGATGAAAAATTTTTATACAACAGATCCAAACAGTTTCGAAAAGAAGGTTCCTCGTTCTAAGAACTCTCAGGGAACCTGACGTTCTTCTAGTTTTACCAGTCAGGATAAATAACCTTCCTGACTACGACTTCGACTTCGAGGTTATGAAACCGGTGAATAACCCTTCTTGACTGAGTGACCTTTTCTGAGACTACGACCCTTTCTAACTCCTCCCCTCCTATTCCCCCATTATCTCCTACTCTACCAACCTACCGTAGTGACTGAGTTACCTGCACTCGAAGTCATTTGTCCCTCTATCACTTCCTGTCCCTTCGAACTGCACGCACGATGTCAAGTACCCCTGTGTTTTTCAATCGATGGCTTGTTGTTGTTGTTGTTTCTACTAATAATTTAATGTAATTTATATATAAACAGATGTGTAGAAATTGAGTAAACATGGAGAAGTGAAAAGGTCGTATTCAAAACAAAAGTACCGATCGAAAACAATTTTACGATCAGGGAATACGACAAAAAGTCCGTGGATGTAAAGTCCTTGTGTCCAAGTAAATCTGACACGGAGTCCTAGAGACTACAGACATGACCTAAGGTCCTGAATCGAATTCTTAGGTCGATTGAGGACGATTATACCTTACCAGGTCTATACCTGTTTTCGTACAGTTTACACTACATACAGTGTCCAGGTAAAACCGGGGTTGTGTTTATAGAGGTGTCATCAACTAAATGTTATAATATATTCATGTTATAACACTAAGGGTTAAACTATTTTGTTCTTTACAACTTACTCATAACGAAACTAGGTACCTTTAAGAAAGGTCGAGGACTTTAGATAATTGGTCACTTTAGAGTACTTAAGAGACCCGATGTCACTAACAAGTGTTGAAACAGTTCAGGAGATAAGGAAAAAAATCGACTGTTGTTCAAACAATCCTTTACATAGGAGTGAAAGTAGACACAGGTTTTCACTGTAATATGAAACCGCACCGGAGACTTGATTAACGATATGTAAGTTTCACCACAAAAACAGGTCGTCATCACACTACTCCTCCTGTTAAGTAAGTAAGTAGTTTATGGATTACTCGAGGATGATTCACGTTCTGACTCTGGATGTTATCGTTTGTCTTCTGTCCGGGTGACCGAATTATCTTGAAAGTCAGGTGACTACGCTCTTTGTTTTATTTACTATTTGTCATCAGTTTTCACAGACCAATAGGTTCTCGATATATCTCTTATCTTGTTGATCTACTCACTCACAGATCCACTCATGAAAACTGATCTATAAACTCCTTCTGGAAAGATTCCTTTACTGTAACCTCGTTTACGAAAGTACTGTTCCCCTGAGTCTATACGTTTATGGGGTTCGTTTCGTTTGTCGTTCATGTCAAATTCACCCTCAGTTGAAACACATTGGTTAAAAAAAAAATTACACATCTATTTTAGTATTTGTTGGTGTTGGTTTACAGTGATAAGGACCTCGTCTCACTGGTCTTCCTTTACTCTCCATTCACATCCGTTCCCGGTATAATACCTCCGAATCCCCTAGTATTTGTCAGACATGAATATCAGACTCATATCACCCTTCAGTGACCTCGTTAAATCAGTCCCTCCCTGTACTACCCTAAATGATACATTGATGAGTGTCGTTTTTGGATAGTAAAAGTTTCCCCTTCCTTGTCGAAGGACGGTGTTTTAGGGTTGGGGGATCCATTATTCTGTTTACTTAATTGGAAAGATAAAATAATAAAGAGAATTTTACAGAGGTCGTATTTCGTAGGAGGTCGTGTGAATATAGGTGTTTGTATTTGTATTCTCTACGGTTACTTATCGGTAGGTAATATAAGTAGTTCCTGTTTTTCTTCATCTTTTATCAAGAAGGGTTTCGGACTATAAAGAAAGGATACTTCCTTTAAGTTTAATATATTGAGACTTAGAGAGGTTTTGGGTAAAGGAGTAAGGTATAAATCCCACCATTGTCTGAAGGAACTAACCATTTACCCTATTTTTATTGACCGAGTGGAAGATCTATAAGGAGCACTCTTACCTAGACGGGGATCTCTCGTTTTTTTTTTTTTTTATAATACACGGAGGTGCCGTTTTCGTAATGATCGTGTCCGGGGTAGGACCACCAGTGGAGATGGTAGTGACGGTACTAGTTCGATCACACACACACACACACACACACACACACACACACACACACACACACACACACAGATACGAATCAGTGAGTCAGCACAGACTGAGAAACGTTGGGGTACCTGACTTCAGGTGGTCCGAGGAGAACGGACCTCTTAGGCACTCTAAGAGACCTGTTCTTATGAACACACTCATCGGGAAAGGAAGAGGTCCCCTAGAAGTACTAGGTCCCTAGTTTGGGCCTAGAGGACGTAACGTCTGTTTAAGAAACGACAGACTCCGTGGTCCTTCAGATAGATTTAGACTCAAGTTGTAATCGTTCAGACGAATTAATTGTTTGTATTTCGGATTAAGAGATTAGATAATAGATAATCTTTATTTTTATAAAACCGAAGGTACAGATAATAAAGAGTCGAACAAACTTTTGTTCTACCTTCTTTACTCCATGGTAAAAGTCATCCCTTACCACGTACCTCTGAGGTCGAAGTCTACGGATGACTCTTGTATCGTGACCGAATCTCAGAGAGTTTCTATATTTCCCTTTCCATTGATATCGTCAGTATGACTCCTTTAAATATTAGGAAACACAATTTTTTTAAAAAAACTTTCTTTTTGTCGAAGAATCTGTCTTATCTTTTGAGGTATAATTTTTTATCATTATTAGTCAAACCTCAGGGGGTTCTGACGAAGTACGAGACACATGTGTCTTGACCTGCTGGTGTCTTCGTCTCCTTTCCTGACTGCCCATCCTACGCGTGTAAGGCGTGAGTCGCAAGAGGAACAGACAAGTAGCAGGAAGTAACAGAAGGCTCATAACTAGACATTCGACACGGAGACTAGTGACGAAAATAAAGTCGATAAAAGTCGAGACAAAAGGTGAGACAGGGGTTGTTCTCTATCGCCTCTCCTTATGACAAGAACCGAGGAAAATACGTTAAAGAGTATACCAGGTAAACCTGCATAATGACTTTGAGGTAACGAATTGTATGTTTCTTATCAGTACGCCGTAAAGTCTCGGACGAGGTTGAGACTTGGGTTTCTCTCCCTCGATGTACTACATTGAAGGACGGATTGAGAGAACACCTTTTTCACTCTCCATTTATTCGCTTAAATTTGAGTCCAGACTCTTTTGTGGCATCTGTATTACCTCTGACTATACTATCTCTGTCTGAGAAAACAGTCGAAATGTCACTTTGGTGTATGTCTAAATAGGTAGAAGTGATCTCCTTTGTTACTAAATGACTCACACTACCAACTTACTTGACTTCTAGTTTGATACGAACTAAACGGAGGTACATAAAATTGTATAAAAAATGAAAAAGATTCACTTTATCAGTGAAATAATTTAAAATCTTAATCTTACTTCATTCATAACGTAATTTCACAGTATATCTTCGAGACATATTGTCAAAAGGATATAAACAAACGAACCAAAAAATAAAGAATCAATGAGAATTCATGGATTCTTCCTTATAAAGAGTCAGGTTTACTTACTCCGCTAATATCGTGAATAATTATGTGTAGACCCACATGAACTAGGGGTAAACAACCTGGATGAGATCTTGGGAATGGGTTCCTTAAACCAATAGGATAACCAGAACAAGGTACTTTTTCCTTTACCTACACTTGGATTTGTATCCAACAACTGGAAAAAAAAAAAAAGATAATATTTTGAACAGGTCTCTCTGAATCTTTCCTACCAGTATCGGGAAAGTACACTATACGTGGGTACGGTTTGTCCAATTCTGTCCTCATCACATCCACATACTTAATTTTTAATTCCACTTTAAAGGACACCACAGTGTCCATCATTCACTCGAACGTATTTGGTGACATATTCGGTAGGGGGGGGGGTTGACTTAAATGTTTGAATTAAGAGATTAACAGGAAGAGATTCAAGACCCCTCACTTAATGGGTAGACCGTTGGACGGAGTGAAGACTGACTGAGTCTTCGTGAAGGTGTCGTCGACGGTGTAAAAAAAAAAAAAAACTTTTCTTACCCACCTCAACGACGATACTCAGTACCTTCTTACTCTTTAAGTCTCCATTCCACTTTCCACTTCACATATAAGGTTGTGTAAAGTGTTCCTTCCCGGTCCCTATTCTTTCTAGTTCTTGACTTAAAGGAGATCTTTGAAACCTTCCTTAATAATTAATTTAAAAATTCTGATGAGAAGACTCTCAGTAGGAAAGAATCAGAAGGGTCTTTATCCGTGGGTGCTTGTGAGTGTGGATCAACTCTCCCTCTCTCTCTTTTGACGAGAGTAAAGTTTAGGGAGATACCATTTATATGAAAAGGGTACTAATAAGATAGTGTGTCGATTCGAATGGTAAGACTCAGTGATTAATATCCAATTAACTTACTTTAGTTCGGAAAGTTAAAGTAGAAACCGGTAGTTCGTTGCGTACCTGAATCCTCTTAAGTGGATTTGTGGTTCTTATGTCAACAATAATTATTCTTTTTTATATATATATATAAGAATTTTAAGTTCATCTTAGGTTAAAATTCGTCTCATACACGTTTACCTAAGAAAATTTAATCAAATGTTAACCATTAAATTCTAAGAGTTTTATTACACTGTTATACTTAGGTTCCCAAATTGGGTCGTCTGGACTTCTCTCATGTCTTTAGTGATTGACACTCGTAGTTCCGAACCTCCAGTGATCGAATCGGGACCAGTCTCGTTGTCGGAACTTTAAATCGGTTATTCAGAGAATCAGAAAACCTTCTCGAACAACTCCTGGGTGTTGTTTAATTTTAAAACAAATATTTTTCAGTCATTAAATTTTAAAAAATAGAGGGTTCCCTTTCCTAACCCGAAGGGACCACCAAGTCTTCTATTTTTTAGGCGGATGTTACGTCCACTGGATTCAAGTTAGGGACCCAACCCTTCTAGGGGACCTCCTCCCGTACCGTGGGGTGAGATAATAAGAACTGACCTTTTGGGGTACCTGTCTCCTCGGACCGTTCGATGTCAGGTACCCCATCGTCTCAGCCTGTAATGACTCGCTGACTGTGTGTGTGTATTCCTTATCGAAATCTTTCCTGAAGAACTCGGAATCAACAAAATCTTCATCTGTATAGATTCGAAGATGACTAAGTTCCAGACTGACCTGTGACTTTTATTCCCTTTCTTTATTTGTCTGAGAAGGGTCCCTTAAAGAAGGTAACACAAATACCTACTCCTCTTACCAACCGTGGTATCGTAACGTGTCACCAGTCATTGTGGTCAACAGTACTCAGAACCAAGACGGGGGAGGAACGAGTCAGGGGAATCTATTGACAACTGGAGCGGTGTACACAGAAAGGGGTGGGAATACTTCTGTCTTCGTAATGAATACACAATCGTAACTTGTCTAATTCATATTGTACGAATCTTGTCACGGTTCGTGTATTTTTAGAAGAGTTTTGACATGTCAGGTCCTTTGTGTCTTCAGAGCCATCCAATCGGTGAAAAAGGTCCAATGTGTCGTCGTCTCAACTCTAAACTTGGGTCTAGAGACTGGAGGAGCATTTGTACGAGTCTGGACCAAACGAGTAACAATGAAGGGGTCTTAACACGTTTGTTAACAGTACGATTCCTTAACCACTTTTACTTAAATCGTGAAGACGGTTTATTCTTTCAAAATGAATTTTGAAATTTACTCGAAAAAACAAAAAGACTATGTCACCACCTACCCCTGTCATTGGAGGAGACTCTATGAAATTAGACGATTATATCCTTCGTGATGTGTACTCAACTCTGGACCTCATGTCTGACATTGTGACACTGATTACCTATCAAGAAAGTCCCTGGGTAAAATGGAGGTCTGGAGACGTAAAACTTCTCGACGAGACTTCCAGTACCATGTTAAACATTGTATTAGCATAAAAGACAGGGTCGTTAAGTTGTCTCGATCTCCCGTTGTCTTGTTACGGTAATAGACATGAAATTTCAGTGTTAAGAAACCCAGAGTTACTTCACGAACGACTACACACTGAGAACTTCTAGGGTAAATAGAAGAGTACCTCAGTAGTATTGGGAACGTCCACCGATGTCAAAAGAAGGGGTTTCCTTACATAAAGACTGGGATTTCTTCCTTCGGTCGACACTGTGTTTGAGGGTCGGTTTGTTCTGACACAAAAGTGAACGATGTCCTATTCTGTTCATTACCTACACTACTTTGTGTCTAGAACCTTCGTTCTCGTGTTACCTTTACAGTCCATGACTTCTAAGGAAAAAGTATACTGAGTGAGTCCACTCTATTTTCGACAATTAAAAGTATATCACCGTCAGACCCCGTGTTGAGTAGTATTTCGGAACGTTCTTTAAGAGACTTGATAAGATATTTTATAGAAGACTGTGAACTGTTACGGGTCTTCCCGGTCAAACCCCAGATCAGACTTACACTGAGTAAGAGGGTGTACGTTTCCCTCATGTAATTAGACATTGTTTAGACAAATTGAAGGTGAGGACACGGGTAGCATTAAAGGGTCTTTAAAGTCGGGTTGGAACTCAAGAACACACTTAACCGAGAGGTCAACACTACTGACAATACTATTTTCGACTCATTCTCAAACACTGGTGAGAGGTGGAGTTTCCCCTAGAGGAACTGTATCTTTTGCATTTATTGACCAATGAGGTAAAGAAGTTCCTATATCGAAAGGAGAACTGTTTACTACTCAACTGGACCTTTGGTGAAAATTTGTCTTTTTTCTCGGGAAGTCATTTCATTGGGTTAAATTGTCTAATAAGAATAGTGTCTGAGTTACTGGTCTAAGATGTATAAATAGGACTGAGACTTTAATGGGAAGAATCGACAAATGTCGAACGACGGACCTTCTTTTCGATACTGGTTGGATATGTCGTATAATTTTTCGTCTCTGTAATGAAACGGTTGTTTCTAGTCAGATCAGTTTCTATACCAAAAAGGTCATCAGTACATACCTACACTCTCAACCTGATCTTTCTTTTGACTCACGGTTTCTTAACAACAAAAACTTGACACCACACCCCCTCTGAGAACTCTCAGGGCACCTGACGTTCCTCTAGGTTGGTCAGGTAGGATTTCTAGTTAAGACTTATAAGTAACCTTCTTGACTACATCTTCGACTTCGAGGTTATGAAACCGGTGGATTACGCTTCTCGACTAAGTAAACTTTTCTGGGACTACGACCCTTTATAACTTCCGTCCTCTTCTTCCTCTCCTGTCTCCTACTCTACCAACCTACCGTAGTGGTTGAGGTACCTATACTCAAACTCGTTCGAGACCCTCTACGACTTCCTGTCCCTTCGGACCACACGATATCAGATACTCCCGAGTTTCTCAGTCTGTACTGACCCTTTGACTTGTTGTTGTTGTCTGTACCTTTGTGGGGTCCACAGGTAGTTATCTATTGACCAGATTCTTTTGCACAGAAAAATGGTCGGTATTTTTCTTACTTTGTAACCATAGACGTATTCGTACACAGTTATCGATCTCTTATAATATGAATTACTTCAGTCAGTCTGTTTCTGTTAATGATATACTGTCGTGAATATATACCTTAGTTGTTTTATTATGTTGACTTAGACATATGTTTTATCTTTGTCTGAGTGTCTGTCGTTTGTTTGAATACCATTGTCTTCCCCTTTCTCTCCCTCCCTCCCTCCCTGTTTAATCCTCATACTCTAACTGTCTACACTTCATGATATGTATAACATAAGTTATAGAACATTATTGAATATTACTTTATATTAGGCTTGTCTTTGGTTGAATTAGTGAAACGACATGTGAACTTTAATTGTGGTGTGAGATTTAGTTGATGTGAAGGTGATTTTTTTACATGTTCTGTATTTATTTAGTCAATCTAATTTATTTTGTCGTCTTTTATCATAACGACGTTACCACATCTTCCGTACTTATTACTGTGTGTAATCTTTGCGTCACTCTCAATATCCTTTTGTATTAATTTAAGGTACAAAATACCTTAAATAGTATTGTATATATTGATTTTTTACTATATACAATAACTTATATATAGTAACTTATACATAATAACTTTCTTAATATATATAATATCCTTTTAAGTAAGTTCATATCTTAAATTAATACTTTCTGTTAACTACATTCTCTAGTTAAGAGAATTTAATGCTTCTAAGTAACGATGTATCAAATGTATGAAATGTGTGTGGTCCCAACCTCTATGATAAGGTCTTTTCTATCAGAATTGAGGGACAACAGGATGTCATATGTCAGATCACCTCTGCACCGGTTTAATTCACCCTTATTGTAATAGTAGGTCATTCACACCACTCCACTCACCATGTGTCTCAGAAGAGGTCGTGGTGTCAAGTTTTCGTAGTTAAGAAATCGCGAGTCGGAAGTGTCAGGTTGAGAGTGTAGGTATGTACTGGTGACCTTTTTGGTATCGGAACTGATCTACCTGGAAACAACCGTTTCATTACAGAGACGAAAACTTATACGATAGATCCAACTAGTATTGAAAAGAAGGTTCCTCATTCGCAGAAAATTAAAGTACCGACGTTAGTGGTAGACGTCACTAAAACCTCGGGGTTTTTTTTCGTACAGATATTTCTCCGAGTTAAGTTCAAGGTCTTACAAGACTGTACTGGACTTTCTAGTCAATGTCTTCTTCGTCAACCGTCAATATAAATGGATTTTCACGGTGAGAACTGGGTGTTCTAGTAGTCGTCCGTGTGAAGCTCATGTTAGTCTTGATAATTCACATTGATATTTCTATGTCTCAATCTTTAATTTGTAAAGTAAACTTATAAAGTATGGTAATTTCTACTGTGCGTTTTTACCTCTAATGGGGTTATACAATTTTAGAGATCTCGTCTACAGTATGTTTCCTTTACTGATTCAAGAAACCTTCCCATAATACATATGGGACAAATAACCCAATTTGGGATGGAGGATGAGTTATTGAGATTGTTTTACATATAGTCCGATCTATTATCCCTTATGTCTTCCCAATACTCTAGTGTATCGAGCCCTGAGGTTTCTCTAATGTAAAAAGAACCATTTACCTGTATTTTTTCATCTTTTCTCACTGATTGATTATCACATTTATTACAACAATCTTTCGTGTCATAAACGAAATATCAGGTAACCACAGATTAAAGACTACTAATCCAATCTAGGGAAAAGGAACTTCTCCTTTGAAAGGATGCTAACCACCTTCTTTCCTCCGTCTTTTACCTCTCCTGAAAGGTCTGTTTCTTTTGTCGTTTAGAAGTCTCTGTTCGTACCAGTGCCACATGTGTGTGTACCCAGTCACTCGGACAGAGTCAAGTCATCTCATCGAGTCAGTATAGACTGAGAAACGTTGGGATACCTGACGTGGTACGGTCCGTCGGGACAGGAAGTGGTCGAGGGTCTCGAACAAGTTTGAGTACTAGTAGTTCAGTCACTACGGTAGGTTGGTAGAGTAAGAGACAACAGGGGAAGAGGAGGACGGAAGTTAGAAAGGGTCGTAGTCCCAGAGGAGGTTACACAGTCAGGAAGTCTAGTCTACCGGTCTATAACCTCAAAGTCGAAGTCGTAGTCAGGAAAGTTACTTATAAGTCTTAACTAAAGGAAAGACCAACCTAGAGGAACGACATGTCCTTGAGAGTTCTAAGAAGAGGTTGTGGTGTCAAGTTTTCGTAGTCAAGAAGTCGTGAGTCGAAAGAAATATCAGACTGAGAATGTAGGTATGTACTGATGACCTTTTTGGTATCGAAACTGATCTATCTGGAAACAGTCGTTTCATTACAGAGACTAAAAATCATACAACACATCCAAACGGTCTCGAAAAGAAGGGTCCTTGTCCGCAGAAAATTAAAGTACCGACATCAGTGGTAGACGTCACTAAAACCTCGGGTCCTTTTGTTTCAGACAGTGACAAAGGTAACAAAAGGGTAGATAAAGGTACTTCACTACCCTGGTCTACGGTAGTGAATCAAAAGACTTACAACGTAAGTCGGTTGAAAAAGTGAGAGAAAGTGAAAGTAGTTCTCCGACAAATCAAAAAGAAGCGAGAAACGGTATTCACACCACAGTAGACACATAGACTCCGATAACAATAAAGAGGACCGTTAGAACTAAGGTGGAACACGAAGTAGGTCGGGTCGTAAAACGCATTACATGAACGTATGTTCAATTTATTCATCTCACTGTTATATGTCGGAACTGTATATGGAAAGGACTAAACCTTGGTCAGACAACAAAGTATAAGTGAAAATTGACAACGAAGAACTGGAGACATGTCTAATGAGTCCTTCGTCCATTCCACCAGACCATAAGGGTAGAGAAATTCTTGACAGGGGTCAAACAACACTAGACATGTCAGTTTCAGAAACCACATCAGTTATTTCGTCTTTATCTACAAAAGGACCTTGAGAGAACGAAAAAACTACTAGGTTGTCTACAACTGTTAACTTAGAGACCAAGGAGACGGAAATGATTTAAGTCGAACTTGTAGACCTTAAAGTGTCAAGTGTAAGACGACTTCGGACCGAACTTCTTAAAAGTCGTAATGAAACGATCGTACACTCTACTCATGTTAACACACCATCAAACTTGTAAGAAACCGTAACCTTACTTTTGGCTGTAAAAGGTCAGGACACCGGTGATGACTCAAAAGGCCTAAACGACCGTATAACTCACATCGTGAAATTGTCGTAGTCGAAAATCCTAAACTTTATCGAGTCGATCTTAAAGTAGTGGAGGTGATCGAAACAAACATCACTACGAAGAAGGACTCCGGGTGAACTGAAGTGTAAGGTCCTACATACCGAGGTCCATCTACTAGTGAGGTAGTACCAATAGACCTAGTACTTCTAGAAAAACATATCAAGAAGACACATAAGAACGGTGGAGAAAAATTATAGAATACAAAGACAATGAAGAAGAAGCGAAAGAAAATCCAGGTATGGTAAAGACAGGTAACGTCACGGGTGGAAACCTACTTTATACAGGAACCATAGAGACTAAAAGAACTTCTCTAGATATCAGAAAGGGTAAGATAACAATAGGAGATAAAGAAACGTGACTAGTGACTTTTCCGAAAAAATAGAGAGGAACGATAAGAAACCTTGAGACGTAAGTTTACCCATATAGAAAGGAAAAGAGGAAACGGAAAACGAAGAGAAGAAAACAGTCGATAAACATTCTGGAGGAGTCTGTTGGTAAAACGGAAAAACGTAAAGAAAAAGAACTCCCATCAGAAATAGTGATGGAGGATATGTCACAGTACTTGGAGGCGGATATCAAGAAGTCCCTGAGACGGATAGTCTAGATTAGGGAACTTGGATAAACAGTGAAGGTGACATATTAACATTCCCTAAACTAAATCCAGTATGAACTTACTAGATCACCACAAGGGATCAAAGGAGTTAAATTCAGACTTAAAACGTTATTTCTAAAGTACTAGACTCGGTGTCAGTCGAGGACCGAAACAAAAATGACTGACATATCTCGAAGAGGTAGAAACCGACGTTTCGTATATTAGTTAGACCAAAGTCATAACGGGTAGACCACTACAAGTACATATCTTAGAAGAAAACACAACAACCTTCTCCCACAAAGGATACTGGTCACGCAAGAAAACCTTTATGAGACAATCGGAAACGGGACGGAGTAAAGTATGAGGTTACAGTTTAAACGGACAATGAGGTCCATAGAGAAGTGAAGGATGAAAACGTAAGGTCAGGGGATATTACTTTTCCTGTAAAACCCCCCATAATCAAGATCTTCCAGAACGTACAGTAGTATCTTGGAAAGTTGAAGTCGAAGACGTCGGAATGACCAACCCCGAATCTCGACCTAATGACTCGGACAGATTTTGGTTCCTTTGTAAACTCCTCAATCTTTGGTCAACGAAACTTGGCCATCCACCCTACTCTATGACCTCTTTAAACTTTTGGTCTTCAGTGGGTTAAACTGTGAAATTCTTTCTTTTCGTAACTTCTTAACTTAACCTCTTACATCCTCGCCAGAAAGGAAATAAGGTTGTCATGGTGTTTTATTTTTATATCTTCTATTTTAAGGTGTCGGTGACCATGGTTGTCTCTATATGTTTACCGACTCACCACTCTGGAACCTATACTTTATTCCTGAGTTATCGTTTCTGTAAAGTTTTCTTTTTACAAATTTTTGAGTACTCTGGGGAGAGACCTATTTCCTCTCTTACACTTTCTGTTCCTACTCAACTCGTACTGATTCATCGACACTTTTTTCACTGTAGTGAAAAGATGAAGGCATCTGTTCCTTCTACCTCCGTATCCACCATTCGAACCAAAATAAAGGTACCTCGAATTATTACCCCACGAGTTCATTTTTACGAATAAATCTACACAAGTGTGCCCTCCTCTCCAAACTTCAGTATCCTGTATAAAAATGTCTCCAAAAGATTACTTTTCCAATCTTATCGTTAATAAAGTAAATGTCGTTTTAAGAATGAAGGTTGTTTTGGATTTGGTTTACAGTTCAGAAAAGACAACAAATATTTGTTTTCTCTCTCCGTGAACCGTCCCCACTCCAAAGACCTCGAAGAAGGAAGTGGATTAGGAAGTGAAGTACCATAGGATCCCAGATACTTGATCCTTTATATTCATCTTTCTGTTAGTACCCTTCCTCAACTTGGTTTGGTCCCCTTAAAAAAGTGGTCTTCTCGGTACCGACAGTTCTTACCCTTGTTACACACTTAGTGAGACTCTCGGTTTGATCTTGTCTCACTCCCGATATCCGTCAACCATATCCTAGGCCAACCCGATAGAAGTTTACTTCGACTGTCAATTCGTGGGGTACTTGACGGTCAGACCCAGTGTCACGTGTCCATCCACCCAGTTCCGTGGATGCCAGTCTGTTCCGTCACCCAGTTTGGTTCGCTCGTCAAGTCTTTAGTCTTCGAGTTGGAACCGGTTTCCAGTCTCTCCGTCACCCTTGAGTTTGTGTCCTAATCGGTCGGACCACGATAACCGTAACTCCTAATCAGTAGTCCAGTGATCTCGTGTAAATAAGTAAGTGTGTGTGTGTGTTTATAAAGGTCATCCCGGGTCAGTGAGAAGATCCGGGACCCTATGGTTCTCCTCTTCTCTCTTCAAGGAACAGAAGTTCGTAATACACGTTCTTTTAATGGACCTAAGGTCTTTTGAGACACGAGATCAGGGAGGATGAACTTTCTACGACAGAAATCGGTCACAGATGAGTTGAAGTGGGATACTTAATGTATGTGAAATTTTCTCATTTAGAACCCTGACGGGACCGTCAAATCACCAATTCTGAAGCGGAAGGCCACGTTCTTCACACTCAGTCTAGGGACTAGTCCCTCGAATCTAAGGGTGTACAGGGTACCCTGTCTTCGTCATAACATTGTTTAAGTTCTTTCTGAAAATTTTACCAGGTGTACCTTTTTTTTAGAAAATTTTTAAAAAGGTTTTTTCTGATTTAGAATATTATACACTTAATCACAATCAGTGAGTCAGTACAGGCTGGGAAACGTTGACATCGGGTGGTCCGAGGAGACAGGTACCCTAAGAGGTCCGGTCTTATGACCTCTCCCAACGGTAAAGGAAGAGGTCCCCTAGAAGGGCTACGTCCCTACCTTAGACCCAGAGGGTGTAACGTCTCTCTAAGAAATGGTAGACTCGGTGGTCCCTTCGCAGTTATTATATACTTAATGTAGAGTTATTTAGAAATTTTTATATTGGAATTGGGACGGTGAAAGATCGACACGTACAACCCTGTTCATTAAAGTAAAGACGTGGGGAGTCAAAGGAGTGGACATTTCACCCGTATCATTTTTAATGGAATGTCCAACGACATTCTTAATTTAATTGTGCACAATTACCGAACCGTCTCAAGGACCGTGTATGGTTTCTGAGTTATGGAAAACCGAAATAATCGTTTATCCTCCTCTTCCTTCTCGTAGGAATCATCCTCTTCCTCCTCTTAGAACATCAAACAACTATTGTACGTCGTCTAGTTTCACATAATAATTGCAGCGGGTAGAAACAGTTATAGTAAACTTACTTTATAGTATAAAAGAATTGATCAGACGATGACAGTCTAGAAGTCGAACAAAGTTCAATCACCGATAAATTCACTACGACATTATTCATACAGACACACAGTTTCAAAAACAAAATTAGTAAGCGACTTTCTCTAAAAACCTCGTTTTGTTGACAAAGGTTCCCATACTGGGTAATCTCTAAGACACATTCTTGACGGTTTCGAAGGAACTTTTCGAAGAAGAGGAACTGAGACAGAGTTTGGTTGAGCCAATGTTCTGATGGAAGACGAAATGGTGGTGAGTCCGGTTCACCGACGGGAAAAATACTAGAAATGATCAACACAGAGTGACAAGAAGATATAGCGGGAGACTATTAACGATTCCTCCAACTTACGAAGAAAAGTTCCAAAAAAAAAAAAAAACAGGACAAATGGTACATAGGTAGATCAAGGATCTTTTCAATTCTTTTGAATTCTAAAAAAAGAAACTGGAGATCTTTGAAACGTATATGACTCAGTTATAGAACGATAAAGCATTTCACCCCGAAGGGACCACCGAATCACAATTTCTTAGACGGACGTTACGTCCTCTGTTCCCAAGTTAAGGACCCAGTCCTTCTAGAGGGGGACCTCTTCCTTTCCCGTTAGGTGAGGTCATAAGAACGACCCTTTAGGGTACCTTTCTCCTCGGACCGCCCGATGTCAGGTACCCCAGTATCTCAGTCTGTACGGGATAGCTGATTGTTGTACAGTGTTTCATGTTAAATATATTTCCCCTTTTTCACCGTAGTTCGATTCATGTCCTGTCGTTCAAAAGTAAAGAATTAGTACATCCAAGTCTCCACAAAGCCATTGAAGTCCATTGTATAAAGGAGAATTTTGAGCTCAAGGGTAAAGATGAAAAGACAACGGCAAGAACTAATCTTTCACCAAGACTTTTCTGTTCTCTTACGGAACAACCACTCTTTACGATTGACTGTTCTTCATGTAAACTTTAACATAACCTAGAGTATAAAATTACTTTACTTTTGTAATACAAAAATTACACTATAAAGAGACTGAACTCTTCGGAAAATGAGAAGAAGGTCTCCCGTAAGACGGAAGTGGGGTGATACAGGATCCGTTCTAAGTTCTTGATGTGGGGGAGTTTCGGTGTGGGGGAACTGAGACGGGAGAGAGGGAAAATAAAAATATCGACACAAGGGTCTCTAACAGGACCTTACATTCCACTTATGGGAGTGTAAATTAGAGACAAGTCCATTTTAAGTAGACCGGACCGTCGACATTAAAATTTCTCTAACGTACAAAATTACTGACAAAATAGTGGTGTTTTGACTCTATACGCTTGTCGTTCGGGATGACTATATCGACGTGGGAAAAACAACTTTGTGAAGAAAACAAAATAATTCGTTCCTTACAAACAGATCGCTTAGTACCTGTAAATACTTACTACTATGTACTAAGTTATAGCACATTGTAAGGTACCTGAAGCTTTGTGTTTTGGTAGAAGTTTCTTTGTCTCCAGGGGTCCAAACAAACCTTTCTTCGTATTAATTGAAAGTCGTTTTCCAGCATAAATTGTCCCCTGTGGTAAACCCTTGTCCCACACCAAGGAGATTCACAGTCGAGGAAAACATTTTCGTTTTTATGAATGGAACACGCTTTACTTAAAGACAATTACGCAAAAAGTGGTTTCAACGAAAAGCCAACATAAACCGAAACAAATAGAGTGTGGAGCAGACAGAAGTACTCCTATATCCCATCTTCACCCCCGACACTTCTTACTTTCACCATCTCCCCCGTTACTTACCCCCTTGTAACAACTTTGTTGTTTACATCCTAACAATCTCTTCAACATATCTGATTTACTTTTAAGTCCTATGAGAAAAAAGTGTCAACAACCTGTCCTACCAACTTGATTTAGACGTTAATGAATCTACAACTAGTATCGCAAACTACATTTCCTTACCTGCAATGATTAAAAAATTTTTGTACATGTTTATTTCAGTTTGTAAATAAGTATCAATGATGATACACAACATCATTGATGATATTCGGTCGTGACATGGTGTTTTCCTCTTAAGTCTCTATTATCTCAGGTTTAAGGACGAAAATGTTACATAACTTTAGATACCAAAAACAAACAAACAAACAAACAAAAGTAAAAAACCATCATGGTGTCCCGTGTACCCTAGAATCAAGGGATTGGTCCCTAGTTTGGACAAGAGGGACATAACCTTCGTGTCAGAATTGGTGACCTGATGGTTCCTTCGGGACTTTAGATGACAAATAAGAGAGGGAGGAAGGGAGAGAGGGAAGTGAAAGGTATGATCTTTCCGTCGATGTAAGGTCACAGAGGACCAAATATCAGATATCCTTGAACGTATCTTAGACATGGGTCGACAACACACTCGTGACATATTTAGAATTAATACAAACTTAACCAAGTAGTACGAAAAACCCAGATGTCATAGGATTAAATGAGAGCTAAATAGCATAATTAAAGACTCTGAAACTATAACTTTGAGGTTGATTTTTAAAATTAAATAGATGAATTTTTATTAACGTTATATGTCACCTTACTGTGTGTTGAAACGAGACGTAAAAGGTTCAGAGGGTATTTACACAAAATAGTATGAAAGTATTAAATTTTTTTTTAATTATTTTTCTGTCAATGTTCTGTTACCTGTGTTCTTAGGTTCTCCTACCCCTTTCTTTCAGGATATTTTGGAATTTGAGGGACCTGGAGTCAAAGGAAATACCATTTTACCTTCATTGTCTTACATTGTATACTCTCCGACTTTTTATTTGGTTTAAAGAAGTGTCACCGGGTGTGTTTCATTCGTGTGTTATTTATCTCCAATTTTTCCAACAGAAAGTAATCTGTCTTTTCCCCCTTTCACAAGAAGTCCGACTCCGGGAAACATTTTCCATGATTCTGTAAAACAAGTTTTGGTATTTACGAAGTAATATCAGGAACTAGTTGTCTTTCTACCATGTTTCTATTTTTGCTTTTTTGTCCGTTTAGAATTCCCGAAACAAAAGGGACAACCTCTGGAATCTACACTAGACGTCCTCTTTTCAAATTCGTCCTTTCTTTATACTAAGTCTCTTCCACTACCGTGGGGTGAGGTCATGAGAACGGACCTTTTAGGGTACCTGCCTCCTCGGACCACCCGACGTCAGGTACCTCAACGATTCTTAGCCTGTACTGACTCGTTGAAGGGAAAGTGAAAAGTGAAAGTACGAAACCTCTTCCTTTACCGTTGGGTGAGGTCACAAGAACGGACCTCTTAGGGTCCCTACCTCCTCGGACCACCCGACGACAGATACCCCAGCGTGTCTCAGCCTGTGCTGACTTCGCTAAATCGTCGTCGTCCTCGTCATACTAATGTGTATGACCTCCGTTCATTCTCAATTCGGTCCTACTTGTCGATCCGTAGACAAGGTTGTCACTCTCGGTTACTCTCTGATTCGCTACTGTCATTTACTCCCACCTCTAAACACCTACAAATTCTCTTTTTTTATTTATACTGACACCTTTGTATCTACAAGTTGTTTAGAAGAGAGTTTATTACTTGGTGGTCCCGAAACTAGGTCACCGATTTTACCTAGACGGTTCCGTTCCTTGCACCCAAGATAGGGACCAGGACCTTCTAGGGTGGACGGCACCTCGTCGATTCGGGTACGGGGTGTCGGTTACTTCGGGGCCTCGGATCTCGGACACGAGATGTGTTCTCCTCAGTGTCGTTACTCTTCGGCGTCGATCCCTCACCAGGCGAACGTGGTGTTATTCTCTTTCGGGAACACGTTGTCGCTTCTGGGTCACGTCGGGGTTTTATTTTACTTATTAAAAAGTAATTTTTTGACCTGCTGGTTATACCGTGACTCATAGTGTCAAGGGAAAACTGGGAATGGGAGAGTGAAAGTTACAGTTGAATAAGAGTCCTTCTTGTCTATTTACACTTTCTAATAGTCACAAAACCAACAAAGTGATCGAGTCAACTTTTTTCTACCAAGGATTCTAAGATGAAAATAATGTTCGGACCATATATTTCTTAGAGGATACAGAAGATATCCTTTTCTAAGGTCAGAGATGACTCGTGTTGGTAGGATTCCCGTCCCCGAAGGGTCCACCACGATCACTATTTCTTAGGTGGAAGGTTACGTCCTCTGTGTTCTCTGAGCCCAAGTTAGGGGTCCAGTCCTTCTACGGGACCTCTTCCTTTACCGTTGGATGAGGTCATAAGAACGGACCTTTTAAGGTACCTGTCTCCTCGGACCGTCCGGGATCAGGAACCCCGGTGTCTCTCATTCTGTACTGACCCGTGTGTGTAGGATTCTCATTTACAACAACCACGGTGAAGCGTCTACTCCTCAGACGTCTAGTCTCTTCAAACCATTGAACCGGTTTCAGTGTGTCAATCTTACACTGTCTTAGACTTTAGTATCAGCTTAAACATACTGAGGTTTACAAATTTGAAAAGGTAGTACTCTATGATGAGTTCATATCAGTTTCTGATGAGGAGTTGCAACCAAGTTCTACCTTTGGTAATCCCCTACTAGAATTACGTCTTTACAGATTCATGATGACATCTAAATGGTTTAGTCATGAAGGACCCTTTTTCGTCCCCGTGAATACGGAAAAATCTGTAGAAACTTTTAAAGGTCACACACTCATCTTGACTCTTTAATGAAGTACCTTCACTCTTGTTTTAAAGTGGGTGTGACCTCCGGATTTACTTCACTTCCCTAAATAGTGAGAAATCGTTGACCTTTCTAATACCTTATATGAGGACACAAGAGTGAATGTTCTTCTTGTATGGTCTCGTCTTCGTCACTTGATATCGTGCCACCTTTCTTAATTCAGAGTGTAGAAGAGTACTGTTCAAATGATTCATTTACACCATACATCATAAGGTTATTACAAAGTTGAGTATATCTTTGACTATCTACCCTGTCCGTCAGTTATAAAGCCTCTTTATGTCCTTTCTTTACGTAAGAAAGAACTAAGGGGAAAAAAACCAATTAAAGGAGATAACACCAAACCCGAAGGGACCACCGAGTCTTCAATTTCGCAGACGGACGTTACGTCCTCTGGACCCAAGCTAGGGACCCAGTCCTTCAAGGGGACCTCTTCCTTTACCGTTGGGTGAAGTCATAAGAACGGACCTCTTAGGGTTCCTGCCTCCTCGGACCACCCGAAATCAAGTGCCCCAGTGTTTCTCAGCCTGTGTTGACTCGCTGAAGTGAAGTGAAACGAAGTGATAACACCAAATCAGCGATTCAACACAGGTTGAGAAACTCTGGGGTACCTGACATCAGACGATCTTAAGAGATAGGCACCCTAAGACGTCCGTTCTTATGACCTCACTCAACAGTAAAGGAAGAGGTCCTCTAGAAGGACTGAGTCCCTGGTTTGATGCCGAGGACGTAACTGTCCACCAAGAAATGATGACTTGGTGGTTCCTTTGGGTTTAAGGAGATATGGTTCCTAGATTTGATTTTCAAGATTCAAACCTCGGTGTCAGAAAGGGAAGAACGATGGGTCGAAGTGTACCGATTGAGGACGCGTTGAAGATACTGAGTCTAGTTTCCTTCGGAATGGACTGGAGGAACTACTGAACCTTCGGAGAGAAGATTCAAGAGAAAAGGGTATCACAGGTGACGACAGTGTCGGAATTTGTGTGACTTCATGTCAGCAGCGACCATAACGGACAGGGACAGCTCTAACATTCCAGGGACTTTTGTTTCGGACGAAGAATGAAATCAAATATCGAAGTCTGGGATTACATCTCATTCACGAGTCCTTTATACACACCTTACTTACTTATTTTCTTCCCTCCCTCTCTCCTTCACCTCCCCTCCTCAGTTCTTCCTTCTGATCCCCTTTTCCTTCGTTTAGTTCTTCCTTTCTTTGATCTTTAAACCTCTAATAGCAGTTATGTCGAGGAGAGGTTGGAGTTCATACTACGTTTTACTGATACTTCACTTCAGCGAGTCAGTACAGGCTGAGAAACGCTGGTGTACCCGACATCGGATGGTCCGATGAGACAGGTACCCTAAAAGGTCCGTTATCAGGACCTCACCTAACGGTAAAGGAAGAGGTCCCCTAGAAGGGTTGGGTTCCTAGCTTGGGTCCAGAGGACGTAACATCTGTCCACGAAATGGCAGACTCGGTGGTCCCTTCAGGTGATGACTAATTTTTACTTCTGAGTTACCCTTTATGTAATGGAGTCTAGGAATCCCTATATTATTTCAACTGTAAAGAATGTTCCTAAGAAAATAACAACGTATATTTAATGGAAATTAAAGGAGGTTTATTAAATAATGTCTGTAGTTACCTGTTCTTTCCCGTTGTTACGGAGGATCTCCGGTTTCCGTAGTTGTCGAACCCTTCGTCGGTTCTAAAGGAAGGACAACCGTCTCGCGAGTCCCTCCAGGACCCCTTACTGGTTCTCTTTTGTGTCCACACACGTGTCTTACCTTTAAACTTACGAGCCCCGTCTCCCATCCCTTATTTCGTCGTCACCACACGCACAGGTTGAGGAACACTGGAATACCTAACGTCGGGTTGTCTGAGGAAACAGGAACTCTAAGAGGTTCGTTCTTATGACCTTACCCAATGGTAAAGGAGGAGGTCCCCTAGAAGAGGTGGGTCCCTAGTTTGGACACAGAGAATACAGGGGGAGTAACGGTGGACCCGTCGGGCTTCTTTGTATCCTCTCTGAAGAAAATACAATGAACAAGTAAGGATCCTACGATTTCCGCCAAATCATTGTCTTTTACATTAGAATTACAAACGTTAACTCGTCGACGTGTTTTCTATAATGTTTTTGGATTTATTTTGTTTTAATAAGGTGTACACAAGACATCATGTCTACACTATAAATTGAAATTATAATCTTTAAGTTATCTATATAACCCATCCATCGTGTCGCCATTTCTAGTTTCGGTACGTTCTCTGTACCCAAGTTAGGGATCCAACCCCTCTAGGGACCTCCTCCTTTACTGTTGGGTAAGGTCATCAGAACGGACCCTTTAGGATGCCTGTCTCCTCGGACCACCCGATGACAGGAACCCCAGTGTTTCTCAGTCTGTACTAACTTACTGGTTTTCTAGATCTAGATCTATATGACCTATGTAGGGACCGAGATGTAAGTGTCCCTAAGAGACAACGACTGAGGAGTGACTGACGGTCCAATGGACTGTATCTCTTCAACCATGTATTTACAAATGACTTACTTACTTACCTACCTACCTATGTGTACGGATAGACAAGAAAATTCTCCTTTGAAGTTTCACCTCTACTCGTGTGGACGGACGGACTGTCGACTGATCGAACGTAGGTGTCGAAGAGTTTACCCTCTGAAACACGAAAGAGTCGTTCTAACAAATAAACCGAAGGAATAATTCTCCAATTTGGTCGTTTTGTCATAATTGTCATTAATCGGAACCCTTATTCTTGTCCGAGTTCGTGTTAAAGGATTATCGAATACTACTTCTATCCTTAGTAGTTTTTATTCATTGGGTAATCCGACCCTTATACTAATAGTTGTCTTGGTGATAGAGGAGTAACCGGTCCGTAATCAGTCGGTTACTCGAGGTCGATATGGGAACTTCACATTCCTTATATTCTTATTTAAGGTTACGGAGTGACGGATTTTAGAGGATGGGTTGGAACCAGTGAAGTCGAGTTGTGTACTTGAGTTGTATATGGAAGAAACTCCGTTCTTAAAGGAGTAGTCGACGGTAGGCACTTACGGGACTCCCACCGGCAGGGGAAACGGAGAAGGGAAAACAGAGCGTCCTTTTACTCGAGGGAAGAAGCCGACTCGACACGAGACCCAGAGGAAGGGGACCTAGGGGACCTAGGGGGTCCAGGAGACCCAGGGGAGGGAGCAATACTTCTCGCCCTTCTAAAGTGTATCGGAGGACTAGTAGTAGGGTCGAGAAACTCGAGATGACCGAGTAAGGAGTTGGTATGGATCCGAGGAGAGTAGGAGTTTCAAAGAGAAACTGGGAAAGGGAATGGATAAAGAAAGGAGAGGAAGAGTTTGCAAGGGTTTATCTTCGAGTGTGTTGTCTAGAGGAGTGGGGAGGAGGGTCGATGGGGAGTTAAGTGTGGTAGGATCAGAATATGGAAGGTAGGTGGTTTTGTTACTATTCGTAGTAGTTTCTGAAGGATTAGTTGTCCGGTCGCCCGAGTGACTAGTAGGAAATAGAAAGAGCAGGAGTGGGAGGTGTGGATCGGGACCATCGAAGGGAGAATATCACGGAGTAAGTCTTTTCCGTGTAGCGTAATAGAGAGACAGAGTGAGGTGACACTCGAGGGTCTATCTCACAGAGGGGAACATAGAACTTGTCTAAAGACGAATACGTGAAAGTTCAATATAAGATTAAGTCAACAAATATAAAGACGGAAGGAAAAATCTAATACTCGAAAAACGTTCGTCTCTTTTACAGACTAAATAGAAACAAATGTTCAGGAACCGTATCACGAACCTTGTATCTTTCCCTGGGTATTTTGAAATTATTTTTTTCTTTCTCCGTCCCTCTCTGCATTTCAGACTGTCTATAACTTTATATAGGTCCTTTTCGTACACTTAATTAAATAAATGTTACAGACGTATAAATTACGTCTTTTTATCTTCATAATGTATATAGTCTCTACTGAGGCACGAAACGTGTAGGAGAGTCCCATGGCCCAAAGGAATCCTAATAGAAATTCGTTTCTTTCTCTCCCTGACCTTCAATTTCAATAAGTAGTTTTAGGTGTGTTCATTCATCACTTGTTTAATATAGTCCTTAGGCTTTGAGGTTGAGGTCCCGACAAAAACAATATAAGGTATAAATGAAGGAATTTGAATTAACCATATACTTGATTGATTATTTCAAAAATTTTGTAACTAACTTACGAATGATTCATAGTCCTAACAACGTCCACGAGTTTCTTGTTTCGTTAGTCCTAGGGACAAGAGTACCCCATCTGTCTCCTGTATGGTTGTGTTTCTTATTTTACAGTGTATTATTGACAATTCTTCTTTTTATTTCGTTATACTTTCCTATCGATCACTGATGTAAAAAATCTACTCGACTATTATTTTTCGAAGAGACTCCTCTACTATAAACTTACATGTCATTTTAAGATAAAATTTACTAATCCTTCGTGTGGTACTTTTCTATCTTCCCTTTTATATTCATTTCCGGGACTCTACACTTACTAGAATCACGCCGACGTTCTCTCAGTAGCTTCTACCTTCGTTTCGCATTACAGCTCACTAAGACCGTGGTCAGTCCAGTCTCCTGCAGAACCTCTGGTGTTATTTCTAAAAACAACCTCCGGACCAATGTGGAACCAACGACATTCTCTGTTGTTAGAATGTTTTATTCCATTTTAATTACATTTATCATTCTGACCGTTTTAGTATCACATCGTCCGTCTGTGTTTAGTATTTGTTGAGCTTTTGTTTTTGGTTTAATTTTGTTACTAATCATATTAATCAACATTAGGTCAACATTATTCACCTCAGGTGTCCTCTCGGTCGACCTCTTCGGTTTAAAACCTTGCTAGTCCATCTCTCTTCTTCTAAATTACGAAGTAGAAACAAATGTTTCCATACGAAGTAGTCGAACGACATTCAGTTTCGTGTTCTCCTTTCCAAAAAAAGACCTTTTTTTCTAATTTCAATCATATAACGGGGGTTTCAGTATTTCCATAATCAGTATAAGTAGTCAAGTAAGTCAGGGTACATTAATTAGGGATAACTAGACGTACTTCAGTAATCCAACAGGTAATCTTAAAACGGTCGACTTGATTGAAAATTTACAGGAGGGTAAGGGGTCGAGTCAAGACCGATGAGAAAACGAGTCGTGGTCCCTACCTCGTCCCCTTCCATCCCCCTACATTCTTCTACCTCTCTGAGTGTGAAACGACTCTTTGAAGTCTCAGATCCTCTGTCCTTCGGTCCTGACAGAGAGAGTTCCCTGGTAGAAGTCTGCGAAGAATGTGAAGGGACCTGGTTCCGTTTACGAAGGAAGGAGTCGGGAATTCGTAGGTCATTGTTGGAGAAAGAGAGAAACCTAAAGGACCACCCTCCCTCAGTTCGAGTCCGGTCTCAGGGGAAAGTCGTAAGGTCCACTTCCAACCCATGAACAGGAGATCCCTGGATAAAGTATCAAAAGACTAACCGGGGGACTTCAGGTAAAGATCTGATTCCAAACCTACTATCTTTGAGGTCCTACCCCTAAGTGTCGTCCCGGTATGTAAGTTTTTCCTTAATGGAAATGGTTAGAGTATCGGCGTTCGGGAACGGTTGTGGAGGAGAGTAGAGACTGAGGAAAAATATTGGGAACAAATTGTATTTACCGTTTTCACAACATATCGAAGAAAAACTCTAACAAAAGAAACATTTATACGTATATTTCGTACTCTTCAATCGGAGTGTAGGTTGACCATGGAGCAACGTGCCTACATGGACACATACACACTCAACGGACACTCGACGACATCGTCCTTGTAGAGGTGTCCTTCGTTCTCTGTCTCGCCCAGACTATCAGACCCAGACTAACAAGTCTCCGACGGAGGGTTAGTCTTGATAGTAAGTAGGACGGAGAAAATACTGGACGAAGGGAAAGGGACCGAACGGGTCGTTAATGGTTAAAAGTAGTTGACTAAATGTCTTGAACTTTTTGAAGACGAATCAGCGAGTCAACACAGACTGATAAACACTGAGGGACTTGATACCGGGTGGTCCAAGGAGACAGGTACCCCTAAAGGTCCGGTCTTATGACCTGACCCATCGACAACGGAAGAGGTCTCCTAGAAGGGTTGGAACCCTATCTCGGGTCCAAAGGGAGTCAAGTCCGTCTAAGAAATGGTAGACTCGGTGGTCCCTTCGGGTCCTTATGACCTCATCCATCGGATAGGAAAGAGGTCTCCTAGAAGATCTGGGTCCTTAGATTGACCCCAGAGGACGTAACATCGGTCTAATAAATGGTCGACTCGATGGTCCCTTAAATGGTATTTATATAGGGGGTCACATTTGTAAACCAAATTTTCCCCAAAACATCTTCTCGTAGTAAGGATAAATACATAAAAAACCAAACAAAATCCCAGGACAGATAGACAAGGGAAAACGGGTACATTATCGAACTTATTAACGTGGGAGAAGACCACTTCAGGTTCAGGACGTTTCACCTTCTAACGAGAGGGTGATTCCCTGTTTAAGGGTGGACACAAAATGAGGATCTCCCACAGACCCCGAAAGGTCCACCACGATCACCCGAAGGGACCATCGAGTCGACTTTTTCTTAGGCCGACGTTACGTCCTCTGGGGCCAAGCTAAGGACCCAACCTTTCTAGGAGACCTCTCTCCTATCCGATGGGCAATGTCATAAAACCGGATCTCTTAAGGTACCTGACATATCCCCAGGTGTTTGTCAGTGGTGTTGACTCTCTGAAAGTGAAAGTCCACTACGATCACCATTTCTTGGGTGGACGATGACGTCTATCTGTATTCTTTGTCCCCAAACTAGGGACCCACCTCTTCTAGGTGACCTCCTCCCGTGTCGTTGGGTGAGGTGATAAGCACGGACCTCTTAGGATACCTGTCTTCTCGGACCGGTTAGGATACCTGTCTTCTCGGACCGGTCCACGTCAGGTATCCCTACGAGTTTCATCCTGTACTGACTTCGCTGAATCGTGCGTGAGAGTGTCTCCCACAAACCCGGATGAAAGAAGTACTAATCAGATTTGAACTCATTGTACTCACGAAAGTTACTGAAATCTAAAGATACGAAGTACATCAAAAATGGAACTTTGTAAAGAAAACTTTAAGTACAATTCTAGAGTAGAGTTAAGGTTTCGGTAATTTGCGTGCACTTCAAGGAGAGAAAACGACCGTGATTCTGTCATTTTCATTCAATTCAGGTAAAAGTGATTGACGAAATGGAAAGAATTAACTTTCAAAATAAAACTCTAGTAACATTTAATTGTACGTTAAATATTAACATTTGTGTGTTAAATATTAAAGAACGTTAGAGAGAATATTCTTTATTATGTCTCTCCTTGACACAGGAGAAATGAGTCAAGTCAAGTCAAGTCAAGTCAAGTCAGCGAGTCAACACAGGCTGAGAAATGAGTCAAAGACGGTTATCATTGTAGAATGTTTTGACATCTTATTATTGTGTTGGTTCAATGACTCTAATGACGTCATTTCTATGTCAAGAATAGTGATCCTCCCGTGGAGTAAAATGGGAAGGTACCGGTATACGAAACGGGAGGACGGGAGTAGGTGAAGACTTTCAGTGATTGGAAAAGACATAAAGATATGAAAACGATAACGATTCTTACACTAACCTATTTACCTTGGTATGGTATATATTAGACCTAAATCGGCAAATAGTGTATAGTATTACTAGACCTCTTAGTAAGTCTAACAACACATGTGGTCAAACAAGAAAAAGTAACGATGTATTATAGGGTATCTTGCTGACCTGGTGTGAAAGGAGTAGGTAAATGACTTACTTCCTGGGGACCAAAAAAGGGTAAAACCTCGCTAGTTTTTATTTCGACGATATTTGTAGGTTCATGTTTACAAACATACCTTGTTTTTCAACAATAAAGAGAACCTGTTTACGGGTCCTCATGTTAACGACTCAACATACCATCTATGTACGATTTGACAAATTCTTCGATGGTTTGACAAAAGGTTTCACCGATATAATAGTGTGTGAGGGGGTTTGTCAAAGACTCGTTAGGTTAAAGACGTGCTCACCGTCGTAACAACGATAATAAAATCAATAAGACTATCTACCTATAATTATAGTGTAACGCCAAATTTAACCGTTAATCGACTACCGATAGTCACAGTTTATAGGAAAGGTACCCTAATAAACGGTAATAGGGGAAGTTTTAACAGAATAGTACAGAAACCGTGTAAAGGATTAACCGAACAAAAATAGATAACTCAAAACTCTCAAATGCATAAGATCTATGGCCGGGAGACAGTTTCTATACCAAACATTTATAAAAGAGAGTCAGATATCGAACGAAAATTCAAAAATTTACACCAGAAATGTCTCTTTTTCAAAATTTAAAACTCCTTCAGTTTAACTAGTCAAGACGGAAACTACCTAGTACCAAAACCATAGTTCAGATTCTCAAGAAACGGATCAGGATCTAAGATTTATTGAGAAGAACAAAAAAAGGGATATCAAAATAAAATATGTAAATTTGGACACTAGGTGAAACTTAATTCAAAACATATTCTAGAATGTAACTCTAAGTAAAAGAAACCGAAGACTTACAGTTTAATGAGGTGATGGTGGACAACTTTTCCGATAGGAAGGGGGGTAACTTAGAACGTGGAAACAATTTTAGTCAACCCGTCCTGTGTTAGTTGTCTCGCTTTTCCGTTGGGTCCCTTACCTTTTTTTTTATGAAGATATAGACTATTCTCCAATCAAAGGTCTTATACATTTGTGAGGATGTTGAGTTATCTTTTGTTTTTTGTTCACAGACTAAAATTTTTATCGACTTTTCTGTACTTATTTGTAAAGAGGTTTCTTCTATATTTTTATTGGTTGTTCGTGTTTTTTTCTACGGGTCGAAGTGATTAATAATCCCTTTATGTTTCGTTTCGGTGTCACTCTACGGTAAAGTGTAAGTAATCGTATCAAAAAAAAAAAAAAAATTCGAAACCGTTAATACACCTCTTAAACCTTCCGAATTGACAACCGTGTTCTACCCTGACATTTTACCACGTTGGTGATACCTTTTGTTATACATTCAAGGAGTTTTTAAATTTTTATGCAAATGGTATACTGGATCTTTAAGGTGAATCCCTATACATGGCTCTTCCTAACTTTCGTCCTTGACTCTGTCTATATATACATGGAATTAGTGTTATGTCTTTCATCTTCGTTGAGACGACGAAGACGATTCAGTGAAGTCAGCACAGGCTGAGACACGCTGGGGTATCTACCGTCGGGTGATCCGAGGGGTCAGGGACCCTAAGAGGTCCGTTCTTGTGACCTCACCCGACGGTAAAGGAAGAGGTTACGTACTTTCACTTTTCACTTTCACTTCAGAGAGTCAGCACAGGCTGAGGATCGTTGGGGTACCTGACGTCGGATGGTCCGAGGAGGTAGAGTTTACGGGGGTTTGGTTCACATAAGTAGATTTAGAAGTTCCTAAAGTTGACTACATAAAAGAGGACCAACAAGAATAAAAGTAGATAATATAGAGTAACGATCAGAAGGTTCGTTTAAGTCAGGGGGAGGGACTAAAATTGGGGGGGTAATTTTCCACATTGAAATCTCTCAAAGACGTTTGTTAACCGCTTATTAAAAGACTTTGGACAAGTATCAATTCTTTTTTGTCTCTTGTATCTAGAACTAAAACAAATAAATAAGAAGGTCAAAATAACTCTATATTAACTGTATGTTATGACATATTAAAATTCCGTATTTCGTATGATGAAACTGAATGTATATAGTGCTTTACTACTGGGTGTCATTCACTTATAAGTAGTAGATTATATTTATGTTTTAATTTCTTTTTCCTTTTGAAAAGACACACCACTTTGAAAATCCTAAATGGGAGAATTGTTTAAAGGGTATATTATATCTCGTTACAATTAACTTAATTAGTACAACATATAAAATGAGAATCACGAATAAATAAAATATCGACTTTTACACGTGGGAACTGGTAAAAGGTGATTAAGAGGAAGAGGGACCGGGTGTGGAGACCACTGGTGTTCAAACTAGTGAAACAGATTCTCAAACAAACAAACGGAAACTTCGTATCTACTGATGTTGTGATATAGTTAAGGACCGTGAGTCATATGATCATAAAGACGACGACGACGACGACGATTCAGCGAAGTCAGCACAGGCTGAGACACACTGGGGTATCTACCGTCGGATGGTCCGAGGGGGTAGGGATCCTAAGAGGTCCGTTCCTGTGACCTCACCCAACGGTAAAGGAAGAGGTTACGCACTTTCACTTTTCCCTTTCACTTCAGTGAGTCAGCACGGGCTGAGAAACGTTGGGGTACCTGACGTCGGGTGGTCCGAGGAGACAGGTACCCTAAAGGGTCCGTTCTCACGACCTCACCCAACGGTAACGGAAGAGGATGACCATAAAGATGTGTACTGGTTTACTAGTGGTGTCATGAGATCAATAGCAGACAGTGGTAAGTTTATATAATGTAATAATAACTGATATAAAAGGTGTGACTTGTAAAATACGGACACTGATTAAATAAAACATTGACCTCAAAACATGAAGAATTAGAGGGAGTGAATAAAAAGAGTAAGAGGGTGGTGGGAAGAGAGATCGTTGGTGGACAAACAAGGGACATAAATACTGAGACAAGGATAAAACATTACCAACAAGTAAACAAAACAAGAAATCTAAGGTGTATGTTCACTTTAGTGTGTCATAAATAGAAAGAGACAGACTTAATAAAGTGAGTAGCATTATTAGAGATCCAGGTAGGTCCAACAGTTTTATCGTACTAGAGTAAAAAACACCGGCTTATTATGAGGTAACATATATGTATGGTGAAGAAGAAATAGGTAAGTAGACAACTACCCGAGAAGTTAACGGTGGTATAGAATCGTTAATATTTATTACGACGTCACTCGTATCCCGATGTATGTAGAAAAGTTTAATCACAAAAGTGAAAGAAGTCTATTTATGGGTCCTAACCTTAACGAAATAGTTTTTCATCAAAATAAAAATTAAAAAACTCCTTGAAGGTATGAAAGGTATCACCGACGTGGTTAAATGTAAGCGTGGTCGTCACGCACTCCCGAGGGAAAAGAGATGTAGGAACGGTTGTGATCAATAAACAACAGAAAACTGTTGTCAGTGACACTGTCTACAGACCAACACAAAACGTAAAGAGACTACTATTCACTATAACTCGTAAAAAATTTACTCGAACAACCTGCAGATATACAGAAGAAACCTTTTTACAGAAAAGACCAAAAGACTCATAAAAAATTAGTCCGACAAACCAAAAAATTACAATTCAACGTATTCAAGAAACATATAAAACCTATACTTGAGGAATAGTCTACATAAGAAATATTTATTGAAGAGGGTAATCCATCCACTAGAAAACAAAAATACTGTAGAAGGAAACAACTCGTCTTCTAAAAATCAAACTATATCACAAAACAAATAAGTACGAAAACAAATGGAACGGACTCCTCTGTATCGGTTCCTATATGTCAATTCTTATTACAGTTTCTCGTAGAAAGTTACAAAAAAAGATCCTTACGATACAAAAGTCTACAATGTAAATTCAGAAATCAGGTAAACTCAAATAGAGACATATATCACACTCTTTGATCAGGTTAGACTAAGAAAACGTTAACATTGATAGGTCAAAAAGGAAAAAAAAAAAAAAAAAATGAGATCGGTTCCTCTGAAATTTGGTTAAAACGTCGGTGCACAATAAACGTACTCCTACGTCTACCTGAACCCACCACTCAAAAGAAAGATGTGACCTGACACTTGGATGGTCCCTTCTTTGTCTGGATTCTTCAAGAGATCGTCTCTGAAGGATTCTACCTGTTTTTAGGTGTGGGAAATCCCTGTGCACATCGATTTAATAAATAGCACTGTCAGAAATTCCGGGTAAGAATACTGTCTGATGTGTGGTTTGGAAAATCCCTCATATTTCAAAGGACCGTTGTCACTCCGGGTCCTAAGTCCGTCGTTAGGACCGCCGTCCCCGTCGGTCAATTTTTCCTAAGATGGTTTTTTTCCCTGAAAATGTCCTCTCTACACTCTAAAGTATAAGTTGTTTTCGGTAAGACGACGACAGAGAGGAAAACGATTGGTACCTGATTTTTATGGTTCACTTGTAGTTGTTTGGACGTGTGGAATAGGTAGAAACAGAAGGCTCCTTACGGTCTTTGGGACATTGGGGAGGTCCCTTTTCAGACTGGTCCGTCCCGTCTCGAGGTCCCTCAGTTCTTCTGCCCTTCCTCCGAACCTTTAGTCGGGTCTGTTTCTAAAGGAGTTGTTAAATTTTTTTACGAAAAAACCGAGTCGACCATTTCTTAGGAGGACGTTACGTCCTCTGGACCCAAGCTAGGGACCCAATCCTTCTAGGGGACCTCCTCCCTTTTCGATGGGTGAGGTCTTAAGCCCGGACCTCTTAAGGTACTTGACATATCAGGTACCCCAAAGTTTCTCAGTCTGTGCTGACTCACTGAAAGTGACTTTTACGATAACTTTAGAGAAGTGGTAGAGAAGAAGTTTTTATCTTCTTCGAAACACCCGTTAAAGTCTTCGTAAAATGTAGGTCTCGAGAGTGAAATGGTCCACCTTGCCGTCCCAAAAAACCCATGACTGAATGTGTATCATTCTTTGTCCTCTCTTTGCAGTTATCTGGACCTTCTAGATCCTTGAAGTTTCTGGACGTCACCTATTTGGAGATCCGTAGGTAGGAAGGTTACAAAAAGTCATAATTTACGAATAGTGTACGCAGTGTGAGAAAGTCATTGAAAACCCCCCGAAGGGTCCACCCAGTCACCATTTCTTAGGTGGACGATTACGTCCTCTAAGTCCTCTACGTCCAAGTTAGGGACCCAACCCTTCTACGGGACCTCCTCCTTTACCGTTGGGTGAGGTCAAAATAACGGACCCTTTAGGGTACCTGTCTCCTCGGACCGCCCGATGTCAGATATCCTAGTTTTTCTCACCCTGTCCTGGCTCGGAAACCCGTAGTGTGTGTCTCCGTCAGAAGAAAGGGACCTTGTCCCCTAAATGTATACTTGTTAAACATTATTATATGTAAACGTATGTATTATCTTTTTGTGTAAACGTATAATATTATCTTTTCGTCTTCCGTATCAATTAAGATGTCCCCTACCCGAAACTCTCCCAACAGTTTATTTCGACAGAAAGAAAAAAAAAAAATTCGACAGAAAATTTATGACAAAAGAAAACGTCTTTTGAAATCCTGAAATACAGGAAGAACTTAACAGGAGTAGAAAGTAAGGGTCGAATAGAAAACATTTAAGGGTAGATGATCCTGGTCAATGGAGAGGATAACTTCTCTGATTATGGTTCTTACAAGAGTTAAATAGTGCCTAGTCAACTAGATTGGTCTGGTAAAGAGGGCCCTGATGAGGAGACTACTTACGTTTACACCTAAAAGTAGTAGTGAGGAGACAACAAGACTTTCTACGTAGGGTTCACAGTCTACCGACATTTCCTGAGGTGAAACGTTCTTAGTAGAAGAAGAAATTCTTTATTTATTTCCTTCTTCTTGTGGATAAAGTATGTACCGCTTTTTAGATCACAGAGGTTTCAAGTCTTCCTCTTTCCCTGACTTTACAAGGGGTCAGGGTCAGTGGAAAACCCGGGTAGACGGTGACTTCGGAACTGTGGGGCAGGGTGAGGGTGGGATGGGGGGGTGGGGTCGTAGGGTAGAAGACAGGTATGTGGGAAAGGGAGTGGACAAATGAGTGTCTGTAAAGAGACGAAGAACTTCAAGAGTTTCATGGTGGGTTTCACACGCATGGTTTCCTTAGATGTAGAGGCACATCGTCAAAATCGGTAGTCGGATATAGGTGTAATTGGAGTACGTACGTACAATTTATCAAAGTGAGTACAGACTGAGAAAACACTGAGACACCTGACATTGGGTGGTCCGAGGAGACGGGTACCCTAAAGGTTCCGTTCTTATACCTCAACCAACGGTAAGGGAAGAGATCCCCTAGAAGGGTTTGGTCCTTAGTTTGGGTACAGAGGACGTAACGTCCGTCTAAGAAATGGGAGACTCAGTGGTCCCTTCGGGTGTAATCGGAGTAAGAAAGAGTTTGTACAGAAGACGTAAGAACGGTGATCGTTGGTAAGAAAGGAGAGGAGAAGGAGATGCGGAGTGGTAAAGGACCCTTTCTTGATCCAACAGTCCTTGGACTTCGAATGTGATAGAGTTCCTGGGGAAAATTCTGTTCGTAATGTTTTAATACTTATGTTTTAATCTATAACCCGGAATCTTTCATGTGTGTGGTTATTTAGATTCGAAGTAGTAGGGGACGGGTAAAGGTGTCACAGGACTGAAAGAAGGACCACAGTTCTTCCAACGGTCGGAGGTTGTGAAGTTAGACACAACAAAAAGAATACTTCCTGGTTCTCTCTAGTTGAAAGTATTGAACTTATACAATCTTACGTAAAACGATTCGTCGTATTAAAAACAGAGGTTTATAAAGTTTTGGACGTCGAAAATTTACTTGAAGTTGTAAAGTGAACGTAACGTGAATCGATCGTATACTTGACAGTCACGACCTAAGAGAGACAGATATTTCCAGTGGGAAGGGGAGGTTTACACAGGTGTATGTTCTGTGTACTGAAATCCAAAGTCGGTCTTGTATAGAAGGGATCCAACTTTCTCGACTCTACATAGTCATCTACTTCAAAGTGTCAAGGACGAGTACCTACACTTATTTGACTCACTGCCGACTACACACGAGGTCAGAAACCGACTTAACTCTCATCGTCAATTCCTTTTCTCCGGTTTAGGAGAAAACTCTTTATGTTTTATGTTATAGTCCAACCCCACTCTATAGTACCGGATTAGTCAGTTAAGCTTTTGACAAAAGGTCATTGGACGTAAAGTCCCGTCTTCGACTCGAAGTCACTACTCCTCACCTCCCTCGATAGACACTCTGATTCACTATTCTTCGGAGACCTCCTTTAGACACGTATTTCCGTCCATTTAACGGGGGTCGTTCCGGTCCAGAGCATTTTAGAGTATTCCTCTCACGGGAGTAGACATAGAATAATTACTATTAATTTCGGTAGTGTTTTTATTGACGGTTAATCTTAAATGAAGGTCGTCTTTGACACAGTTCAAGAAACCTATTAGGTGTCTGTCACCTGTGAACTTGTTGCACCCAAACCTGACGTACCCAGATGTCCATAAAAAAGTTATCACTAATCATGTCACGATGTACTGGGACCGACCAACTTACATACTTATGTTTTGGCTCCTATTCCTACCGGTCAACATTTCAATATGTACCTAAAAAATGATACACCCCCAGTCACGGGGATTGGAGGTATAAGGAATTTCCAGCTGACATTAAAAGTAGAGTCAAGACCTTCTCTTTACAATGATACGAGAAACAATTGGTTCTTCACCTCAGGGAAGACCAGGTCTGCCAGAAACGTTAAGAAGTGGTCACCTTAGACCATAAAGGACACACAGTCTCACCGACCCTAATCCAACAAGTCACTATTTCTTAGATGGACGGTTTCGTCCTCTGTGTTTTCTACTCCGAAGTTAGAGACCCAACTCTTCTAGGGGACCTCTTTCTTTACCGTTGGGTGAGGTCATAAGAAAGGACTCTTTAGGGCACCTGTCCGTTTCTCGACCTGTGTTGACTCGTTGACTCGTACGTACGTTCGTCGCCCAGTCTCTGTTACCGAGAAACAAACAGCAGAGGTGGCAACATACGGTACACATAACTTCTGTCTTTTATCAGCACTCGACGATATGTACGCGGAGTGTGGCTTCACGGTCTTACCCTTACACCCTCCATATGATCCCGTAGCCCCCATTTGGACTCCCCAGTGTTATCAGTAGAGCCACTTGTGAAGGACGTTGTCCCTCACTGTCTTTCGTGGTCGTTAGCATAGTGATGTCGAGACCCGTCCATACTGAGACGTGGAAGAAGAAGAAGAAAAAAAAAAAGATTAAGAAAGAAAGAAATGTAAGTGAAACCTCTTCATTCTTTCACACGTCCCTTATTTCCCATCTTTTTTTCTCTGGTACAGGCAGAAAGGGTGTCTTTAGGGGTTTGATTTCCAGTAATGAGTTAATGCCCCCTCGCCCCTTCTAAAATTAACCTATACTCTAACTTCAAAACTAACGAGACGTAACAATTCCAGACTTGCAGTTTCAGTGGGTTTTACTGGTAAAAAATTCACGACTTCAGTTGACTTTTATACACCCTCAACAGTTTTTACAGTAGATTTCATCCTTCCCTCTAGTCTTTGTCTTACAGACTTCCTTCGCCAGTCCCGTTTGATTTTGGTGAAAGACAGACACTCGAGTGACTGAAGTCGTGTGAATTATTCGACCAACGTAAACGACAGTAATAATTCTGACCTGTACCCGCGCATGTACTTTCGTTTCTTATTTTACACGTCTTTGTCATTCCCCCATAAAATTGGTTCCACACGGGTCCTATACCCCATTTATGCCCCATTTCCCCTCCCGGCACTCGAACTCGTTCCTTTTATAAATGAGTGTTTCAATACTTCTGTCTAACACCTGGACGTCCTTGTGTACCTTTTACGGTCCGTGTCGTCGTCTCTGGGAAAGGGGATGACATAATTCCGTTTTCGATATAATCGATTTCCTCCTCCTACCTGTCTACAGATGATGACCCTTGATCGAGAAACCAACACTAAAAAGTGTGTACCTTAAATGGGTCTCTTTTATCACGCACACACACGAGTCAAGGTGGGTTGAGACATAGAGGTACCTGACATCTGACGGGTCGAGGAGATAGGTACCCTAAACAGGTCCGATCTTATGACATCACCCAACGGTAAGGTAAGAGGTCCCCTAGAAGGACTGGATCCCTAGTTTGGGCCCAAAAGACGTGACGTCCGGTTAAGAAATGGTAGACTCGGTGGTCCCTTTTTCCTGTTACTTATTACTCCTAAGAGTGACCCTTTCTATCTCCCCGACGGTCAACCCGATTGGTTCTTAATCTCAGGGAAGACCAAGTGTATCCGAAACGTTAAGAAATGGTCATCCTACACCATGAAGGACACCCAGTCTCTACCGAGAGACAAACGGTAGAGGTATAAGCATAGAAAACATATAATTCTGTCTAGAACACAGAAGACCAAATACTCGTACTCGATGTAAGTCTAAACTACCTCTCGATGTAAGTCTCGTACTCGATGTAAGTCTAAACTGCCTCTCCTGTCACATAGGGTGTTCTCAGGACTTGAACCTCGAACTAAACCATTGATCTCCTCTGTCACCACACCAGTGGTGACCTTCTCCCTCTTAAACAAGTTACTACTCCCCCTTTCCGAGAGACCTATAACCCATCGGTTTCTTACCCGTCTCCGTTTATAAAATTTCTACGAGATGGATTTCCGACAAGTGGTGTACGAAGAGGAACTGGAAGAGATTGTGATTCCGACTTTTCACTTTAATGATGGAGGTTCTCACAAGAACGGACCTCTTAGGGTCCCTGTCCCCTCGGACCATCCGATGGCAGATACCCCAGCGTGTCTCAGCCTGTGCTGACTTCGCTGTATCGTCGTTCTGTACGAACGTCGAACCCCACTGACTTACTAGACCGTAACCGGTCACTCTGTATTCACCTTCAGTGAGTAACTCTGAAGATCTTTTATACTAACTAAAAATTCCTTACCTAAACCGACGGTAAGAGAAATCGGGAAGAAAGAAAAATCGACTGGGGGAAAAAAAAGAAGAACAGATTTAATCTACACGTTATGGGTCTCCGTCCTCTTACCTCACTGTCTCCTACTCTACCAACCTACCATAGTAACTGAGTTACCCGTACTCAAACTCGTTTGAGACCTTCTATCACTTCTTCTCCCTTCGGACCGCACGACGTCAGGTACTCAATCTATACTGACTCGCTGACTTGTTGATTGATGGGCCTTAGTGTCGTCGATAAAATTTTATTGCTTCTACCTTAAAATTTTACCACCTTCTCTTTCTATCTTCCTCGAGGACACTGTAGTCACTTGTCGAGGTCTAGGTGTGTAGAACATACTCTTTTTGTTTGAAAGTAGACCACTTTGATGACACTGACTTAAAAGATGGTAAGACTAAACTTATTTAAGGATTGGATTTATTACACTCCTTTACGGGATGTCGGTATTTCGATATCTTTCTTCTTACGAATAGTTTCACGATTATCTAAAAATTAAATTTTTTTTTTTTGGACACTAGTTTACCAGACCCTTTGTAGTTCCATTTGGAGTAATTTGTCGAACGAAATTGGTTCATCTATGTTGTATGACATGTTGTATGACGAAAATGGTTTGATTGGTGTCCCATGGTAAAGTAACAGATAAAATTAGGTGATTAAAAGGATCTTATTTGAAACCCTTTAAGATAATGTATTTCATAATTATTATGTCCTTTACCGATTTACCTTTTTTCGTTAAATATCTAGTTTACATAAAGAAAAGTGATTCCAATTCAGATTACTCATTAAAATTGATAACTAGATGAACAAAAGGAAAAGGATTGAGATATTCATTTAATGTTGATGATATGTAACAAAGATATTAATCTTTTAGTGTTAATTATAAAAAAGGGTCATCGTAAGACAAATGAACATACCTTACTCATCTTCCTACAATTTGAGAATTTATAGCATTATTCATTGTCTAGACGTAAGGACGTTAAACGGGTGGACCTATCGTACCGATAAGATAACGGAGTGTCGAGTCGTTTTATCAGACAAACGAATTTTTGGACGACTGACTCGTGTACTGGTCAGCCCCTCTGCCCTTTCATTCCTTAAATTCCCCATTCCGGGTCCAGTCTGATAAAATACCGTAGTTGTCTTCGGAAGACTCTTCTACCTTTGAGAAGTCAAATTCCTATTGGAAAAAAAAGATTAATTTGTTTTTCTTAAAAATTATCAGAAATAACTTAGACAACTTTACAAGGAAGTCAAAACACAAAGTCAAAAAACCGACTCTTCGTATACCCTGAATCGAGGGGTTGATCCCTAGTTTGGACGTGGGGGACGTAACCTTCCGTCTCAGAAATGGTAACGTGGTACTCCCTTCAGGGGTATTTCTATTAGATTTGTTCCAGGAGTGTCCTCATGGTTAACCTATTCGAGGATCACTCATGTCTACGAAAGTCAAGACAGTTTTATCATTTGTATATAATTTCTTCCTTAATTTGTTTTGATTTTAGTAGTTATGGAATAAGGAAGACGTACATAAATTGGTATCCTTAATTAATTTTTTATAGGACGGTGTTTTTATCGTCCATAAACATTAAATAAACCTATTATTACCAAAAAGACAAAGAAAAAACCCCCCACCCCTGTCCAGGTTTTTCTTATGTTAATAGTTAATAGTTTAGTAAAACCATACCCTCAGTAATTTTTAACTTTACCCTAGGTTCTTAATGACCACCGAGTCGGCCACTTCTTAGACTGACGTTACGCCGTCTGGACCCAAACTGGGGATCCAACCCTTCTAGGAGATCTCCTCCCTTACCGTTGGGTGAGGTCATAAGAACGGACCTCTTAGGGGTACCTGTCTCCTCAGATCGTCTGACGTCAGGTACCCCAGTGTTTCTCAGTCTGTGTTGACTTACTGATTCGTGTGTCGTGGGTAACATACATATAGTTAAAGTTGAGGGAGTAAAACTACCAACAGAGCATTATTGTATCCTTTACAGGAAGAATCCCGAAGAGTCCACCGTGATTGCCATTTCTTGCGTGGACGGTTACGTCCTCTGTATTCTCTGTGTCCAAGGTAGCGACCAAGACCTTCTAGGGGACCTCTTCCCGTACCGTTCGGTGAGGGTATAAGAACTGACCTCTTAGGGCACCTGTCTCCTCGGAGTACCCGATGTCAGGAATCTCAGTGTGTCTCAATCTGATGTTGACTTCACTGAATCATACTAGTATCCTTGATCTGTAATTGTATAAACCCTTACTGTCCCGTAACTAAACTTTTGAAAGAGAGTTTTCTAAGTCACCTTTTTTTCAAGAAAAAAGAGACTTTTCATAACGGGAACGTTGAAAAGACAGTCGAACACTGTTAAAGTTTTACATTTTATACATAAAATTTTTTACCATTTTCTTTGTTTGTACGATTTAAAGTGAAAAGTGAGAAACTGGGAAAGGACATGTAATGAAACCTTTCCGTAGGAGCTTTATGTCAAGAAGGAGATAAAGTTTCAGATAAAACAGACCATACTCATAACGGTGAGGTCAAAAGAAGACTAAAGGTAAACGTACCTTATAGAAAGAAAACAGGGGAGTTATATCAAGAAAGATCACTCGTGGAACTGTCGTAGTCATAAAGAACCTCCGATTTTTATGAAATGATAGATTTATTGATAAGAGTGGTTACTTCTATGACATATGAGTTTTTTTTATCACTTCTAACGATGAAAATAAAAATATGAAAATTTTATACAAATATAAAGGAAATATAAAAGGTTTTACAAAAGTGTATAGAATATAGTATCCCAAAAGTAGTCTAACCTTCCGTTGAACCTCCTCGACTTTTCTTGTCCGGGATCTGGTCCCTACTACTCGTGACACTAATGTCGAGGTATGTAGGTTCGATACACTGGAACCCTTGTGGTCGATTTGAGAAACTGGGTCACAAAGTAATAGACTTGGAAACTTATCGTTTAAATGATAAATGTATTTAATGTGAAGGGTAAAACTTCTAAATCACCCCATATTTATTTACACAGTTCCATACTTCGGGTTAGCTCCTGGTAGGTAAGTAGGTCGAGTATCAATACCACAGGGACCGTCCAAGGTCCGTGTCAAGATCCGTGTCCTCTGTCTCGACACTGGATCTCTATGTCAGGGACGACAGTGTCTCAATTCAGATTACCTTCGGCTCTGTCTCTCCTGGTAGTGCACGACTACAGTGTCTCTTTGACCCGATTCCGTATCTTCCTGAAATCCATTTCCCACAGTGTCCTCTGAAGAGACTCGTCTCGACTTCGGAGTCATGACACTTCATGGGGACGATTCTAGACCTGTCTTTGGAGGAGGTAACAGTCCGTGGTTTCTGACAGAAGGCTCCCCGTTCTACCGAAACACCTTTATGCTGGTACGAATGGTTCCCTGTCGAAAGACAACCACGGGACACTAGAGTGTCCAAAATTTTGTGTTAAGCGAACATAATCAGTCCCAAGAGGTCTTTTTGTCTTGGATACATATTTTCCACCAAACAATACTCCTTAGTCGAGTCAATTAATACCTCCATTTCGTCAAGGTGTCAGATGGTAGACGTTCGACTTCTGGGTCCTTTCGTCACTACATTAAGTCAGACTCAGACTTCCTCTTAGTTCCTTCGATTACTACATTTAGGCTCAGGTTCTACTCTACAGGGTGGAGTTGGTACTACGTCCTTTTTTCTCCGTTTAAAGAGGAAGGAGGTGGAAAATAAGATAAGGCAAGGAGGTCCTTTACTTACTCCGAGTGGGTGTACCCCCATCTCCCAACAACAATAACAAGTCAACGACCGGTACAGACTGAGAAACACTGGGGTATCTGACGTCGTGTGGTCCGAAGGGAAAGGAAGTGGTAGAGGGTTTCAAACGAGTTTGAGTTTAGGTGACTCAGCCGCTACAGTAGGTTGGTAAAGTAAGAGAAAGTAGACGAAAAGAGGACGGAAGTTAGAAAGTCGTGGTTCCAGAAAAGGTTACTCAGTCGAGAAGTGTAGTCCACCGGTATTATAACTTCGAAGTCGAAGTTGTAGCCAGGAAGGTAACTTATAAATTTCCACACCCAGTCGTCACAGAACGAAACCCCTGTCTCCGTGACCTTCGTCGTCAGGACCCTCCGTGGACAACCGTATTAAAGAAAAGCTCCACTGGGAATCGGGATTGTATCTAGAATATCTGAATCCTGACCCTCCCTCGTGTCGGGGTGGGTAGTCGTCTGTCAACACCCCTCTCCCCGCCGACGTCAGATGACTCAAGTGGTAAGTCTACGATTAGGGTACACCTTTGGGGAGTGTCTGTGTAGGTCTGTGTTACAAATTAGACCCGTGAGTTCCCGGGTGAGTATAACTGTATACTTTATTTGGTAGTGTGGGGAACTCGGGGCGAGAACTCCACCTGTCACCTCTTTAGGGTGGTCGTACTTACTTACGTGAGATAAAAGACTTGGGGTAGGAGATTCAGTTTATCTTCTCTGAGTCGATTCCGTAGGAGGATCCGAAGAACCCTGATAATAGAATTGTTACTTTTAGTTATCTTTAATAAAACTATGACTCTCTACTTATCACTGTGAAAAGGTCCAATATGAATCTCGTCGTTAAATAATTTTGTTTTTCTATTTAAATTGGGTCGTATAAACTAGTAAGTGAATTACTTCTCTTCACTCATTGATTTAGGTGACAATTAAACCGTTTTTAGTAGCTGTAATCACTTCTATTATATTTTGAGTTTTATGTGACTGTGTGGTTCTATAGTTTTTTGTGACTGATTTCTCACGACAGTTAATTTTTGATAAACATAAGTTAGTACCTTCTTTTTGTGAACTTTACAACCCCTATAAAAAATTTCGGTCAAATCACAACACACACATACACACACACACATTCTGACCTAAAAAAAAGTATACGATAAAATACTCTTATAATGAACACTTTGGCCGACAAAGGACAAGAGGATTGAGTTTGTAATGTGAGGGTAAATTTCTGATATAATCCCGTTAGTATGGGTTCACACTACTTTAACGATTCTTTCCACGTTTACTTCAGGAACACCGTCGTGTGTCCGTCTGACGTAATGGGGACTTGACGGTACTGGGTACCTTCTTCGTTCCTCTTTTTCTTTCTTCAATAAGGTTGAGATTTTGGAGGTTGATGGATGGGACAGACAGCACTTAACAGGTGTTTACACCTGATAACCAAAATAACGATGAATAACACTTGTAAGTGTTGTCCTTTTCAAAATAGTGAACTAATTACGAAGGTTTAACGAATTAATTTTTTTGAAAAGTACTGAGTTTTTACCTTTTGAGGACTTAATCTTTCGGAGCAAACTTAAATACACGGATAACCACGACATTTACTAAAGAGTTCAGCCGTAATTGTAAGGTTCGATTCTAACGAGTGTCTCTTAAGACTTTACGAAAGATATAAACCGTCTTGACGTAGTCTTTGGTTTTATACGGGTAAATTAAAATTCTTTTGTATGGTACGAAATGTACATTAAGATCGAGGGAGAAGGGAAACGTAAAAAGAAGGTATCCCCTTTTTTTTACGAGAGTTCGATAAACCAGAGACCGGTTTTTAGAGGGTTTCTGGACACCGAAGGATCCTTTTACTCCTGGGGAGTGTTTTCTGGACCAAGTTTTTCGGTCCGTGTGTCTCGTAGGGACTCCAAGAATAGGAGAGGGAGGAGTGGACTAGAAGTAGTACTTCTTCTTTGTCTGAGTGTCTATACTTCTTGTTTGATGACAAATGGTAACCCTTCTCCCTTCTCCCCTACCCCCTTATACACCTATCGTCTAGTTGTCCATGTTTGAGATCCATATTTTATTCGACATTCTAAATAGCATGTTGAACCCCTCACATCGATTATAAAAAGAACGGACCTTTTAAGGTATCTGTCTCTTCGGACCGTCCGATGTCAGGTACCCCAACGTTTTCTCAACCTGTCCTGAAACTCTGATTTGTTGTAGTCCTGAAGGGTCCACCGTGTCACTATTTCTTAGGTGGACGGTTACGTCCCCTGTGTTCTCTCCGTCCAAACTAGGGACCGAGTCCGTCCAGGGGACCTCTTCCTTTACCGTTGGGGGAGGTCAGAAGAATAGACCTGTCAAGGTACCTGTCTCCTCAGACCACCCGATGTCAGGTACCCTAGCGTTTCTTAGTCTGTGTTGACTCGGTGGTGGTGGTGGTGGTATTTATCTCATATTGAAAATTTTTAACACTTAGTGATATAACATATGGACATTGTATATAATAATGACACATGTAGTTGGCGTAGTTGGTATGAAGTCACTTTTTATTTTTCGTGAGTTCATGTGTCTCCGCAGTTCCTTTGTAAGGTCTTAATTGACTTACAAGTTACTGACGATTTAACAGAGGGTTATCGTGGGATAGGGGAAAAGGAAAAGTTAAGGACTCATAACCGACTCGTTTTTGGATTGGTACCCACCTGAAGAGGGTAGATCCACGTCTAGTACATCGGTTCACAACCATTCGTTTCGTACTCATGTTCGATAAGGAGGTTTCTTGGAAGGGTGGAATTTCTTCGAATTTTGGACTACCCCTTTCTAAACACGTCTTCCTTGATGTGCCGTTCCCTCCTGCGTGATCGTGGAGCCCCTTCCGTGAGACGGGATGGTTGGAGAGTGTGACCGTTGGTACCACAAAGACCTCGAGGGTGTTGACGTCTTAGTGTTGGTAGGAGGGTTTTTCATTGGCTCTTCGAATAAAAGTGAGGAGAGAGGAGGGACAAAGTATTAGAAAGAAGGGTGTGGTCGATGGGTCTCAGTCACGAGACGGTGTTCGGAGTAAACGTTTCCATGGGGCACAGGTATAAGGGTAGTTTTACACACACAGTCACAGGAACAAGGAGTCCAAGAATGAAGGACTTTCTTAAGTTTTCCAATCAGACTCTGGTTCACAACTTCCCTATCATTCAACGAAGAAAAGATTACCATTGTCGATTGTAACTAAGTTGTAAATGATACCTGGTCCAGGATAAGATTCAAGAAATATACACTGAGTGAATTCTGAGTGACGTCAGGGTATCCTTCCATGACAATCATTCCTCACCAGTCATAAACTTGGAGCCATCAGACTAAAAACTCGTAGGTCTGAGGTACAAGAGTCGGTGGTGTAATGTGTTTAAAATCATAAAATAGACAGTGGAAACCTTTTATTCTCGGAACTTACGATTCACCATACGAGTGTCCTCAATTTCTACGAAACAGTCTTGGTAGTCCCTTCTCTTAAACCACATTTTTTCAGATGTGTAGTCTGGAACTTCTGTTCTTGGATAGTCAACACACAGTTTATTCGGGCGACAGCAGAGGTACTCCAATTTACTTTTAAGAAATCCTCTGTTTTCTATCGAAGAGAGTAGAGTTCCCGAATGATGGACTTTCTGAGACGTTGTCAAGTCAGACAAGACCCTACGAGACCCCTAAGAAAGTCCTTACTCCCCCGAGGGCACTAATCCTTCTCTTAGACAGACCCATGGTAAGATATACTACAGTCATAACGGACTTCACTCCTCACGACACGACACTAGCGGAGGAGAAGTAGGGTCACCACTCTCTTCCTAAAGGAGGGATCCTTATACCCCTACCAGCCTGTGTGCCGTAGATTCTAACCTCTCCTCTGGAGTCGGAGGGTATCGTAAAATGAACCCTTGTCTTACTTGTTCGTCGCGAGCACCCCCGTCGGAGTCACCCTCTTTCTCCTATTCCACTGGGGACCAAGGACATTTTCTACACTGACCGAGCAAAATTGTTAAGATTTCCGACTTCGGACGGTCCCTCCGCATTCATCCGAGACATGGACCAGAGACATTAATCCTCCCAACAAACCAGTCCCCTGTAAAAGGTGTCTCGTCCCCCCCGTCCCGTACACCAATCTGGTAGGTCACGGAGGGTCAAAGTATACGGTTGCGTCGTGTTTGTGCTTTAGACTCAAGGTCTGGAATCTGGTGTTCTTCTCTTCCGTCAGTACCATCCACCATTCCACCCGAGTCCCTTAAGTGTATTAGCGTAACTTAGTGGACCACTTTTTCAATGACGGAAAGGTTCAGAGCAAGTTAGGAGTCTAACAGTTCCTCTTTCAGACCCCAATTACGCTTACACACAAATGTAGGGAGCTTGTGAACAATTAAAGAGAAAGGTTGTTCTTACTTCGTTCGCGGTAAGACTAGGGGACCAGTAGATTGTGACAGATCAGTCTTCAATCTTTATAAAGGAAAAGTGACGTCATCATAAACACCAAGTGGAAGACGAAGATCATCCACTATTACTAAAAGGTTACTACACTATCTTCAGGTAAAATTTTACTTGTATTTAAGTTTTACGTTTATAATTTTACGGTTATGACTATAACTTATTCACTTAGATGTTTGTTATCATGTCTGTCTTCATCTTAATAATTGTTTAATAGTTGTAAATCCTTCATTAAGAAATACAGAAAACTCAAAGGACCAGATAGGTGAGACCCGTGTACTGGGAACTATATTTTTTTTAAACTTCATGTTACAATACAATCAAACACTATATGTGACTTCACTAAGTCAAATATATATAAATATAAGAAAAGGTTCTACCAAATAATATTCTATAACTTAGACCGAGGGACACGATATTACATCCTGAAACGACAAATAAAATATATATCATCAAATATAGACGATTAGGGTTTAAGGATTAAATAGGAAATAGGTGAAGGGGGAAACCATTGTTATTTAAACAAAAGATACAGACGTTCAAACAAAAATAAAATATTTTTTCAAGGATAAAATCCAAGGTGTACGTTCACTATAGTACACTATAAACAGAGAGACAGGCTGAACACAACGAATTATACAATTAGAGAGCCAGATAGGCACAACGACGTTTACCGTAACAAATTAAGAAAAATACCGACTCATCACAAGGTAGCACATATATATGGAGTAGAAGAAATAGGTGATTGACAACAACCTGTAAGTCCGACGAAGGTACAAAAGGTACGACATTTATCACGATAATACTTGTACACCCACGAACTTAGAAAAGTCTGATAATAAAAAAAGGTCTATATACGGTTCCTCACCCTAAAGTCCTAGTAAACCTTCAAGATAAAAAAAAAAAATTAAAAAAATTCCTTGGTGGTATGGCAAGAGGTATCACCGACATGGTTAAATGTAAGGGTGGTCATCGTATCCTCCAAATATAAAGGAGGTGTGGGAGAGGTTGTAACTAAACATCTGAAAAACTACTACTAGAAAGACAATCCACACTCCACTATGAAGTACAATTAAAACTAAGTGTAAAGAGATTATTAAACGAAACAACTTGTAGAAGAGTACATGAATAACCGGTAGACATATATTCCTGTTATAATTAACTTAGGTAGTTACGACCCGTTACTGTGATAGACTTCTTCAAGAACATTAAGGTCTGTAAGTTCCTGATTTATAGTGGTTTTTATCAAATAAACTTTTCTGATCGTGGGAGTGATATACTAATCAATTGTCGTTTATTTATATGTGTGTGATAAGAGAGAGAAAGAGTGTTGTGTATCTTCAAGTTCATGTACGGTCTTACCTTTCTTTCTAATTAAACCTCATTGTCCGTAGTTCAGGGACGGGACCAAGATTTGGGTTTCAAGAATTCCGATGTGAAAAATGAAGAAACAGTATTCAAAATACATGAGAAAAAGGAAGATCTTTATCTTGAAGTGTCGATTTGCCTGAATCCGAGTTTAAGACTGACATCATTGGTGAACGGTCTATTGGAGTCGTTTAATGAGTCGGAGAGACACTGAATAAAAGAGTAGATATTCACTTCCAGTAAACTTCTCTACGATCTTGATTAAGAACTTTACCCGGATCGTCGTTGTAATTCAGGAACTCTCGACCGTTTACGTCGGTTAACGGGTTTCAAGTGTACAATTTGAATATAACGGAGAGACGGACCTGAAGTGTACTGTAGTTCACAAAGCGAGGAATATCCAAAGTATGAACGACGACGTCTTTGCACTGTAGGTTCCTGGGACATCTTTCCACAGAGGAGGAAACGGTTATGAAGGGTCGTTTTAACAACAACAAGTCATCGATTCAACACAGGTCATGAAACGCTGTAGTACCTGACTGTGTGTAGTCCGATGAGACAGGAGGTGACAGAGGACCTCAAACGAGTTTAAGTACAGGTAACTTAGCCACTACGATACATTGGTAGAGTAGAAGACGACGAGGGAAGAGGAAAACAGAAGTCAGAAAGGGTCGTAGTCCCAGAAAAGGTTACTCAGTCGAGGAGAGTAGTTCGCCGACTTCATAACCTCGAAGTGGGAGTTGTAGTCAAGTCAAGTCAGCGAGTCAGCACAGGCTGAGAAACACTGGGGTACTTAGTGTCGTGCGGTCCGGAGGGACAGGTAGTGGTTGAGGACCTCAAGTGACTCTGAGCGTAAGTAACTCAGTCACTGAGGTAGGTCGGTAGAGTAGGAGTCAGCAGGGGAAGAGGAGGACGGGGGTTAGGGAGGGTCGTAGTTTCAGAAAAGGTCACTCATTTGAGAAACGTACTCCACCGGTTTCATGACCTCAAAGTCGAAATCGTAGTAAGGAATGTTTCTTTAGGGTCCCGACTAGAGGAAGTCTTACCTGACCAACCTAGAGGAACGTCAGGTTCCCTGAGAGTTCTCAGAAGAGGTTGTGGTGTCAAGTTTTTGTAGTTAAGAAACCGGGAGTCGAAAGAAGTGACAGGTTGAGAGTGTAGGTATGTACTGATGACCTTTTTGGTATCGGAACTGATCTGCCTGGAATCAGCCGTTTCATTACAGAGACAAAAACTTATACGACAGATCCAACCAGTATTGAAAAGAAGGTTCCTCATTCACAGAAAATTAAAGTACTACTTATAATTCCCAACAAAGGAAATCCTAACTGACCAAACTAGAAGAACTACAAGTTCCCTGAGAGTTCTAACAGAAGAGGTTGTGGTGTTAAGTTTTGTTAATTAAGAAGTCGTAAGTTGGAAGGAATACCAGGTCGAGAGTGTAGGTATGTACTGAGGACCCTTTTGGTATCGAAACCGATATACCTAGAAGTAGCGTTTCACTATAGACACGAAAAATTATGTGACAGATCCAAACGGTATCGAAAGGAAGGTTCCTCGTTCGTGGAAAATTAAAGTACCGATGTCAATGGTTGGTATCACTAAAACCTTGTGTTCTTTTATTTTAGACAGTGACAAAGGTGAAAAGGGGGAATATAAACGGTACTTCACTACACTGACCTACGGTACTGGAATAAAAAAAAAATACGACTTAAAGTTTGGTCGAAAAAGTAAAAGAGAAAGTGGGAGTAGTTCTCCAAGAAATCAAGGAGAAGTTAAAGACGGTAATCTCACCATAGTAGATGTATAGACTCCAACAACTATAAAGAGGGTCGTTAGAACTGAGGTCGAACACTAAGTAGGTCGGACCGTAAAGTGTGACTACACGAAACGTATATTCAATTTATTTGTCCCACTGTCATATGTCGGAACAGCACGAGTAAAGGGTTAAAACTTGGTCAGACAACAAGGCACAGGTCAAGATTGACAACGAAGAACTGAAAGTATATCCAAAGAGTCCCCCTTTCAATCCACCAGACTATGACGGTAGAGAAATTCTTAAAAGGTGTCAAACAACACTGGACACGTCAGTTTACGAAATCACAACAGTTATTTTTGTCTTCGTCTACAAAAAGATCTTGAGGGAACGAAAGAGATACTAGGTTGCTTACGACCGTTAAACTGGAAACCAAGGAGACGGAGAAGTTTTGGGTCAAACATATAGACCTTAAAGAGAGAAGTGCATGACGACTTCGGATAGAACTTGCTAAAACTCGTATTGGAACTATCGTACACTTTAATCACGTTGACACGACGACATACTTATAAGAAATCGTAACGGGAAGAAACTCTAACCTACTTTTGACTGGAAAAGTTCAGATTTTACGGAAAATCTTTTTACGAACGAGGTTAATGTCTCCGTTACTCTCCTCAGGGCAGTTAGGCCGATATCTATTCTGTTTCAGAGGGAGGACTTGAAAATAGGTACTACTCGTTACATTGGTCTTGATCTTCGAAGACTCCCCAGGTGTTCTTCAAAACTCTGGTCCTTTTTATGTAACCATGGTTGTGTCTCTTTATTTTTAGAATGGTTTAGTTTTAACTGTTTTAAATCAACTTATTGGTGTCTTGAATTATGACATGACATCACCCAACTTATCACCGGAGGTTGTGTAGTCTAGGATGAGAGAGCTTCAGATATCTACAATCGAATAAAGTTTTTTCCTAGAAACAACTATATTCAATTCCCAAAACTCTACGTCCATATAAGGATATAATAGACTCACCCGGAATTTACGTTAGTGACAACAGAAAGATTCTTTCTCTATCTTCTCATATATGGGTCCCTGAAAGAACCACCAGGTTACCAATTCTGAAGTGGTAGGTTCTAGGGTGTACAGAGTTTCGGTTTTTTGTTTTGTTTTGTTTTGTCTCTTCATCATAACGTTGTTTAAGTTATTTCTAAAATTCAAAAGGTGTGGTTTTTTTAAATTTTTAAATTTTTTTTCACATGTGGGTATCTTCTTTTATTCCACTTTCACTCCCATCACTAATCTCATTGTGTGGGTGTTCGGTTCCTTACGACCGTCGGATGTCTTCGACGTTCACCGTTTCTTACCCGCAAAGGGATCTCAGAGTGTTTTCCTCGTACTGGAACGGTTCTGGAAGTAAAACTGAGTCACTTTGTGTAAAACTTGAAGACGGGAGTCATTGATGCTCTATTATATAAAGATTATAGAGTTCGGTAGGTTAAACGATACCGTTGAGTTTCTTTGGGTAAGTATACGGTTGTACAGTATGTGTGGAGTGAGAGGATATTTGTCATATTTCAAATATAGTATTCTGGTATTTAAGAATTATTGTGAGTCGAAATATTTTTGAAAACTTTAGTCAAAATATCGGGGTTTGTGTAGTAAACGTTTCACTTATATAAAATTATATAAACCATACCGTTTCTTACCTTGAAGGTTTTTACTCGATAATTCTTACACTCGTAGACTTTTACAGGGACCCAAATACCCAGAACTCTACGTGGGATTAATGAGTCTCTACGAGATCACCGTAGAAGGTCCTATTCATTAACCCTAATTTCAGGTTAAATGACAAGGAGGGTGAGTTTATACTTTTATCCCTCTAGTTTGCGTGTATCGATCTCCTTTTCTTCAATTTCATTAAAACTACTCTTATCGAAAAGAACGGGTCCGAATAACAATTAATTGTAAAAATATTTCTGACAGGTTCAATATTCTACGCAAAACCAGTAATGGTGATTTTGTTAGACCCGAAACAGACATTGAGTCTTACACACAAAGGAAATGTATTCGACAACGAGAGACTCTTTAGAACTCCTGACCTCCTAAATTACCAAAGAGACCTTACCAATCTTTTATTTTATTAACTTGTGTTTTCCGTCTTGCTAAAAAAAAATTTTTAATCTCAATTAACGAAATATTACAACATAATCAAAGACGACACGTTGTTGCACTTAGTCGAGAGTCAAGTCAAGTCAGTAAGTCAGTGCAGGTTGAGAAACTCTGGGGTACCTGACGTCGTGTAGTCCGAAGGAACAGGTAGTGGTCGAGGACCTTAGATGAGTTTGAGTACAGGTAGTTCAGCCACTACGGTAGGTTGGTAAAGTAGGAGACAACAGGGGAAGAGGAGGGTAGAAGTCAGAAAGGGTCGTAGTCTTAGAAAAGGTTACTCGACCAAGAAACGTAGTCCACCGGTTTCATAACCGCAAAGTCGAAATCGTAACCAGGAAGGTTACTTGTAGGTCCTGACTAGAAGAAATTCTAACTGACCAACCTAGAGGAACGACAGGTTCCTTGAGAGTTCTCAGAAGAGGTTGTGGTGTCAAATTTCGTAGTTAAGAAGTCACGAGTCGAAAGAAATATGAAGTTGAGAGTGTAGGTATATACTGATGGCCTTATTGGTATCAACACTGATCTACCTGGAAACAACCGTTTCATTACGTTTATAATTTCATTTAAATTTTTTAGAAAAATTATACGACGGATCCAACCAGTATCTAAAAGAAGGTTCTTCGTTCACAAAAAATTAAAGTACCGACGTCAGTGGTAGACGTCACTCAAACCTCGGGGGTTTTTATTTCAGACTGTGACAAAGGTAACAAAGGGGCAGATAAAGGGTACTTCATTTCCCTGGCCTACGGTACTAGAAGTAAAAAACATACAACTCGAAACTCAGTTGAAAAAGTGAGAACAGAAAGTGAAAGTAGTTCTCTGAGAAATCAAGAAGAAGTGAAAGACGGTATTCCCGCCACAGCAAATATATAGACTCCAATAAAGAGGGACGTTAGAACTAAGGTCGAACACGAAGTAGGTCGGGCCACAAAGTGTACTGAATGGGACGTATATTCCATTTATTCGTCACACTGTTATATATCAGAACTACATGAGGAAAGGGTTAAAAGTTGGTCAGGTAACAAGGTACAGACCAAGATTGACAACGAAGAACTGGACGTATGTCTAAAGAGTCCTCCGTCCAGTCGACCAGACCATAAGGTTACGGAATTCCTTAATAGGTGTCTACCAACACTAGGTGTCTCAGTTTCGACTTATAACCATATCAGTTATTTCGTCTTCATCTAAAAAAAATCTTGAGAGAACGAAAAAACTACTAGGTTGTCTACAACCGTTAAACTATAGACCAAGGAGACGAAAAAGATTTAGGTCGAACTTTTAGACCTTAAAGTACCAAACTGATGACAACTCTGGACAGAACCTCTTAAAACTCGTAATGAAACGAGAACATACTCTACTCATGTTAACACACCATTGAACTTATAAGAAACCGTGACGGAAAGGAACCCTACCTTACTTTTAACTGGAAAAGGTCAGGACACCGGTAACGACACAAAAGGTCTAAACGACCGTACAACTCACGTCGTGAAAGTGTCGTAGTAGAAAATTCTAAACATTATCGAGTTGACCTTAAGGTAGTGGAGGTGATCAAAACAGGCATCACTACTAAGGATTCCGGGTGAACTGAAGCGTAAGGTCCTACAGACGTAGATCCAGTCACTAATGTGGTAACGCTAATAGACCCAACACTTCTAGAAAAAACATGTCAAGAAGACACATGAGAACGGTGGAGAAGAATTATAGAAGACGAAAACAATCCAGGTATGGTAAAGACAGGAAATAACTCGGGTAGAAACGTACTTTACAAGGGAACCATAGAGATTGACAGAACTTCTCTAGAGATCAGAAAGGGTAAGGTAACGAAAGGTGATAAAAAAAACGTAACTAGTGACTTCTTACGAAAGAATAGAGAGGAACAATAAGAAACCTTGAGACGTAAGTCTACCCATATAGAAAGGAAAAGAGTAAACGTAAATCGAAGAGAAGAAAAGAGTCGATGACATTCCGGACGAGACTGTTGGTAAAACGGAAAAAATAAACAAAAAGAACCCCTACCACAACTAGTAACGGAGGACATGTCACAGTATTTGGAGGCAAATATCAAAAAGTTCGTGAAACAGATAGTCTAGATTAGGGAACTTAGATAAAGAGTGAAGGTGACATATTAGTATTCCCTAGACTAAATCCAGTATGGACTTACCAGATCACCAAAAAGGATGAAAGAAGTTATATTCAGACTTAAACCGTTATTCCTCAAGTACTACACTCGGTGTCAGTCAAGGGTCAGATTAAAAACGACTGACATATCTCGAAGAGGTAGAAACCGACATATCTTATATTAGTTAGATTAGAACCATAACTGGAAAACCACTACAGGTACACATCCCAGAAGAGAACACGACAACCTTCTCCCACAAACGATACTGGTCACGTAAGAGAACCGTTATGAGACAATCGGAAACGGGACTAAGTAAAACATGAGGTTCCGGTTTAAAAGGACAATGAGGTCTATAGAGAACTGAAGGATGAAAACGTAAGGTCAGGAGATACTACTTTTCCTGTAGAAAACCCCCACAATCAAGATCTTCCAGAACATCCAGAAGTATCTTGGTAAGTTGAAGTCGAAGAAGTCGTAATGACCAACCTCGTATCTGAGCCTAATGACACTATAACTTACCAAACGGAACCTTTACTTGTCTCTAGTAAGACAGTAAAAATTCTAACGTAGGTTCGTGACATAAGGTCTGAGAAAACAATTGATACTACCGATGAGGTAAAGAAGATTCCCTAAGAACGGGTCTCATCATCTAAATCACCAGTAAACTTAATTTAAGTGGGTAAGATCAGGTAAAACCAAGTGACTAAGGATTTTACAACTACAAGTGAGAACGGTAGAGGACAGACTACTAAAAATTAAAGACGAAATAACTGATAAGGTTTCGGAAACTGACACACCTAGTGTTATTTGACACCTTTTAAGACTTTCTCTACCGTTATGGTCTGATGAACTGGACGGAAAACTCTTTGGACATACGTCCAGTCCTTCGTTGTCAATCTTGACCTGTACATTGTTGTCTGTCCAAGGTTTATCCTTTTCCTCATGCAGTTCCCACATATAACAGTAGGACGAATAAATTGAATATACGTCTCATGTAGTACTCTTTGTGTCCCGACCTTCGTCGTGTTCGACCTTAGTTCTAACGGTCCTCTTTATAGTTATTGGAGTCTATACGTCTACTGTGGTGGGAATACCGTCTTTCACTTCTTGTTGATTTCTCGGAGGACTATTTTCACTTTCTCCTCTCACTTTTTCAACCGAATTTCGAGTTGTAAGTCTTTTGTTTCTAGTACCGTAGGTCAGGGTAGTGAAGTACCGTTTATCTACCCCTTTGTTACCTTTGTCACTGACTGAAACAAAACCCCCCGAGGTTTGAGTGACGTCTACCACTGACGTCGGTACTTTAATTTTCTGGGAATGAGGAACCTTCCTTTCAATACTGGTTGGATCTGTCGTATAAGTTTTCGTCTTCATAATGAAACGGTTCTTTCCAGACAGATCAGTTCCGATACCAAAAAGGACACCAGTACATACCTACACACTCAACCTGACACTTCTTCCGACTCGTGGCTTCTTAACTACGAAAACTTGACACCACAACCTCTTCTGAGAACTCTCAGGGAACCTCACGTTCCTCTAGGTTGGTCAGGTAGGAAATCCTCTAGTCAGGACCCACAAGTAACCTTCCTGACTACAACTTCGAATTTGAGGTTATGAGACCCGTGGACTACCCTTCTCGACTGAGTAAACTTTTCTGGGACTACGAACCTTTCTAACTTCCGTACTCCTCTTCCCCTGCTTTCTCATACTCTACAAACCTACCGTAGTGACTGAGTTACCTGTACTCATATCCACCTGAGGTTCTCAACCACTACCTGACCCTCCGGACCGCACGACACTAAGTACCCCAACGTTTCTCAACCTGTGTTGACTCACTGACTTGACTTGACTTGACTTAAATGGAACTAAGAACCTGGATTGTAAGGTCTAAGGATTCGTTATAACGAGAAATGTCGTAGCCTGAAATGAAGGTAACGATCAGTGTAGGTGTTGACTCGTAACAAAAGTGAAACCGAGGTAGAGAAGTAAGAAAGACCTCTATAAAGAGGTGAGAAGAGGTCATCGTATAACCCATGAGTGACTGGACCCCTCAAATATAAAGTCACAGTACAGAAAAACGGAAAAGTATGACAAGTGTATGACTTAGTCGACAAACACATGTGTATAGGGGTGAGAACCCGGAGGGAGGGTAGGGGCGTAGGGTGGGTAGATTCAGTAGTGTCTCATGGCTCGACTCGAGGAACACGATACGTCGTCGAAAGGTGATCTGTGACGAAATGTGTATCATCTCATATATACAGTCACGAGGAGAGAGGCAACCAGGGTGGGAGGGAAAGGGAGTGGACCACAGGTATTCAGACAAGAGACACACGAAGATAAGGTTCGACTCACTAAACCCGTCTTATAAGACCTACTCGTCCGACATTTGAACCTACGTGAACTGAGACACCTGAGTCGTGTCTGAGTAGACGGACTTGTGGTGGGAGTGGACCTTTAGTTTCCCGACCGCCGAACTGGAAAACAGGAAGACATTTTGGACTGAGACTGAGGAGTCTTTTCACAGTTTTAGTCAAACTGTGGGGAAGACTGACCACTATTACCCACTAAAAAGGTAGAATATGAAAAAACATGTAGAACTTTAAAAACTGTTACTCCTCAGAAGGGAAAGTTTTAGTCTTTTGTCATTCTTATTTCCCCCACTGAATTTAACGTAAGTTAAACATAAACACAAGATTTTACTTTTAGACCCGGGACCAAAGAAGAGAAGACACGGATGAATGGTAGTTTCTAAGGAGGAAATGATACTCAGGGTCTGAAGTAGGTTCCAAACGACCATTTCTCGAACCACCGTATTTCAATCAAGGAAATTGAGACGTACTGAGGAGAGACTTCAGGACTCCCGACGTTTCCCGTGGAACGCAATACTGAATAATTCCAGAGGCATTGTCACTTTGACTCGTTCTGTTAAAGATTACATTGGACGGCAAATATGTCGTCGTAGAAAAATCGGTTCTGATTAAATTAAGCATCAGAGGGAAACCGAACGCTCTACTGGGTTCCTTGGAACAAAACCGAGTCCTACTTAAGATTTATTGATATTTAGAAATAATAAGAATAGTTCGGGAACGTGCACGGGAGGATAAGTCCGTCTCTGATTAGGTGTGTCAAACCTTCGAATGTATACCACTTTACCGTGAATGGAGAGATTTCAGAAAGTCAAAATAGTACGGTTCGTGGGAATACAAATGGTGCCTTATATTAATTCCACTCCGAGTGGGTCGTGCATTAAGTTTTAGGTGTTTAAGTCGGAACACAGGAAAGATCAAGAAAGGAGAGTGGAGGGATCGATCAACACTTTTTGTTACGTGGGGGGGTTTTTTTTTTAGAAGTTTTAGACAGTGTCTAGTAACAGGAGGTTTTTCATGACAACGGTACCTCTATCTAAGAATAGTATAGAAAGAAAAGTTGATTTCGTACTGACCTTATAAAAATCGACACCTGTCATTTCAGACAAATAATTTTCAACAATAATTAAACACGTTTGTTTAAAGACACCCAAATTTCGTTGACACTTAGTGTGTATAGGTACTACCGAACTTAAAAAAAAAAAATTAAACTCGAAGATTTAAAAAAGTGATACACTCAATAGAGGAAGGTCTCGATTAATCATTTCCTTCATTCTGTCTTGCTCTTATCTATTAACTCCCTTCACTCCCCCTTTTCCCCCCCCCCTGTTTTTCTGTCCAATTCATAAAAAGAACCCTAGTCTCTCTAGAGTTAGTGTATTGTTACCAAAAAGTGGGACGAGACTCTTTTTGGTCGAAGTGACTGAATTCTCTCTACGAATTCTTCTCTTGACCCAAAGAGTCATTTAGTACTGACCATGGGTCAGGACGTCGACATTTTCCCCGAAACCTGGTCGAGCCACTTAAGGTACTACGTGAACCTCCTCAAACCTCCCAAGGTTCGTACCCGGAATCCTTGTCGGACCCAAGGGGTGGGGGGTCAAAAATTGACCATATACGTAAGTGGGCGTATTCTAAAACGATGTCTCTGTATCCTAAACCCCCGTGCTCTAATAACAAACAAGTTTTTTTTTTTCCTTTTACTCTGACCAATTAGAGTTTACTCTAATTTTACTCTAACGAAATTATTATTTCATATAACATATATAACATATTTGACAACGGGATAGCTCTGAAATAACGTTGTAGGTAATGAAGATCAGGAGTATTGTTGAGACGACCCCTCTGTTACAATAAAGGAAAAGTGTCTACTCTAGTTGTCCATGTGTATGAAGGAGGAGGGAAGAGATCCCCTAGAAGGGTTGAGTCCCTAGTTTGGGGCCGGAGGACGAAACATCCGTATAAGAAATGGGAGACTCGGTGGTCCCTTCAAGACGGAAAAATGTCTCCTCTAGTTGTTGTTGTGTGTGAGGTGGAGGAGGAGAAAATAAGTCTACTACTGTTCGAGATCAACTCACTTAATGTTCCTTCGACGGAGGCACTGGTCGCGAAGATGAAAGGGTGTATCAAAGTTATAAAAAGAGTCAAGATTTAAGAAGTACATAAATGACAAAGAAAGAGTCCTTTGAATCCTACGTCTCTTGGTCAGGAATCTAATTGAGGGGAGTGATTCCCACTTAGTCACTGGATTCTGCTGGGACGTGTGTGTCTGAGAGCATAAAGGAGTTGAACTCAAGTAAGAAAGTTCGGAAGACACCTCGTCCGTGACCTATACGTCGTCGTTAGTTTCAGTTCCGTACGGGACAAGAACTCCCCAAAGAGTAGACACGGGGTATCATGTTGAGGTCGGAAAAGTTACAGAATAGTTCTCGAAGGTACGACTGAAGGTCCTCGTTTCACCAGTGAAGGTTCCCAGAAGAGTTACGAAAGGAGTCACCCGGAAAACCAAGAGGAACGTTTCTTGATGTCGATAGTACTGTGAATGCCTCGGTAATCAACTCACACACCAAGTCAGTGGTTCGTCGGACTCTACGGTAGAGAAAAGGTCGAAATCCCGTAATAGTCAGTCGAGACGTCACGACTGATCAAGTAAATACTTTACTGGAGGTATTTTATTTTATTATCAATTTTACACTTACCGGACTTTGAGAAGAGGACAAGATTGTAGCTTCTTAAGACTTTCGGTGTATTTTCAAGGTCTTACATTTCTTAAAAAAAAATACTATTTAATTAGACAAAACCTAATTAGAGAGGATAAACAACCTCTACCAGGTCGTATTGTCTAGATAGTAACGTCGTAGAAGTTTAGACTTTCACAATAATTGTTATGACTCTGGTCAGGGGAATTGAATATCTATTCCTTTGATTTCTGGTGTCTCCATTTCACGGAAGGAATCCAGTGTTGAGATCAGTCCTCTTTCGGATCTTTGTTTGGAATAGGTCACTAGAAAATTGTTGGTGTTTTACAATGCAACGTAGAGGTCCAAGTAGATCTTAATCACAGTGTAAGTCAGGACACTGTGTAAGTTCGATCCGTCAGAAAGAAGACTATCAGCCAACGTAACATACTTCGTAGGATTTTTCCTATATTAGAGTAATAATACACAGTATCCTTTGCAACGGATGTTAATTAATTTGTTTTTTAAAGGGGTCCTTGTATGGATAGCACCCTCGAACGGATGGGGGAAGTGAAAGGTTCAGACCTAGGAAGACACAGATTCACGGACATAGTATCATCTCCGACTAAAATGATTGACATGAGTCTAAGTCGAACCGATTCGGTTCTCGATCCACAATCGAAATTATAAAAATTACACACACGAGTCAACGAGTCAGCACAGGCTGCGAAACGTTGGGTCTTTGCTATTGGACGGTCCGAGGAGACAGACACCCTAAAGGGTCCGTTCTTATTACCTCACCCAACGGTAAAGATGAGGTTCTCTAGAAGGAGTGGGTCCCTGGTTTGGATGTAGAGAGCACAGAGGATGTAACCGTCCACCTAAGAATTGGTGACTCAGTGGACCCTTTGTTATAAAAATTATCAGTTAAATTTACATCAAATTTGGTGTCAGTAAAATATATCGTAGATGAAAACATTGGTTGTTTTCGATATTAGAACTTTCAGTCTACGTTAACATGGAACTATATTTTTAAACTTTTGTCTTTCTCATTAGGTTTTAACAGAGAAAGTGATTTTAGATGAATTTGGCTGATACAATTTAGTACAGACAGAATTACCTTGTTAGATTGATTCTACTGTTAAAAATCTGGATTGGGGTAGTGGTTATTAGTACACTTAACCCCGTTAAGTTAGGAGATACCAAGGGTGAAAGGAAAGACATGTACTTCTTTTTTCTCTTGATCTCAACTAGTAGGGAGTCAAGGGAAGATCGGGATTTTACGATTCGAGTCCCCCTTTTTTCACTCTGTCGTATACATGAGTTTACGATTTTACACTTTGGATTGAGACTCGTATTTAGGTCTGATATACTCCCAAACAAGATACTTTTTCATCAAAAACACAACATTTAAGGACTCTAGATATGGGGTAGTTAGGGTTAGTCACACAGACACGACAGTGAAGACAACACAGACCGAGAAACGTTGTATACCCGACATCGGGTTGTCCAAGAAGACAGATACCCTAAGAGGTCCGTACTTATGATCTCAGTCAACGGAACGAGAGGAGGTTCCCTAGAAGAACTGAGTCCCTAACTTGGGTGTAGTAAATGTAGAGGACGTAACCGTCCACCCAAGAAATGGTGGTCGTGGTGGACCCTTTGGGTTTGTCATCCGTTATACAAAAGTGAAGTATACACAAGTTTATCATATTCGATGGTCTTTTGTTTTTTATTACCGACATAGTCTTGTCGATAAACGGGAGTCCTTTCTTATATTGTTCACAAGAAACAGGCGGTCCCAGGTCGGGGCCACCTAGGTCCCTTAAGCTTCCCACCGCACTCTTTTTGAATAAATAACTAACTATATTCTAATCTAATTCTTTGTTATCACATCATCCTTTTAATTCACCTCCTTCTCCCGACTTATTGAACCTAATGCGTTTTCTGGTTATTTTAAGGTCTGTTCCTTAAACGTGGTAGATGTAACCCGGCGGCCGCGAGCGAACTTATAGATTCCCACGGAGTGGAATCCGAGGGAAAGTGTGCCCAGAATTGTCGGTCCCGTTCATTCATCTGAACTGCTCGGAGGCGCGGGGTCTACCCTTAAGTCGGACTTTAATCTCACTTCTCCTCTTCTTTCTCTCTCTCTGTTCCCCCTTTGGTCAGGTCGTTGATCGAGGTAGGAGATAACAAGTCTTCCGGAAAATATGAAAACTATTTTGTATCTCTAGTTACCAATTGTTTCAATACGTCGCAATCGTCAGGTCTGAGAATAGTTTTGGTCCGAAAAGAGAGATGTATGGATTATCATATTTGTTCAGAATCCATTAAATGTAGTAGAAGGTCGGTTTTCCCGGTTAATTGTAAAATGTCGGAAAAAAGACTATTCCCAAACAGTTGGTCTTCTGAATAAACACGACTAGAAGGGTTCCAGACCACGGTGAGAGTCTTTCGTGATTTATTTCAATGTAAGAATGTGTCGTTTCTATGTCGTTGAATATTGTTCATCTCCCTCATGTCACTAAATGTCGTTTTCTCTTCGTTAATTGAGTTTTCAGATTACAACGATTGTAGTTTTGATGATACATAGAAAAAGATGTAGGACGAATGTAAGTCATTGTAGGAAGGTCCACGAATTTTCTACTTATACCTCCAGACCGTCGTCAGTAACTCAGTTGTCACTTTTGGGAGATGGTTATATTAAAAATTGAGAAATCTTTTCCGAGACATAGAAATTCTACGAAAGTTTGAAACACGGAGAGCACCAACCCCCCGACATTCGTTAGTGTCCGAATTCTCCAGACCCCTTGGACAATCCGTTCGATCTCTCGATAGTCTTCCCAAAATTCACTTTGTAGGGAAAGTTTGCGTCTTCTGATTTCGGGACTAAACTGAAAAAGGTCTCTTATAGTCTTCTCACCTTTTCGTCCGTCTAAGAATAAAACTCCCCACCCCCCACATACGAGTCCTTTAAGGTGCCCCTTTTGGACTCCAGACTAATCGGAACGGTAGTCTCGAGAACGGCGTACTGGAACAGTGTCCACGTTAAGGAGTACGACCGAGGGCCGTAAACAGGTGACAATCCAAGTGAAGAAAAGTTCCGTTTCGGGAGTTTCCTGAGGTAGTCATAGAGGACTTCAAGAGTAATTGTACGTCTTAGGAACGAACGGGAAAGGAAGTGGATTTGTAATTTTACCACCGACATCACCCTCACCCCCTCCGAGACAATCGATCCGAAGGGTCCACCGTGATCACCATTTCTTGGACGGAGGATTACGTCCTCTGTGTTCTCTGAGTCCAAACTAGGGACTCAATCCTTCTAAGGGACCTCCTCCCGTGTCGTTGGGTCAGGTCACTAGAAGGACCTCTTAGGGTACCTGTCTCCTCAGACCACCCGGTGTCGGATATCCCAGTGTTTCTCAACATGTGTTGACTTCTCTAAGTTCAACGGTATCATTTTATGGTGTATGGTCCACCTAATACCTTATCTTTCGATAAAGGAGTGTTAAGACTTCCGACCCTTCGAGTCCTAGTTTCGCGAACGGTTAAACCAAAGACCATGTTCGAGAGAAGGACCGAACATCTACTGAGGGAAGACTGATACAGGAGTGTACCGGAAAGGAGGTACACACGTCCATCTAGAGAGAGAGAAAAGGAGAAAAATATTTTGATGGTTAAACTAGTCTAGTCCTTGGGTGGAATACTGACGTAAATGGGTATTAATCAATAGAGGATTTGCGAGATAGAGGTTTATCTCAGTGTCACCTTCAATTCTGAAGCTGTATACTTAAACACCTTCTGTATTAATTCAAGTCAAGTATCGTCTCCTTCTCAGACGTCAAAATTGTTTGAGAGGTCTATTAAGAAATCGTGTTATTGTAAACTCTTGATGACCGATCTGTAGTTCTTCTTAATTGACTCTATTATATAGGAAGGAAGAAATCTCTAATATTACTCATCTACTTCCCTTTTTCTTTCTTCTCTCTCTCTCCGTTTCTGTCCTGTCTTTATCTCTTGTACGGTTCAATTTTACTCTAAATATATCACGAACAATAAGTTTTTGAATACTTGATTGATTTCTGGGTGTCACTACTCCTATACAGTTTCCCAGTGTCCACAGTTTACTTTCTCGAGGGTGTCGGTTTCGATCTTGTTAGATTCGTTGTTTTATTCGTTATTATAACCTAATATTGGGTTTCATACTTTATTTATAGGTACTTAGGTATGATTATAACAACAGAGATTTAACACAGACTGAGAAACGCTGGGGTACCTGACGTCATGTAGTCCGAAGGGACAGGCAGTGATAGTCCGCTAGGATTCTACCGTCTCCTTATCCTACCCCTCTGGTGAAAGAGGGGGTGTTTAAGTAACATTCTTGTAAACTTGTGTCTAGTTTAAGGTGTTTTGTTGAAGACTTATGACCGTCTTCTGTAGTCCGTGGGTCTTTCCGTCGGGTAACAGAAGCTTTCCTCCATCCTGTTTTATATTTTCTATTTTTCTCTCTGTTTTCTCCATCCCTGTCTCTAAACAGGGTTCTTCCCTCAGAATTTTTTCTCTCTTCAAAGGTTTGTGGTCCTTTTAGAGAGAGGCCGTCCAGACACCACTCGGAACCTTAGAGTCTCCCGTTTTATTGACCCTCCTTTGTATTTATTTATTAATTTTGGGTGTCTAATGTACGAATTGTCGTTGAGGGTTACCTCATCGTCGGGTCTATGAACGTAGGGGGTGATCGTCCGTCCCCGACCTGTCCCTCTGCGTCCGACGTAACGAATCCCATTCCTGGTCCGGACTTACGGGGTTCCCGTTAGACTCCCTTGATCGAACTCTATCGTTGGGTCCGACACCCTTTAGATAGGGTGCTTTTCGGGATTGGATACTGTAGCGATCCGGGTGAGTGTCTTGCTTCCTAACCCGTCTCGATCGGTCGGTACCTGACCGGGTAGGGGACGGTCTCTGTCCGTCCACTCCCGTCGGTCTCGGCCTTCCCCCGTTAACGCCGGTGTCTCTCCGTAGGATATGGTTTGGCGTTCGTCTGAAGTAACGATTGGTTCTGAAGAACCCTAAGAACTGTCAGCTGTAGACGGCCCTCCCGACGTCGGTCTCTAGTCGAGGGGTCTTCTCTGTGTGCCGTGTGGACTCTTCCGTGGGTCTTTTGGCTCGTCGACTTTGTCCCCTCCACTATTCAGCGTCGGAAGTTGACCCCCGCTGTCGCGAGCGGTTCGTGGAACAGTGGACTCCACGAACCTGGACCCTGCCCGTGTTTTACGTCCGGGTTGGTTCAAACACGGAAACACCTCATGGGTTCTTGGACTTGGATTCGTCGAATCTGGGCGCCTCACGTACGTTGGGTCCCGGTCGTAGTCTGTCAAGGGTCGTCTCGTTGGATCTCGGACTCGTCACATCTGACCCTTTCGTGTGTGTGACACTCACCCCCGTTTGGGTCGCACGGACTTAGCGACACCTGTGTACGGTCACTATAAACAAACGTCACAAGTAGGAAGGGGTGTCGTGTTGACTTGTTCACTCGGATTTTTTTCACTGGTGGTGGCGGGGGGAACACAGTCCCGCCTGTAATCTGTGACTTCTCTGATCGTTTGTCTTTTTCGACTTCATTTGTCTCCCTTGGTGAAACCTTTACTGTTCACGTTATCTAATTTTGGGACATCAATCGTGTCTGATGTATCCTTCCCCGGATATCTGGAACTCTTCATGTTCGACCCGGTTCCTTGATAGACTTTTACTTAACTGGAGTGTGACAGACGTTGTCAAGGTGTCTTTCAGGATATATATAAGAATAATAATAGTAAAAAATTTAATTTTTTTATATAAAAATAAAAATTCAGGGGATAATGAGGAAATTAAAAGTAAGAATATTGGGGATAATGGAACGTTTTTTTTTTCTGGGATAAAAATTTCGTTTGAAGTATGTATATATAAAATATTAAAAATACTGAAACAAAAGAAGAAAAAAAAATTATAACATAAAAACTCTTAGATTGGAGATGAGATCTAAAAATTAGAAACGAAAAACCATAAACAATAGTTGAAACATGGAAATTCTTGGGTTAGAAGTCATGGGTAAAAATGGACCCTCACTCTAGTGACCGGACTAACGAAAGAGGGGGAAAACTGAGAGGAAAAAGAGGTGGTCCAGCGGAGATAGAGGGAGAAGGGGGAAAAGAAGAGATGGGTTGAGACACTTAGAGAAACACACAAGATTTGACACCTCTTGTGAATCCCTTGACTAACGACCGACCTAGACAGAGAGAGGAAAACTAAGGGGGGAAATAGGAGGACCGGTGGAGAGAGAGGAAGGAGGGAGAAGAGAAGAGACACATTGAGACACTTGTAGAGACTCCCCATGTCTGACACCTCTCGTGTATCTCTTCACTAATGACCGATCGAACGAGAGAGGGGAAAACTAAGGGGGAGAAGAGGAGGACCAGTGGAGATATAGGGAGGAGGTAGAATAGAAGAGGTACATTGAGACACACGGAGAGACCCACAGGGAGTGACACCTCGTTGAAAAGTAGTAATTGGATCTATAAAATAGTAGCCACGACATATCTACCTCTTCAGAACTCCGATGACATTCTTATTCTGACTTTTGGTCTCCCTCCTCCGAATTCAGGTTTAGGACTCTTGTGGACTCTTGAGGACTTAGGTCCCTTGTAATTAGTTATCCTCGAGTAGTTTACGGAGGTATGGATGTGACTTTGGTTCGTGGTGGGTTCCCGGTTGTTCAAGGTCTCGTTTCGTATGGTGTGATTAATAGGTCGTTGTGTCCTTGTATCGGGACTCGAAGTCAAATGTCCGACGGGTTTCGGTGTGGTTTAGGTGACTGTAGAGTTTTGAGTAATGACCTGTGAAGTAACGTGAGGTCTCTCTTCTTTAGGTCGAGGTGGGTGGTCTTGTGGTTGTGTTCGAAGGGACTGGTCCTTTGGAACTGTTCGGTGAGCAGGTTGGGGTGGGTGTCACTCCTTGGAGGTGTTATTGCTCATTAGACAGTCAGTGATAGGGGCCGTCAAACGAGTTTAAGTACAGGTAACTTAGTCAACAGATTGGTAGAGTAGGAGACGACGGGGGAAGAGGAAAACTGAAGTCATAAAGGGTCGTATCACAAAAAAAGTTACTCAACCGAGAAACGTAAACTCAACCGGTTTCATAACCTCGACGTCGAAGTCGTTGTCAGGAAGGTTACTTATAAGTCTCAACTAAAGGAAACCCCAACTGACCAAACTAGAGGAACGTAAGGTTCCTTGAGAGGTCTCAGAAGAGATCGGGGTATTAAGCTTTCAGAAGAAATACCAGGTTGAGAGGGTATTATATTCATTTATTAATTTATTAAATTTTTATTAATTAATTATTCCCCTCTTATCTTGTTTATAAGGTACATCTTCTTAAAGTTTATTAAATACATCAATGAGGTGGGAGTTCAGTTACCTCGTATTGAAGAGTGGGTAATGTACATCTTATGTGTATTCCTGAAGGAAGGTTCTCACACCATACCTTTTACACTTTTCTCTTCATTGAAATGGTACTTCGTGGACCCTTTATAATGGAGTCGGTCTATTAGTTCCAGTTGTAGTCGTCACTATTCAGTACAACTATCACATGTGATGACTTACATGGTACTTTACATGATCCGTTTACCATGAAATGAAGACAAAAAAAGGAGACTATTGTGTACTATGATCAGATTATTACTCTTTTTGCAGTCTGTATAGGGTTGACTCCCTGTAAGATAATGTTTTATGGAACGAGGAGTTCTGAAGGGTCAACTAGTTTTTGTTTCTTTCCGACTTTTGGACTGTCGGTCTCTTCGGATTCCTTTGAACTACTATGTTATATTGCACCATAGGACCTATCCTTTAATCTTGTCTCTTTGGTTTCCTGTGATTCGTTTCCGATTCCTTTAAACTTAGTTTATACCTACAATCAATGTCACTATATAATTATAACCAAGTAACGAATATTATTAACATAGTATAATGATACAATTAATTGATACTCCTTATTGTACTCTTAAGAGACGTGGTAGAAGTGTTGAAGAAACACTTAGAAATAAAGTAAGATTTTTTTCAAATAAAAATTTTCACTAAATTTATTTAGTCTGGCATTTACACTTCTTTAAAATTCTTGTAAAATTGAATAATTAAAAATGCATTATGAATTTCGAGGAATCTTCCTTTCAATACTGGTTGGATCTGTCGTATAAGTCTTCGTCTCTGTAATGAAACGGTTGTTTCCATGCAGATCAATTCCGATACCAAAAAGGTCATCAGTACATACCTACACTCTCAACCTGACACTTCTTTCGACTCCCGGCTTCTTCACTACGAAAACTTGACGCCACAACTTCTTCTGAGAACTCTCAGGGAACCTGATGTTCCTCTAGGTTGGTCAGGTAAGATTTCCTCTAGTCCGGACCCACAAGAAACCTTCCTTACTACGCTTTCGACTTTGAGGTCATGAAACCGGTGGAGTACGCTTCTCAACTGAGTAACCTTTTCTGAGACGACGACCCTCCCTAACCCCCGTCCTCCTCTTCCCCTACTGTCTCCTAGTCTACCGACCTACCGTAGTGACTGAGCTACCTGCACTCAGACTCACTTGAGGCCCTCAACTACTACCTGTCCCTCCGGACCGCACGACGTTAAGTACCCCAGTGTTTCTCAGCCTGTGCTGACTCGTTGACTTAACTTGACTTGACTTATGAATTTCTTGAGAAAGTTATCCTTATTTCGTTCTTAAGACGTAGTTTTCCCTTTTATTTTCTTGAATTCTTATTGATATTATGGAGAAGTTAGAGTTTTTGTCTTTTCTTATCATTCAACGTTTTTAGTATACTTTCATAAGGAGATATCATCTACGGTACAACGTTCACGTGAATTTTTATCTTTCCGTATCGTAAATAAAGAAACTGTAGACAGAAGGTTTCTCAAGTCACAATCTCACAGTTGATTTTTACTGAGTACACTTTAAAAATTAATTTGGTTTAAATGACACTTTAATAACGGGTCTATATTGAAAACTAGAATAACTCAACAAAGAACTAATAACTCGAAAATTAATCTCGAAGGTTTATATTGTTTACGGACTTTTTCATTTAATAATTTAACACTAATATTAGGTGATCATCTTAATATATAACAAAAGGAAACGGGTCAATGCCGTGTGCCATTCGTAGATCATTTTATAACTAACGTACTTACTTCAATAAAGAATGACGAGTAAGTCGTGTGATTCAAACAGGGAACTGATAGTGTACCCACATTAGTTGTCAACCAAACAATCGAATCTAAAGAAGATTTACGTAGTTGAGTGTCCTATTATGATTAGGAGAGACCCTACGGACTAATAACGTCTATGTCTAGAGACAAGTAAGACCTAAACACATCAACAAACACACTCACAGAGACACACACAACCAATTTAAGTCTTCCACCTCTCTTTTCGACGATGTCGTGTACTTAAAGGGGTGTGACAGAATGTTGACGATGAGTAAATTACGATAAATACTTCTATCTTTACCTTGAGGTAGTTAAGTACGTGTAGGTTGGTTGTAGTTACTCAAAGATGACGTATTGTCTGGTAGAGTTGGATTACCAAATTAAGTCTTTGGTAAAGCAAAACGAACACTAAGATACCCAACGGTCTCTAATTACTCCTGAAAGAAACGTAGTTTAAAATAGGATTTCCTTCCATTAGGTCATTAAAACTCTTCTTCGTTTAGGGTTATGTATTCTTAAAAAGTTTAGAGACGTATTGTAAAGGATCGTGGGGTGACCGGTTTCGTTCAGGGTATCCATTTAGATGTAAGTTCCCACCACTTTTTTAAGGTGGAGAAATATTTTCTTTGACGATTTACAATACCGGTGAACCAAAGGTAGGTGGTGTCAGGTAAGGGTTACGTTCGATGTGACTGGAGGGGTATTCAAGGGGGGTTTAGACTAGGTTAAACCATAGGACAAGTTTACACCTACTTTAGGAGTTTACATCGTAGAAGTCACGTGTAAAAGAAGTAAGTCTCTGGAAATGTGAATACTCTTCTATTGACGGAAACTTTGTGGATCGTACGTTACTTTTTTGTCCCTGTTTTATTGGTATTGTCCATAAGAGTAAATTTTCACCTTCCTTGTGTCGTTGTGTAGTCGGTGAAAAGGCCTCGTTAAGACTTTAGGTAGATTCTTATATAACCGTCTAAAGGGAAGATACCCCTTTTCCTTACTAGGGACGGATCTTCCGTTGAGAAAATGGTCCTTCACCACCAATGAAACAGGTGACAAATACAGAGAACAAAGGTGAGGGATGTGTAAGGGGATCAGTAGACTTTACGGGAAGTAAAAGGTATATTTTAATGTATAAACGTTGATTCATCGAAAGAGTCTGACGAAGGAAGGATGAACATTTTTAAACCCTTGAATCGATTAAAAATAAAATTAAAGTTTAATAGTAGAGAAGTGGATCACATTCCAAAGTCGTGTCTGATGAACTTCTTCGTTACAAATTTAACTCTGAACTTCCTACTACTGTTAATATGAACCGTGTCTTTTCTCATTCGTCATTTTCCTCTTATAATATTCGTTTTCTTTATAAAAGACTTATACTTAGTACCAAAACTTGACCACAACCTCTTCTGGGAACTCTCAGGGAACCTAACGTTCGTCTAGTTCGGTCAGTTAAGATTTCCTTTAGTTAGGACTTATAAGTAATCTTCCTAACTACGACTTCGAGGTTATGAAACCGGTGTAATGGACTTCTCGGCTGAGTGGCTTTTTCTGGGACTACGAACCTTTCTAACTTCCGTCCTCCTCTTCCCCTGTTGTCTCCTACTCTACCAACCTGCCGAAGTGTCTGAGTCAACTGTACTCAAACTCGTTCGAGACCCTCCATCACTTCCTGTCCCTTCGGACCGAACGACGTCTCGAACCTCAGCGTTTCTCAGTCTGTACTGACTCGCTGACTTATCGTTGTTGTTACTCAGTTTTCTGGTGTCCGTTCAAGGAACTCGAGTCTAAGTCTTGGATTAAGGAAGATGTACACACGTACAAGTCAACGAAGTCAGGACAGACTGAGACGTTGGGGCACCTGACAACCAACGGTCCGAGGATACGGGTACCCTAATAGGGTCGTTCTTATGACCTCACCCAAAGGTACGGGAGAAAGTCCCCTAGAAGGGTTGGGTCCCTAGTTTGGGTGTACAGGACACCGACGAAGTGACCGTCCGTCTAAGAAATGGTGACTCGGTGGACCCTTCGGGTTAAGAAAGAGGTGTGGATCCGTTATCATGGATTTGTATCTCAAGAGTTTCGACATCCTTGTTTATCTTTATTTAATCTAAAATAAACATTTCCCGAACTATGATGTGCATCCTTTAATGATCATTCATGAAGTGTTTATAAAAAGTCCCTACTATTGTCAGACCTCGGACTGGAGGACGTACTCTAGGACTTAAACGACGAATTGATCAACACACTAGGACCCGTTCTGTAAGTGGAACACAGGAAGTCGGAGGAGACGTCCTTTTGTGAATTCATGAACGTGTATCCTTACGACCCTCTTAAGGTACTAAAAATCTACTTCGTAATCTTGTTAAAGACTGTATACTATACGTAATATACTTACAATCGAATATAATCTTTATTTCTTTGGGACTTTCTCAGGTTAATCCATAAATCTTTAATAAGATACTAAATATTCTTTCAACTCTGATCTTTTCACAATTCATGTACGGGTTCAAGTAAATCGATTTTTTTAAGGTACCAAACTTTAGGTTTTTGTATTAAAGACCAAGGTCGGAACGAGGCACTCCGAAGGGATTTGAGGTCATTCTTGACGGAAGAATCTTGGAGTTCTTTGTCGGAACCCGATTAGCTCTATTATTATAATGGTAACTATTATAACAGGCAACCAGTAAAGTCACTTCTAAAAGGACTCTTCAAAGACTCGACACCTCTTTATCCACTCTTAAGATCCGTGAGACTTAATGAAACACGTATTATAAAATTGGTATCGTGATTCGTTTAATACGAATAATTGTCCTTTCTTCAGAGTCTAAACTCATACTCTTTATTCTACACGTCTCTTTTTACGTGACCAGGAACTTTCTGAGAAGTATAAAAATTTTGTTTTACTCTCGTAAAGTTGAACTTCTTATTTAACAGTTCTATGGGAATCCATCATTCTAAGAGGTCACAGTTTTACGACTACCTTTTTATAACGGTGCTACAACTCTACGTACGGGTTCAGACAGACTGAGGTTTAGGCACCATGGTGAGGGTGGTTGTGTACGACGGTCGTCTCCAGAAAACGTTAACGAGAAGAAGAACGAGGACCCTTTTCCTCCATCTCCTTCCCGACCACATTTTCTTGATTTAACGTGTCTTTGGTTCCAATCCCTACCGAAATCCTAAGTGGACCATATAGAGACTTTCCCTTGGCACTTGACATCAAGTGTATAAGTATCGGGTCTATTAACTTTTTTCTTTCTTTTTTTCTTTACAGTACATCCGGTTGGTTTAGGAATTATAAGTCGGAATAGAGAGATAAGAGGAAACCAAACCAAAGGTACGGTTGGACATAAATAACCCGTTAAGAGGCACACATAAACGACTTCGGTCTACTAACGAAAACGAGTCGGACCTCCCGTCCTTTCAGATCTCTCTCCAGTAAAATTTCTTTCTTAGAAAAAAACACACACACCCTTATGCAATTCGATTTCAGAAATTTTTGTCGACTACAAATTCACAAAGTTGAAACACCATCCGTAATAGACTTTCTACTCGATTCAAGTTTAGTTAATATTCTTCTTTGCCTTCTTCACTCTCTTCCTCTCTTCTACTCTCCCTCCCACCATCCCTTTTTCCTCTCTTATTTGTGTTCTTACCACACCCCTAGAAGAGGCTCCTGGGATCGAGTTAAGATCGGTGAAGGTGACGAACGGAAGTATGAGTCCCACAGAACAAAGGTAGGTGAGGAGAGAGGGAGAGAGAGTAGGAAGACATGGGACTGAAGATGGGGACAGTGACGTCACTTTGTATTCTCTCTCCGACCGTCCTAACGACCTTTCAGTACATGGGTTCGGTGGTGGTGGACTTGTTGTAAAGGTGTCTGTATCTTTGTGATGGAAGGGTGTAGTGTACGGAGGTTCATAGACGAAGAGACGGACTTCCGAAAGAGGTCGTCGTGTCCTCTAAAGAGATGGACACTCGTCCTGGTGGGGTTTCATGTTCCCTAAATTGGGAGTTGGTTCATGGTTTCTACAGGCATCTGTCTTTGAGGTAGAGTTGGGTTCAGAAGTACCCTGTGAAGACTCCCCGTGAGGTGTACCAAGGAAGTATCTAGGTTTACCCTAATTAGAGTGACAGGTGTTGTCTTTAAGAGAGTGGTTGTACGGGAAGACTTCGAAGAAAGTAAAGAGATGGAGTAAAAAAAAGGGTGAAAGAGTGAACATATAGGATCTTGATAATTGTCAAGGGTTTATTTGTCAACACCGGTTCACGAGTAGAATTTCAGACAAAAATCCACTTCCCTTTTATTTTGTGATTCTATAAGGACAGAACCGTAATTGAAAGGCCCTTTGTCATAATTATTAAGTTAAGATAACTAAAGTTATTGATTTCGTTTTCCTTCGACTACGAAAACTCTCAGCAGTGACAGGGTGACCCGAAGTGTCCACCACGATCGCCATTTTTCGGGTGGACGGTTACGTCCTCTGTATTCTCTGTGTCCAAGTCAGAGATCCAGTCCTTCTAGGGGACCTCCTCCCGTACCGTTGGGTGAGGTCATAAGAACGAACCTCTTAGGGTACCTGTCTCCTCGGACCAGTCGATGTCAGGTATTCCAGTGTTTCTCAGCCTGTACTGACTTACTGATTTATGTGTGTGATTCTCGAAATGAGGTTTTCCAGAACAGACGTTTTCCCATTTTTAATGTTGAAAGATATAATAGATCTTTTGTCTAGTTTTGGAGACTGAAAAGGAACCAAAGTAGGAATTCGCATACGGTGGTGTCTAGTGGACGAGGACAAATAAAGGAAGGAGAAAGGGAAACCCAAAGAAGGGTTACGTGAAAGAAACAAGAGAAGGGTTGAGACCGGAAAGAAAGACAAGGTTCCGACCTGGAAAAAAGAAGAGTTAACCAAAATTCTGAAATGGGTTTGAAAAGGTGGAAGTAAAGATACTTTCAACAATTATGAACTACCACACTATCTAGTGAAACTCCCAGACTATTTGGATTTCTGGAGGTTATATCCTTTTACGTACACTCATACATACCCCCTCCCCATAAGTAAAATGAAAAGAGAAAAACGGAGTGACTCCTGTGATCGGACGGGGCAGAAAGGACAGGTACTATCAGTCGATGACGGTTGGTCCTTAGAGTCAAAGGGACGTCCGTAGTCAAAGGAACACCAGACCTACGACTCAACTCTCGATCAGTGACTCGGTACACCGGACGACGTCATCTCATCCATTGAAATACCTCTGACACTACCTGGTAGGCTAGTCTCCGGTCCACCTCCCACTCCCCATCTTCGTTCTCTATACTCTTCAGTTTAGTAGTACTTGTCCTACCAACGACGAGGGACCCTAGTATTGTCCCGGTAGTCTATCCTTGTACACCAGCGGAAGTATCCTTATGTTGTAGGTTCCGACCATCTTATATAGTGTCAGTCCGGTTCCCTGTAGGGGGGTTGTCGGGACCCATAAAGACGGTCTTGTTGGGTTCCTAGATACACCCCGGTTTCAGGGAAAGGAACGGGTGACGTGTGGTTGAAACACTTCCTTTGTTCTTCTCTACCGTCAAGAGACTTTCGGACAAAACATAAGGTTCGCTACGTCTTTCAAAGACCTTCTTTGACAAATGTAATATGTTAACCTGACTCAAATTTGGTCTAACCTACAAAGTAATCGAACAAAAGGGTGAAGGATCGTATACTCGTGAGTTCTCTTTTTTTTAGTAGTCATTACCTGACTTAATTAAACACTCTAAAAAAAAAAGGACCTTGTCGGTTAAACCTCACACTTAACGTAAAAAAAAAAAACATGACATTGTGTTTAAAAGTAAAGAAAAGTTTCTAAAGTATTATAGAGACTCCCGATTCTGCGGACGAGATGTAAATACCACTTTATGGTAGGTGAATGTCGTGAAAGTGGGGGAACGTTTTAGAAATAAAAGTCGAGGACACATACTAAATCTGTAACGTTGGTGATCGTTCTGTGGAATTGAACCTACAAGATATCTGTCGAACGTTGGGTTAGTTACATGTCGTCTTGAACGGAAAAGAGGGATTTCAGTCGAGGGTGGAGCGGACCGAGAACGACAGTACGTGTGCCGTACAAACAAAAGATTAGAGGGAACAAGTGTCGTAGTCGACGTGGACAGAGGAGGAAAAGAAAGAGTAAACAAGGGTTGACATAAATTACAGTCCAGGGTTAACAAAAGAAAGCTTCATACTAGAGTCAAAATGGGGAACAACGAGGTAAAGGTGCACGTACAATAATGACGTGTAATTATACGACGTCTAAGAGGGTCGAAGGGGAATACTGGAGGTGTAGACACGAAGAAACAGGTAGAGGTCATGAATATCTACGAAGAATCACTCCGATACTGTAGGAATACAGAAAGGGGACGAGTTCCGAGCAGAAAAAGAACTGGATCTGAAAGGAACTGGAGGTCGAGATGTAAGGGTTAACGAACGACTCAAGAGACGTTTCTAAGAGGGTCTCAGGAGTTTTAGGGTAAAAACCTTTCGCTCGAGTAATACAAATGATGGAGTGGTTTGGAGGGGGTGCGGAACGGGGAGGAGGAGGCTAGGTATAGGGTTAGTATGGTTCTGGACGGTCCAGTAGTCACTTCTCGATACTACAGTCAGAAGAAAGAGTGAGAGATGAGAATGTGTAAGGTTTAAGTTGTCCAGTGTTTCCAGGACAAGTAAGAGAGTGGTTTTACAGGATTCATAAAGTGTCTGAAATATAAATACGGAAGGTAAAGATCAAGGACAGTAAAGAAGACGGAATACAGCGAGTCCAAAGGTTAAATAACGAGTGTCGGGATGTCTTGAGAGAGAGATTTACTATGCATAAAGGTACAGTGAACAGACGAGTTTCGGAAAACAGAAAGGGTAGGTCACTTTAGGTTATTATGAATCGTACTGTATAGTTCGGTCACACTAGAACGGGAAGGGGATGGACTGTCGGAGTAGAAGTCCATATAAAGGGAGTTGTGGGGTACTAGGTGAGAAGTAAGATCCCACCGGTCTAAATCTTTTCTTTTTTATGTCCTACGAGTCAATTTACCGTTACAAACCTTGTATCGCTATACTTTTACGATAAACCACTAATAGACTTTGAGTGTAAACTGACTTACAGAAAGAGAATAGACCGTTGGGACAGGTGTATCGGAAGCGGTTAACACGTGGTGTAAATAAATACACTAGATACACTAGAATAAACATTAACAACAGAGGAAGTTCTCGTTAGGAAGGGGGAAGGGAGAGTGTACAACTAGAAGGTAGGTACTTTATACGGAGGACTTTATACTTGGAATGGATTTCGGGACATCACTTCACCTGAGATGGAGGGGTCGGGGAAAGGGATCTACGAGAAATATATTCTCTTTTACGAACCACTATATTGATTCCCCTACCCTTACCCTCCGTCTTTACAAACGAGTCGTTTTATTACGGGACAATACTCAGAAGTTCTTTACCTCACTATTTGAATAACTATTTTCCCTATGACAGAACCTCCCCGGACCGCTTCCCCGTAACGAAGATGACCGTTCCAGACGAAACGATCTGCAAATTGTCCCCTTACAACCTTCGGGAAGTATAAAGAGGAGGAACAGATCCCTCTCCCGTCCTTTCTTCGGTTGTCTGTGACTCTGTTTCGGGTCTTGAATTAAAAAAAACACTTTTCTGTGTCCGTAAGTCACCTATTCTGACGATTTGAACACTCTGGTGTCTCCCTGGACTCCTATGAATTTATAAAACAAACAACCTAAAAACAAAACAATACACGTATATACCCTGAAAAACCAGAAAAAACTATATATCAACTACGTGTTCTGATACATTTAAGGTCCACATGTAGTGTTGTTAAGTGTTGAAAGTTTCCAATGTAAGGTGGATGTCACTGGTGTTTTACAACCAATATGTAGGGCACGACGTCTTGTGTAGGGACATCGAATAAATAAGGTATGTATTATCCGACGGGGAGGGTTAGGGGGGGAAGGACGAGGAGGGAAGAAGGAAGGGGTAGAACCGTTGGTGATCACACGAGAGGTGTAACCACTCAGACAAAGAGAAAACTATATCAGTGGTAAAACTAAATGGGAAATCTCAGGTGTATATTCACTATAGGGTGTCGTGAACAGAAAGAGACAGACGGGGTAACGTGGGTCGTATGACGGAAGGGTCAGATAGGTACAACGACGTTCACCGTTTTAAAATAAGAAAAAATATCGACTCACACACGTACAAGTCACCGAGTCAACAAAGACTGAGAAACACCGGGATACCTGATATATCACGTGGTCCTAGGAGACAGGTACCCTAAAGGACCCGTTCTTATAACCTCACCCAACGGTAAAGGCAGAGGTCCCCTAGTTTGGGTGTAGAGGACGTAACTATCCACCTAAGAAATGGTGACTCGGTGGTCCCTTCAGGAAATATCGACATCTTAAGGCAATATATAATATGTAGTGTAACAGAAATAGTCAAGTAGACAACTACCTGTGTGCAACAAGGGTATAGAACGGATAACATTTATCACAACGATACTTGTAACCCTATATACATAGGAGAGTTTAATCGTAAGAGTAAAAGGAACGTACATATGGGACCTCAACTTGGTGACCCAGTGTACCGTCAAGGTAAGAATCAAAAACTCTTTGAAAATATGAGAAAGGGTGTCACCGACGTGGTTCAATGTAAGAGTAGTTGTAAACAATAAACACAAGAAAAACTACTAGTGATGAGACTGTCCACACTTCACTATAGAGTAACACCAAATTTAAACGTAAAGAGACTAATAATTACTACAACTCGTAGAAAAGGGTATGGATGAAGACGTAAAGAAGAAACCTTTTGACAGAGAAGTCCAGAAGACGGGTACAAAATTAACTTAACAAACAAAAGAACTACAACTCGATATACTCAGTGAATATTTAAAACATATAGTTGGGAAATAGTCCGTATAATAAATATTCATAAAAGAGGGTAAGTCGTCAAACAGAAAAACAAAAAAGATACCAAGGGAAACAACACTTTTCAAATTCAAATTAATCCTGTGAAAACAAATAAAAATGAAAATAAAGGAAACCTGGGTTTAGTTTTTTTAGTGACGATACTAATTACAGTTTCTATTAAGACGGATACAAAAGAAGGTTCTTAAAATACTAAAGGTCAAAATGTAGATCCAGAAATTAGGTAAAAAATCAAGTATAAACATACACCAATCTCTTACAAAGACCTCTTCCGTTACTGTGGGGTGAGGTCATGAGAACGGACCTTTTAGGGTACTTGTCTCCTCGGACCATCCGACATCAGTACCCCAGTGCTTCTCAGCCTGTGCTGACTCGTTGAAGGGAAAGTGAAAAGTGAAAGTACGTAACCTCTTCCTTTACCGTTGGGTGAGATCACAAGAACGGACCTCTTAGGGTCCCTGTCCCCTCGGACCACCCGACGGTAGATACCCCAGTGTGTCTCAGCCTGTGCTGACTTCACTGAATCGTCGTCTCTTACAAAGTTGAAGTAGGAAAATGTACATCGATGGGTCAAAAGGGTCGTAGTGAATAATTTCTCTGACTGAAAAGAGGTAACATATAAGAGCGGAGGGAACAGTATCTAATTAACTGGTATTTACGTACCCAAATAAAGACCCGAGAGATAAGACAAAGTAACTAGATACCCAGACAAAAAGACGGTCTTGGAACGACCAAACTAATGAAATAGAAACATCGTATCAGGTTTTAGTCCCTGTTACTGAGGATTTCAAGACAAGAAGAAAGAGTTATGACGGAACCAATAAGTCCCAGGAAACACGGAGATATGTTTAAAATTTTAGTAAACGAGATCAAAATACTCTTTACGGGAACGATGAAACTTTTCTTAATGTTACTAAAACGTTTAACGGGACCCGAAACTAATCCTTTCTCCTTAATATAGGATCTTTTACCCCTTCTCTCTCTCATGAACTTTCTTCTTATGACACTCCACCCACCTCCTCCTAACCTTTCCTTCTTAATCCCCTATCCTCAAGGAGACTTCCGGGTCGTACTGTGACTAACCCAGGTTTAAGGAATGATGGACAAGAATTTGACCTATCAAAGGCTTATTAGTGTCTTTAGAGAAGTCTCTACTTTACCCACGTGGTATCTCCCACAAGTTGTGTCTGACGAAACTCCTTTTCACCCACTCCGTCGTGAACCTTGTCCCTCTCTTACTCATTGGGACACAAAAGACCAGTGTCCGACTGACCAGAGGAGAAGTCCCACCTGATGACTCCAGTAAGGTCTCGTAGAGGTGTGTCTGTTGCTGGGTCTTCCTTTTCCCAATCAAACTAGAGTCGGACTTGGAAAGTTATCCTTCGCTTTCTGTGTGAGGTTTCTATATTTTTATAATCTTTTATTCTTTACCGAATTCCACCAGTGTCCATCTTTGAAGGTTAATATTTTACTTATTCAAGGTCCTTACATTATAAATCGTTCCACTGATATCAATTATTATAACATAATATAAAAACTTTTAACGATTCTGTCATCTTAAATTTTCAAGATTAGTGTTCTTTTTACAAAAACATTGATGCACTCTACTCTCTACAATTGAATAACACCATTAGGAAAACGTTATATCTCTATTTAGTAAAATTTTTGGAAGGTGTATTATCGAGAAATGTGACATGAATTACGGGAGACGGAGTAGATACCCCTTCTTACTGAACGACTCCTACCGTGACCCACTAGGTTACACAATTTTAGTGTAACAATTGGGTCTCACTTACTCACACGACGATCTTTAACGAGTTTATATAAAGAGAAGGGAGAGTCCTTATCCGTCCTGAAACACTAGGATTTGGAAACCCGAAAAACCCAGTCTTCTAATAGTCGAAAACAAACTGGTGACTTTTTTCAACGATCTCCTTCCTCCCTAGTCTGGTTACTTTAGTAGTCGGTCTGAAACGCAGAGCTAAGGTAAGTTAAAATAACGAATTATTTTTATTTTTTTCTTTGTCTGGAAAGTATAATTCCACAACTTTACCACTTTCGTCGGGTCAAAGACCCTTTACAAGTACCTTCTCCCCGATTAACACTTTGTACTGGGGGAACCACTAAGTCTATGAGGTCTTCTACGACTGCTTACCTATGGAATTCCTGTCCTGTACTAGACTCTCGATATCTTCCAACAGGTACTGACTCCGTACGTCCACGACTTCCTCTATGAACGGAATCTCGTCTGGTCAAATTGCACCCGTCCCTTCTGGGACGAAGATTACCTACCATTATATTGAGACTCCCTGACCCCTGGAGGAAGGAACTGACCCACATAGAGGTCACAACCCTGTTAAGTTTTTCTCCCTCCCTTCAAACAAAAGAGGTTTCATGTTAATATAAATTTCAGTGGTAGACACTTTGGAGGGTCAACAGAGACCATAGGAAGGTAAGGAAAGACCAAAAGGATTTGTCCTCTATATCCGGTATTGATTGTTTCACAAAAAAAAATTTGGCTGTATAGGAGTACCCGATTCGTGTCCCGTTCTTAGTGATTTATACGTACACACGTGTTTAGTCCCGAAGGGACTACCGAGTCGTCCTTTTCTTAGGAGTACGTTACGTCCTCCATCCCTCCAAGTTATGGACCCATCTCTTCTATGGGACCTCCTCCTTTACCGGTAAGTGAGGTCATAAGAACGGACCCTTTAGGGTATCTGTCCCCTCGGACCGTCCGATGTTAGACACCCCACCGTTTCCCAGCCTGTACTGACTCGTGTGTGTGTGTGTACAGGTGTTTAGTTGACGTTATGTTGTTCTAGGTAATTCCACCTACTTACCTATGAAACGGTACTGATACTGGTCGATGTATTAAACACCCAAGACCACGGGTTACTTTTATGGTTCGTGAACCTTGGTAAGAATCTTGTTCCAGGTCACACAACGTGTCCAGTTTACGGGTATTTCGGTCGAGACCGGTCTTCAAAAGTACTCGTCACAAAGTTAATACGAACGGTGGTTGTACACCACGTTGCCCATAATGACATAGTTTAAATGTCTAATTCTTGACACACTCGTACGTACGAGTCAACGAGTCGGCACAGACTGAGAAACACTGGGATACCTGACGTCGGGTGATCCGAGGAGACGGGTATCCTAAAGGGTCTGTACTTATGACCTCACTCAAAGGTAAAAGAGGAGGTCGCCTAGAAGGGGTTGGACCCCTAACTTGGAACCAAAGGATACAGAGGACGTAACGTTCATATAAGAAATGATGACTCGGTGGGTCCTTCGGGTCCCTTACATATACTAAACGTTGGATCTATCATATAAGTTTTTGTCTCTGTAATGAAACGGCTGATTCTAGGCAGATCAGTTCCGATACCAAAAAGGACACCAGTACATACCTACACTCTCTACCTGACACTTCTTCCGACTCGCGGTTTCTTAACTACGAAAACTTGACACCACAACCTCTTCTGAGAACTCTCAGGGAACCTGACGTTCCTCTAGGTTGATCAGGTAAAACTTCCTCTAGTTGGGACCCTAAAGAAACCTTCCTTACTACGATTTCGACTTGTAAGATTGTACATATGATAGTACATTCTTAACTTAGCGGTCAGATACGGACTACGTCCTATGTCGTACGAACCTCGACCACGTACCCCTACTGGGTCTCTCTACAATACCCCTCCCTCCACCCTCCCCCCAAGTACAAACCCTTGCGTACATTCTTAATTTCTAAAATTTTAAATTTTTTTTAATTTTTTTTAATCCTCATACCCTAACTGTAATTTTTATTTATTTATTTATTTCGACTTCGAGGTCATGAAACCGGTGGAGCACGCTTCCCAACTGAGTAACCTTTTCTGAGACTACGACCCTCCCTAACCCCCGTCCTCCTCTTCCCCTGCTGGGTCCTACTTTACCGACCTACCGTAGTGCCTGAGATACCTACACTTAGACTCACTTGAGGCCCTCTACCGCTACCTGTCCCTCCGGACCACACGACGCTAAGTACCCCAGCGTTTCTCAACCTGTGTTGACTCGCTGACTTGACTTGACAGGTTTCTGGAAAGTGATCGTTCCTTCTCAAGTGTAAATTTGAGTTAGATTTCTAGAATAATTTAGAGATCTGACTATAGCCCTTATTACTTTACATTTTAAGTGATTCAACATCTCTAAAACATCAACAAACAAATACTTTTCAACGTACCTCTTGACGACGCAAATCAAAGAAGAAGGAAAACAGTTATTGGTCGAGACCGTAATCGTACTCCCCTCACTCGGACCGTGAACGAGGTCTGGTTTTAATTTCCTCCACGGTTACTTGTCTCCTGACTTCTATTTATTACACGTTACACTAAAAAAAATTAGTTTTAAGTGCGTTTTTTTAGGTACTACTTATTTGATAAATTTAATGTTAATTTCTGGTTGTTTGTCACCAATAAATAAAATGTTGGAACGTAATAATACGTTGTCTTTGTGAGACGGAAGTCAGTCGGACGTCAAGGTCTGGACGACGGTAGTTCAGGGGTCGTCCTGTTCAAGTACTCGTGACTCCTCTCCGACACTTGTCTCGCACGTTACGTCTAGAAATAGCTAATCAGTACATATAAGTGTACATATCAGTACGAAACAATAATGTCTCAAAAGTAATATAAAAAAAAGAACTAAGTTTTACATTCTCCTACAAAACTATTCACATGTATTCCTGAGTGTAAAAAGGAAAACGGGGTCCGGAGTTATACAGTGGGTGAGGTCACAAGAACGGACCTCTTAGGGTACCTGCCTCCTCGGACCACCCGATGTCAGGTGCCCCAGCGTTTCTCAACTTGTGCTGACTCGCTGAAGTGAGTGAGTGAGTTATACAGTGACAGTTTATTAGATCATATAGTGACGACTTTTGAGTAACATGAGAACTGTTACATGTGTCACGGAAACTAAACACCACATGAGGTATACCATACTTTACCCATGGTGTGTGGGTAACTGATATCTGTAGGATTTCTTGTAAACCGGGTAACCCTTCGTATGTAAGGTAAACCTTCGTCTATAAGGAAAACCAACCTACATGTGAACAGGACAAGTAGTGGTAGTAGGTATGTTTGTAATACAGTCTCGTAAATTTCTTCGTATAAGAGGGGAGGAATTAGTTAGTACCTAAGGGACTGCGAGAGTAGACGTGATTCGGTCCGTGAGTTTAAAGACAGAAGACGTAGGGTGAGTAAGAAGGTCGGGATTTATTTATGGTGGAGAAGACTCTTCAGAAAGGATTAGGGATTTAGGGATCAGGTATGACCGTTCCGTAACAAAACATCCATATTTTGAAAGGAGAACCGACGATCTCTCATTTTAAGACATCCTGCCCCGATTCAGATTAGGTAAGAAAATAGGACTAGAGAACCGTGGTACGATACATATATTGACACGACTTATAAGTGATCTACTTATTTATCTTGAATAAACCGAAAAATAATATTGAAACACTTATACAGAAAAGAGGACAAACTTTCTTTATGTGACATACAACAAGAGGAAAGATGAGAGGGACGTGAATTGTTGTGAAATACGTGTAAGAACAACAGGCGAAGACCATTATAAATTGGTCAACCTAATCCTAGACTTCCATCAAATATTTTTACTGTTCAAACTGAAATTTGTACATGACTACAGTGTACTCCACTACTATAGTGATACTTTTTTTCAAAACGACGACTTTATTGTAAAAGTTACATGACCTTCCCAAATATTGTAACTGTAGATGACTTACAACAAAACTTTATTGATAAAGAAGTAAAAGTACTTCCATTTATAGACGAATCAGGTACGGATTAGTCACTGTTTAAGATCTACCCACTCCAAATTTAATTAATTCAAGGTGACTAAGTTTCGTGAGCTCGTTACACCTCAGTTAAACCCCATAGTCTTTTTACAAAAAATTAATTTGGATAAACATAATATGAAGTAATAAACGTTTTCCAAGATCTTATCCGTTTATGAAATGTCCGAGGAATAAAGGAGCATAGAAAACACTGAGTTTCTTAATAAAATAGGATAGTTTAATTCATGAGAGGTCATTCTCACAATGCACGTACGGAACTCAATCATACGTACGGGACAACGAGTTGGATAGACGCAAAATCAGTTACAGGAAAGAATAAAGGTCTATAAAATTGTCCAAATTCTTTTCAGTCGATTCGGATAAGTTGGACCGACTCTACGACTTAAAATTTTTATTTATTTGTATAAGTCGACCAACAACGTCTTGGGAGAATAAAATAAGGACAAGATTTTACAGAGTTTCAAAACAGTCGGTGTATCAGAATCCCCCTTAAATAACTCGATTAACCTCCTGAGATCTTGTTTAAAGACAAAGAAAGGAAAACCTTCCATCTATTAAAGTCAACATGAAAATAACGTCTCAGACTCTATGGTTCTATCACGGTCGTTTTACAAATCAGATCTCTGACCTTATAAAATTCGTAAGAGATCCATTTCCAAGTCCAAAGGGACCACCGAACCACTATTTCTTGGGAGGACGTTCCGTCCTCGGTATCTTCCGTACCCAAGTCATTGACCTAACCCTTCTAGGGGACCTCCTCCCGTACCGTTGGGTGAAGTCATAAGAACGGACCTCTTAAAGTACCTGTCTCCTCGGACAGTCCGATATCAGGTATCTCAGAGTTCTCAACCTGTGCTGACTTCGTTAAATCGTGTGTATGTACGTCCATTTTAAAGTTCATTATAATCAATAATAATCTTTCTAGTTATTATAATTCCTAATAGCACCACTACTAAGGACCACAAAAGACTCGTGAGAATACCTTTCGTTCCTTATATGGATTCTTCGTTCACTGTTACTAAATGATCGTTACACCAGACCGTCCCCTGATTTCGAAGGACTCGGAATTCAAGTATGAACATATTTACACGTACTATTAAGAATGACACGTTCTTGTACCACCTATTAGTTATCTTCTCCAATAAGGGTCCGGGCCCGAGTTTGATATGAGTTAAGTTCATTACAACTCGAATGTTCACCATTTTCAGGTTGGGGTCAAGGTTTTTATTGTTCGAATTGAGTTGTATCAAATTTTTAATAATCGGGAAAGTAATGAAAGTTATCGTAACATTATTAAGAAGGAATTAAGAAGAGTAACCCATGAAAGTTCCTTCTTTGTCCCTTCCCTCTCTCCTTCTTATGTCCCTCTCTTTACTCGTCAACGTATCCCGGTCAGTGACTCAACCTTAGAAATGGATTTGTACCGAACAAGTCTGTTCTCATCTAACTGTAAGGACCCCTAGTACTTGAGAATTTTTATGTCTCTCGAAAATGAAATAGTCACGTCGTTAAATTCAAGTCTTTTCTTAAGGAACAAAAGGTATTGCCACTAGTCTCTTGTAGTCATAGTAGTGGTGGTAGTAGGAATCATAATAACTAGAAAGATTATTATTGATTATAATGAACTTGGAAATGGATCTCTTATGATTTTTATAAGGTTCACGATCCGATTCGTACAATGACCGTGCCAGAGTAGATTAAGAGAGTCGGGTGGTATAAATAATAATAAAAAAAAGTGAAACGACTACTTTTGTAATCATTCCGATTCATTGAACGGGTCCCGAAGTATCATTAAATGGACCTTAACTTCGGGTTTAGACAGACTTAATACTAGAACACGAGTCTTGGAAATACAATATTATCAAGTCTTCGTTCAAAGAGGGTTGGGATACGGTAAATGTCTTACTAGTCCTGGTGACCAACTAATCTCAAGTCTATGAAACCACACGTCAACTTCGATACTCTGTCTCCCCCTCACATGTGTTACGTTCTGGTCCAATAGAAGTCCTCATTTTGTTCTGGTTGGTTGTTTGTTTTTCGTGACACGTTTAATAAAAAAATCTCAACGATCAAGACCTAGTAACTCATTTGTTTACAAGGGTCCCATAATTTTTTTCTTATACGATCTTTGTCGAAATAATTTTAATCAAATGTGTACCGTCATTATATTTTTACCGAAATATCTCGTTCAGTCTTTTTCCAAGAGAGAGTGAAGAAAGATTTTGGTCGTATACTTTTTCAAAAGTAGGTCGAACCTAGTGTCTCGAAGTTTTATAAAATATAAGACGTGTGTGGTGTGTTCTTATTAATGTGAAAGACGCCGTTCATTGTGACTCAAGACATAGACACTTCAAGACCCAAAAAAACAAAAAACAAAAAACGAATTTATTCGACTTTTTCCTCTTCTCCCTTTTGTGGATGACTTCATGAAGACAACGTGAAAAAAGGACCATTGACTTTCAGCTCATTCTTATTCTTTTTCACCTTCTTTTACAGGAGCCTTTGTGTAACTTGATTGTAAAGGAAATATTACGTTCATGACCGACATTAACAACATATTTACAAGGATCTATGGGTGTAAAACTTTAAAGGTTATCACGTTTGTATTAAATAGAGAACTTTTTATTAACGACTAAAACAAAAATCTCAACATAGTAAATAAATCGATTACGTCTTAAAGTCTGATGAAGTTTGTGGTTTTCGACTGTCAGCGTTCCAACTTACCTGAACGTTTTCACGTTTGATCTACAATAATATTCTATGTGTGAGAGTCCTAGGTCAGTGTAATCGTTTCTCTGTCCTTATCTGATAATCGTTCAATACAAGGTCACAGTCACGAGTTTACGGTTTCGTCCAGTGTACCTTTGTCCAAAGAAACGTCTTTTTATCAAACTCCGTATCTTCTCAGAAACTTCTTGTCTACTGGCTTACATCGTGGGTATAAGTAGTTAGTATTTTTTTTCTAACATATTTGGTTCTAAGAACGTGGCTTCTTTGTATTTGAAAAAAAAAAAAAACGAGGACTATCAATAATAATTTTATGCATTTAATGAACCCCCACCTTTCTTTTGACAAAGAGAGTGGTATATGACTCAAGACCCTTACGAGTAGAACTCAAAGTACGAGGTTCTGTCACCATATCCAACTTTCATCCTGTCACAGGAGACCTATTGTATTGAAGAACCTTTTCGGGACAAAATTTAAGTCACGACACTTCCTAATATAGGTGATGTTGTATTCGATCACTGGGACTCCAGTGACAAACAGGTGACTACTCCAGGGTCCTGGGTTCCATGAACCGTGAATCATCCATGAATTGCTTATAAAAACTCACTTACTTACTGTCGTTACGGGGTTATATAAATCCAAGAGTATTACATCACATACGTCTGATATAATTTTACTTCCAAAGTAATTCCGTTATCGAACCAGAATTTTGGTACCCGTGATTTTACACAGGATCTGAAGGAAGTATTTTAAACCGTGTTTGGACCCGGAAAAGGTTTATTATCCAATGAACTGGGTCTTGTAAAATGAGATGAGAGACACATTATGGTACCCGTTATTATATCTCACCTTTATTACGTGAAGTCCTTCGTTTAGTTTTCGAGAGATAGAGTCGAGTAACGATATTGTCATAACCTTCGTCTTTGTAGAATCGAGTGTACGAGTATATGAAATGGGACAGTAAATGTCCTGTAGGACTTTGTTCCGTAGTTCGGAAGTAAGAAAGAGAAGAGTATAAGAGAGTATCATTGTGGGTGATCAGGGAGGTGACGATTCCGAAAGGTTCTTTAAGACATCTTAAACAATGCCTAGGTTCTTGATAGACCGGAATGGACCCTATACCCCATTTCTGGAAATAAGAGTCTCGGTCCGTAATCAAGTCTACATTAAAGGGAGGTCTTGGAAGGTACTAAGGAAGAGTTGACCGATTCAGTAGGAGGAGAGATTAGGGTATTATGGACTCGGAGAGAATCTGTCGGTTGACATAACTTTAATAGTGACTCATCGATAAAGGAGGGTCAATTAACATCTGACAGGTTCCCTGGTACAGGATAAGGAAGAATCGTAAACAGTGTCACCCACCATGTCACGGATCTTAATGTCCTCTACGGGTTAGTCACGAACGACCTGACAGATGAATTAGAGGTACCAGGGGACATTAGTAATAGGACTTACTGATATGTCACTATTTACCTTATAGTAACGATTTTTACGAGGAGATTAACTTCCGTAATAAACTATCATGACAAAGTATTTCCTGCAGTACAGACGAAATTCTTTGACAGTAGGTGCTAGAGTGTTATGAACTAATTGACCTCAATTAGTTCTAGAACCAAGGTTCAGTATCTTTAGATTTAACTTGATTGAATTCGGTTTCCTCCTTAAGTAATATTTCTATGACTGTCCAGAGTACCTCCGATGTGTGTCCTTGACTTACTTCGATTTGAGACTCTAACGTACCCTGTCCTTAAGTCTGACAGTCCTTTAAGTAGAGAGTGGAACCAAGGAGTAAGTGGTCAAAGAATCGAAATGACCAGGAGTACCTTGTTTTGTACTGACAGTTATCGAAACTTGACGTGTAGACATATGAGGTTCTTGGGTTTCTTCCTATTGAAATAAAGTTCAAGGGTTAAAGGGTCCTTTACTGAGGTTAACCGGGTTAAAGTAATTAACGGGTGGAATCTGGTTGGTTAATGTCGACCACGAATACGAGTCGACACCGGTTGAGAAACGTTGGGGTACCTGACATCGGGTGGTCCGACGGGACAGGTACTCTAAGAGGTCCGTTCCCATGACCTCACCCAACGGTAAGGGAAAAGGTCCCCTAAAGGGTTTGGTCCCTAGTTTGGGTGTAGAGAACACAGAGGACTTAACCGTCCTCCCAAGAAATGGTGATCGTGGTACCTCACTCCAATTTTTTATTCCGGTCCGACGACTCATCGGTCAGAGTATTCACAGATGGTGTAAAAGTTTAATAAATCAAAGGTTCCTTTTGAACACCAGTCTCACTTGATAAAGTTTCCATAAGCACTATCAACGATATTTTGTGTTCCAAAACATTCCGTTATTACAAGTTTAAATAAAGATAATTATTACACACCATTGTTATCTTTTAAGGATTCGTTTATATATAAACGAAACAAAATTTTTATTTAAATAAAATAATGTACTATTATGACTGTCAAATGTATTTACTCCAGTAAGTCATATCCGTTTTTTTTAATATTTTATGTAAAATTTTTGTATCCTTTTAGAAACTTCGAGAAAGAAGCATCAAGTCTAGATGGTTTAAAGTTCTCTGTGTAAAATCGTAGTTTTGTTTTAAAGGTTCGAACTTAACGGAACTCTCTAAGGTAACCAGTTGGTTGGAACCAATTCCTTTCTTCTTTATAAATATCGTAAAAATTTTTAAAATTTACGAGATTACTTGCAAACGAAGTTCGTGAGAATCATAGTCATTTCTGACTCTCTTTCGTACTTCTTTGAGTCTCCTTCGAAAACGTTTCTCACATATGTTGTACTTAGTCCACTTTAACTAGGATAAAGTTCCTACCAGTAACAAACTGAATCAAGAATGATCATAAACTCGATAAAGACACAATATGAATTCGTATCGGAGTAGGAGTGAACTTTATACCACACACTAATTTTTCGTTATGTGTTGAAGTGGAAAAGAGACTTAAGAGACGAAGTAAAGTCCGTACCTCAGAAGTGACGTTTAATCTTAGACGTTTCTGAGACCTTTTCGACGAAACGACTATCCGTGTTGTCGGTTTGACATCATTAAACTCCTGTAGACGGTAGTCAAAAATATTTGCTAGGTGTATCGGTTGCATCCTTTAAGGTATAAAATACCTTAAAACCGATTTACACGTAAGACAAAAAAGTCTAAATTTTTCTTAGAAGTAATTTACATTATACCTCAACCTCCTCGTGACCGTTCTACCAGGGTTCATTGTCCACTGATACCAGTATTAAACTAACGTGATTTTAAGTAGACTCTCGTTAGTGTCCATGACAAAAGAACACAGGATTCAGTGAAGTCAACACAGGTTGAGAAACACTGGGATACCTGGTATCGGGTGTTCAGAGGAGACAGGTACCCTGAGAGATCCGTTCTCACGATCCTATCCAACGGTACGGGAGGAGGTCCCATAGAAGGGTTGGGTTCCTAACTTGAACACAGAGAATTCATAGGACGTAATCGTCCACCCAAGAAATGGTGATCGCGGTGGACCCTTTGGGGTCTTCTTGTTTTTACTCCTATATACGGAATATGTAGGACGGACCCGAGACGACACGACAGGGACTGGTAAATGGGGTCCTATTTATCGGAGAAGGTCACGAAATAGATAGGAAATCGTTCGTCTTTGTAAATAGACCTCGAATTTCTACTAGTACGTTAATGAAAGGTAGAGACAGTAAAAGGATTGACACCCTGTTTGGACAAACCAAATCTTTACATTCTTACGTACATATAGTGACTCTTAAATGTTTCTTCGTTTCTTTGTATTAATTTCAGTTCGGATATCTTTCGTACTACCTTGTCAATTGTATATCGGTCCTGAGACGTTAGACTCAAAGACGTCCTTTTACATGGTCACGGAGCCAGTAATGTTTGTGTCAAATCACATTTCAGAACCCAATATAACACGTAATCCAACGTTGTTGAGGTCACTTGTTTTTACTACCAATTCTCGTTTGAAACTTGAACCGATTTATAACCAAGGTTAAAGTCGAGGTGGATGAGGATTGAGATTTTTAGTCCAATATAATAAATTGAAGAACGCAACGCAGGTGGAGACGCTGGGGAACCTGACATCGGACGATCCGAAAAGACAGGTACCCTAAGAGGTCCATTTATTATGACCTCACCCAACCGTAAGGGAAGAGGTCCTATAGAAGTTCTGGGTCCCTAGTTTAGGTCCAGAGGACGTAACGTCCGTCTAAGAAATGGTAAACTCGGTGGTCCCTTACAGGAAATCAAAGAATCCTGGACAAAGATATGTACTCTTTACTCTTAGTATCCCAAAACTTTCTTAATTTCCTTTATTACATAAAGTTTGAGAATCGTGTATCATTCACAACCGATTTACCATCAAGATAATAATTACGTTAAGGATTCTAGATTTGAGGAAGGATGAGAAGAGAAAACAAACTGATCATTAAAACCACTGTTTTGAATTGACCTTCAAACAATTTTACAGGGACGAATTGACCCACGAAAAGGGTTTATGATATATTATTATTTTAATAAATAATAATAATATTTTTGTTATCATTTATTGTGTTTAATTGTAATACCTGTTTTTCATTTATGTAATAAATTTTTAGTAAAACGATCGACAAAGGACTCTGGGTAAGACAGGCAAAAGTTTACTCATTCTTCTATGAAACATTGAACGGTAGTTGGACCTTATTAGAAGTATCTGATATCCTTTTTCCTTTTTTTCTTTTTTTTTTTGCTTTTCTCGTTCGGTAATTTTTCTTTGAATAATACATTAATGTTTTTTTTTTTTTTTTTTTGTGCGTGTGTGTTTTGGGTTCGTCCTTTGACGCCCATGAGACACCCATGGAGACAGTTCAAATAATAATTGGAGAGATAGACTTGGAAATAAGGAAAAGAAGAAGTTTTGAGCAAGAGGAGTTCTAACTCCTTATATATTCTTTTCCCCCCTTAACATTGGCTCGTTCTGGGATACCCCCGTAAGGACTCTGGACGGAAGTGGGTATAGGAGACGAAATACATGAGAGAGTTCATGGATTAATTATCATAAACTGCGTTTAAAGGACTGAATAAAACGGTTACCCTTTTGGAAGGTGGTTTACCTTCTTCAGTGGATGGACTACTGGGACTTGTGCATCGGGGTTCAAAGAGGACCCCGGATTTTCGACTATTACAATTAGGGATACTGTGGTGGTACGACGGAGTAGTAGACGGTGAGTCTCCTGACACGTGTTCGACTAGTACATGGGTCGGTAGGGTGGAGGGTGGACGGGAAATTTTTCCGAAACGGTTTTGGGAACCCCTCGAGGTTCAAAAAGTCCTGTACTCGGTGCATAAGAGGAACGTTAGAGTATTTTGTGTGTGTGTGTGGTTTTTGTTTTTGGAAGTCTCAGTCGTAAAAACAAAAGTTAAGTAAGTACAGTAAGACTATTGTTCGGTCTTCTTGTAATATTAAAGAACTATTGGTAAATGACATAAGATAACAAGTCAACTCGCAAGGACCTTTTCCTCTAAAGCAACCCGTTCGATACCTTTCGGTGGTGAAAGAGGACGACCTACTTGTTCCGCCACACACCGGTACCAACGACGATCGAAGAAGATACTGGATTCTCCTGAATCGGTTCCTACTTCAGTTGAGAACCTTACCATTCGTCTTTCCGTCTTTATTATCAAGAGACGTATCCTTGAGACCATGTTCGTCTGACCAGAGAAAGGAGACCTGACGGTCACGAACACTCCTTTATGTAAAGGAAATAAAATTTGGTCGAACCACCTCAAACTACGGTAATATCTGGTTTAACGGGACGGACTGAGTCGGTCGATACGAAGTAGACAGGGGACCTCGGAAGGAGACGAGTCGTGCGGTCCCCCTCGGGTCTAACGTCGGACTGGATACCTGACGAAGTGTACCCGAGGGGACGGGGGACTCAAGGACAACCCAAACCGATCACTTTCCATGGACGACTTCTCCAGACCCCTATAAGAAGAGGGCGAGGACGGAGGAAGGAACAAGTCCACGACTGGAACCGATAAGGGTAGGTATCGATGTCGAAGACGGACCACCCGGGATCTCGTGTCGGTCGAAGAGTCACCGTTCCATTCACAAAAAGACGAGAAAGTCCGTGTCCACCCCCTGTCGGAGGTCGTCAACGATCTGAGACCCTCGGAGTTATAAGGATATTCAGGGGAGTTGGGACGGGAGGGTCGGGGAAGTAGTTTTACAGAAACAACCTAGTAGACTCTCTTAAACACTAAGGACGAGCCTAGAGTTTACTACCTTGTAAATTTTCTCGGAGCTTGTCACGAACCTTACATCATTTACGAGGCATTTGTACCAATAATAGTTTTGTGACGAAAACGATAAAGGAAAGTTACACTCTACAGATTTGATTTTAGAAAGAGTAAACACAGGGGTTCACTTTTTATATAGTTTATAGAATATTATAAAATATTCTTATATTTTAGTGGTGGTGTTGGTGTGTCTTGATCTTTGGTCTGACTAGATTCACGTAGTCTTTTTGACACATTTTCAGATATAAGATAACGACCATGGTACGTTTTCTTTCTATACTATTTCAGAAAATAGACCGAAGTCTAAGTTACCTTTTTAACAGTTAAATAAAAATCTACAAAAATTTGTATTAGTTTAAGGTTAGTTACTAAATGACCTACGTTAATTTGGGGTGAAGTGGTCCGTTTACAGTGGACTTCTCGAGGGGTAGATGATTCAAATAGTATGAATGGTAATTCGTTATGATCAGAGAACTTATAGTAGTAAATATCCTCAATATAGAAATGGGTCTCAAAGGTAAAGAAGAAGGAAGAAAGAAGAAAAGGCTGCAAAGGCTTCTCCTGAACCTTTTGTTTCACAATCTTTAATCTCACCAGAAAAATCAATTGCGTCAGTGTTTTAATTTGTAGTTCTTTCGGATACTAGAATAAAGGTCTGACCATTTTTACATGTCCAAGTAAATTTTTTTAAAAAATCCAGACAGAATTGGGTAGGGAAAGAAATCCGAGTTTGTCGATGTTGTCTTTTCGTGTTTCTCTTACAAATATCGATGTATCCTCCTTATATCTTGAACTAACACAAATCCCGAACAATTCGTGTCCTTTTGAAAAGTCCAGTTCTGTAAAATGTTTTATCTGACTATTCGTAATAAATCATACATTTATTTTCTATCATGTTTTACCTTTGACTGTATTTTGATTCTCTTACTCCCATTAGAGACTTATACAATTAATTCAAAGATCTATTTAATTGATTCTTTATATAATCTATAAGACATCACGTCAGGTCAAAAGAATTTTATACTATGTTTTACTTACATCATTTTATCTCGTAAAGGGTCGCGACGAGGTTTGAACCGTAAGATTTTAAGGAAAAACGGTATTTCCTTCATTTTACAATATTTATAGATAGTTAAAATATCGATCTCCCTGAGGATGTCTAATAAACATTTACTCTCAAATTAGAAGAGTAAAATGTCTTTTATTTTAATTTCAAATTTCTCTAATTCTTCAAACAGGTTCAAGAGTTTACACAAACTACCGTGTCGACCCTGTTTTTAGAGAGATTTGTCGACCATCGACACAATTGCGAAAAGATGGTTCTTACGACATTGCTTTCCTTAGTACATTGTGGAAGGACATTACTCTTTGTGTCAGATTTCATGTCAAATCCTCCGAAGAGTTCTATACTTCCATCGTAAATTCTTTTACGAAAAAATCGTGCGACACACCCTCAGGACCGGACTATTTTTTAAACCACTCAAAGGTTTTGATTTCGTAACATGATTCGGTAAGACAGAGTCTCTTTTTTGTTCCTAAAAGAACTAATTATTTCAACTCCATATATTACTTTTTATTTCTGTCACGTCCGTAGAAAACATTTATTTTAAGTAATAAAATAACACTGCTTATTTTTTATGAAAACAAAGATAGAAAGTTTCAAAAACACATCATATCAAATTCTTTTCATAACAAATTTGATAATTGTTTGAATGTATTTTACACTACCTGAGATCCCGATTTATTAACTGAAAAAAATAAAGGAACCTGATGTTCCCCTAATTTGGACAGTTAGGATTTCCTTTAGTTAGGACTTATAAGTAACCTTCCTGACTACGACTTCGACTTCGAAGTTAGGAAACCGGTGGACTACACTTTTCGACTAAGTGACCTTTTCTGGGACTACGACCTTTTCTAACTTCCTTCCTCCTCTTCCCCTGCTGTCGAGTTTGAGTTCCTCTGTCACTTCCAGGTCCTCCGGACCACACGACGTCAAGTACCCCAACGTCTCTCAACCTGTGCTGAATTGTTGACTTGTTGTTTTGACTGAAAAATTTAACTATATATTAACTACATATTGTAAAATAAGTAAAGTCCATACTAAACTATAAACAAATATAACTTTTACTAGTTGTGTTATTCAAATCATAAATTATAGGTAGAGATGTGAATGTTTTAAAAAGTAAGAACACTACTCTTGAAAGGTCTAGAGGGGAGATTCTTTGAAAGTTTATAAGGTCTGACATAATAATTGATATTAGTGATACACATGTAATGTAGGGTACTGGACAAATAGAATATTGATCTTCAAATATATAAACCCAGTGGAAGTAGGTAAAACGGGTGAAGGAGAAAGAGTCTCATAAATATATTTAAAATAAAATTAATATTATTAATACGAATCTTTTTACTGTTTTTAGTACAGAACACACGAAGTCTTATTTACTACCACTTGACATTTTTCATTAAATTTAATTTTTTCCCCCCTTCTCTTTTCCGTCCTTTCTCCCTTCCTTCCTTTCTTCTATCCTTTCCTTTCTATTTTCAAAAATCTGAAGGAATTTTAATTTAAATTTTTATGAATGACTGTCGTACACGTCTATGACTGGTGGTTTTACTATTTTTAATGGTATTGACGATAGTTTGTTTAGTGGTTTTAGACGGGAGACAGAGGAGAATCCATTTTGTTCAGTTGAGAGAGTGTAGACCGGGGTCGTATCGGAAGTAGTGTCGATATTTTTATCTTGTTTTTGTCCCTTTGTTCAAGTTTTTCATTTTCTGAAAATTCTTAGAGATGATAAAGAAACAACTTCTTTAATTGTGAAAAAAGTAATGAACCTTAATTGTTTCCTATGTTAAGGAAATTTGTTTTACACAAATTCGACATGTTAGTGACACAAATACTCTTTAAAGTAAGAAACGAATTTTTGGACAGTAGGAAACTTGTAGTAATTGTTATACAGATTCTATTTATTTGCCCCTCCCATTGTGATTTTAGATGGAACTTTAAAATCTAAGACTCAAACTTTCCCTCCCCCACTATTTTAGGGGATATGTCGTGAGAGTTCACAAATTTATAGGGGCCTGTCCCTTAAGTTTTTAGGGGTCCTAAAGGGTAAAGTAGTCTCCCGCTATGTTTCTCAAAGTCACACGGACTCAAGAGGATAATCTTTAATCTAAATTTCATATGCCAAAATATACTAGTTTGTACCTTGCATGTGTTTCGAGACATTTACAATAAAGTACCCTAAGGAGAGGTGTGTGGAAGGGGGTGGGGGACCGGAGAGAAAACTAGAAGGTGTGTAGTCAAGACCAAGATTGCGAACGTCCTCAGTGTCTAATCCATTCAGAGAAGGTAAGTGGTGGAGGGGTTGACGTAGGGGAGTTTTGTGTTTTCTACAGGACAGGTCAAGGAAATAGACTAGGAGATTTCGGTGTCAAAGTCTAGACACGTGGTAAGGGACACACAAATAATCGAACCAGCACAAACTGAGAAACCCCTGTGGTACCTGACATCGGGTAGTCCGAGGAGACAGGTATCCTAAAAAGTCCGTTCTTATGATCATACCCGACGGTAAAGGAGGAGGTCCCTTAGAAGGGGTGGGTTCCTAGTTTGGACACGGATGACGTAACGTCCCTCTAAGAAATGGGAGACTCAGTGACCCTTCGGGGTGGATAGGGAGACGAGAGATTTCCGGGGAAACGACGTACTGGTACCGTTTCACTTCATTAGTCTTTAGTCGTTCGAGAGGTTTACGGGGTCAAGGGGAGTAGGAGAGTAGTCGAAGTAGTTATGTCAGGACTCAACTGGAGTTGAATCGTCTACGGGGGACAGACTTCAATGTCTCGGTAAACTGGTTCGTCGTGAGTTGGTGGATTTTAAGTCATTAGACCCCTGGCAGGTAACGTCAGGGACTGAACACAGTCTACGGATTTCCTACGTATTTTTCAAACAGACTTCTGTAAACTTTTGGTTTTACTATACAACATTGTAGTGATGAAAACCGATTTTTTATAGAAAAAAAAAAAAGAGGAGTCTGAGTACGGTTTGTGTTTCTCTATGACCAGTATATGCATTAATAAATTTAGAGTCTTTCTACTTCGAGACGAAGAATCTTTCTACTGACACATTAAAGTACAAAACAACGATAACAAACAAATTCTTCTATAGATAACGGTCCGGTAAGATCTCAGATACAGACTGTTTTTCGGTTCCGTCAATCAAGGGTGTTTCGGAATAAAGAGTTCATTCTTCCAGGGACTGACTACTATAACATCGACGATGTTACTAAAATTTTTTTCTTTTTGATCGAGTCAGTGTCGGTAGTCAACTTTCTACTCCGAGATACGTTCGTTTCCTCTTTTTTTTGTGGATTCCGGTAGATAACGTTTTACTGGGGTCCTACATACTCCCTTTTAACGAAGGACGTTCTATCGATCTGAGAAGTAACGTTCCAGTTTTATTGTCCTTCTCTCGAATCTTTATAGACTTTATAGTTTTTTAGAGAACGTGTATCTTGACCTTTACCCCCCTCTTAGTGAAAATTAACGTTCACACCCTCCCTCCGAATTTACCCAAAAAAAAATTCCAATATTAATTTTAGATGTTTATATCAGAGAAGATTAATCGACCTTACAAAGAGATTGTTTAAATGATTTATGAAGTAAAAATTTGTTATTGAAACGGGTATTTCATGTACCATTAATGAACGATGAGAAAATCTTACAAAAAGGATTAATATTTGAGACCAAAGTCAATGAGTGGGTACGAAATTTACTTAAAGAGTCATTCGTCAGGAAGGATAATCAATATTGGGTCATTTCGATACATCTTCCAGTTTGGGAATGTGTCGATCAATGTTACTGAGTACAATAAAGTGACGAGTAGATTAATTATTGTATAGTCGATTACCAGTAAAGTCACCCTTTCCTTCTCCTTTCCCACTTTCTACGATCGTTTACAAATTATTTACGACTCGTTTACTTACTCAAAAATAAATTATTTGTAGGGTATTTAATTTTTATTGTAAATTTCTACGATACTGGGAACTCCTGAAACCCTAGAAACAAGACTTTATTAGTGGTCCGTGATAACATTCTTGAAATATTCATAATTGATTAACTAGGAATATTGTTGGAAACTTCATCATAATAACTGGGGAAAACCTTCTACCTCTTTGACTCTATATCTCTTTCATCCACTCACCCCCGATCCTGATTTTACGTCCTTCAGACCGAGGGTTCAACAGGTTGGTGTACATTGTGACGGGTCCCTAGTTTGGGAGTAAAGGACTCCGAGGACGGACCGTCCGTCTAAGAAATGGTCTACTCGATAACCCGAAGGTTCCATCGAGTCCCTATGTCTTAAGTGGACAGAGGACGTTCTCTGAACCCAAGCTCCCAAGTCAGGGTCCCAACCCTTCTAGGGGATCTCTTCCTTTACCGTTAGGTGAGGTCACAAGAATAGATCCTTTCGGGTACCTGTCTCCTCGGACCGACCGATGTCAGGTACCCCACCGTTTCTTAGCCTGTACTGAATTACTGATTTGTTGTTGTTCACTCGACACGGTAGATTTTATTTACAATACATAGACCTTTGTTTAGTAGGGGCAAGGGTCGTTGGGGGAGGTTTGTTTGTTTTTTTTTTATGACTCTTCTAATTCTTCCCTAACTCAATAAACTTTGTGTGTGAAACCAAAAAATATATTTCAGTCCTCAGGTGTTTGAGGATACTAAGGTTCGTTTTCCTCTTTAAAGACCAAAGGGTTTTACCGTATTAGCGGGTACCGTTCTGTCAAAACGGACTTAGACACGATGTGGTTTAGTGGATTTTACACTTCGGATCAACTTATCGAGGGTAAGTTAAGTTATCATGTAAATACCTTATAAATGAAACAAGACCCATGGTATTCTTTATAAAAACGAACTACATAATAAAACGAATTAAAAGTTGTGAACTGTCTTCCTATAATAATAGAAGAAAATCTCTATTAATTTGTGGGTCCTTTCCATTGGTTGAGTAACAATTGCGACGAGTATCAACCAACTTGGTTTTAGAATCCATATAAAATGAGGTTTCTGAGGTCACAAGAAGGAGGGGTAGTGGGGTGACGGGAGGAACCAGAACATGGTATAGTGGTGATTCTTCCACAAGGACCAAGTCTAATTTCGGAACCTAAACTGTAAATCGTGTCGTGATCTAGTTTGGGCCTAGAGAACGAAACGTCCGTTTAAGAAATGAAGAAATAACAGACTCGGTGGTCCCTTCGGGGGTCACCATTTCTTAGGCAGACGGTTACGTCCTCTACAAGTAAAGCCAAGTCAAGTCAGTGAGTCAGCACAGGCTGAGAAACGCTGGGGTACTTAGTGTCGTGCGGTCCGGAGGGACAGGTAGTGGTAGAGGGCCTCAAATGAGTCTGAGTGCAGGTAGCCCAGTCACTACGGTAGGACGGTAGAGTAGGGGACAGTAGGGGAAGAGGAGGACGGGGGTTAGGGAGGGTCGTAGTCAGAAAAGGTTACTCAGTTGAGAAGCGTACTCCACCTGTTTCATGATCTCGAAGTCGAAATCGTAGTAAGGAAGGTTTCTTTAGGGTCCCGACTAGAGGAAGTCTTACCTGACCAACCTAGAGGAACGTCAGGTTCCCTGAGAGTTCTCAGAAGAGGTTGTGGTGTCAAGTTATCGTAGTTAAGAAGCCACGAGTCGGAAGAAGTGTCAGGTTGAGAGTGTAGGTATGTACTGGTGTCCTTTTTGGTATCGGAACTGATCTGCCTGGAATCAGCCGTTTCATTACAGAGACGAAAACTTATATGATAGATCCAACCAGTATTGAAAAGAAGGTTCTCATTCATAGAAAATTAAAGTACCGACGTCAGTGGTAGACGTCACTAAAACCTCGGGTTTTCTTATTTCAGACTGTGACAAAGGTGATAAAGGGGTAGATAAAGGGTACTTCACTACCCTGGCCTACGGTACTAGAAGCAAAAGACTTACAACTCGAAATCCGGTTGAAGAAGTGAGAGGTGAAAGTGAAGGTAGTTCTCCGAAAAATCAAGGAGGAGTGAAAGACGGTATTCCCACCACAGTAGACGTATAGACTCCAATAACTATAAAGAGGGTCGTCAGAACTAAGGTCGAACACAAAGAGGGTCAGGTCGCAAAGAGTACTACATGAGACGTATATTCAATTTATTCGTCCCACTGTTATATGTCGGAACTGCATGAGGAAAAGGATAAACCTTGGTCAGACAACAAGGTACAGGTCAAGATTGACAACGAAGGACTGGACGTATGTCTAAAGAGTTCTCCGTCCAAACCACCAGACCATAAGGGTAGAGAAAGTCTTAAAAGGAGTCAAATAACACTAGGTGTGTAAGTTTCCGAAACCGTATCAGTTATTTCGTCTTTATCTACAAAAAGACCTTGAGAGAACGAAAAAGGTACTAGGTCGTCTAAAACCGTTAAATTAGAGACCAAGGAGACGGAAAAGATTTTGGTCGAACTTGTAGTTTCTCAAACGCCAAGTGCATAACGACTTCGGACCGAACCTCTTAAAACTCGTAATGAAATGATCGTACACTCTACTCACGTTAACACGTCATCAAACTCGTAACGGAAAACGTAACGTCCTCTACATTCTCTGTGGTAAAACTAGGGACCCAGACCTTCTAGGGGACCTTCTCCTTTGCCGTTGGGGTGACTCATAAGAATGACCATCTTAGGGTACCTGTCTTCTCGGACCGTCTGACGTTAGATATCCCAGAGTGTCTCACCCTGTGTTGACTTCACTGAATCGTACGTAGGTCCGTGTCGTGATCTACTTGACACTGTCTCCCTGAACAAGTAAATAAGTAGTCTGTAAAGAACTCGTGGATCATTTAAGATCCGTGACACGAACCGTGACCTTATACTCTTGTTTATTCGGTAGTAGTGACGGAAGATCCTCGAGTGTCAGTGTCTTTCCTCCAAGTCTCTTTGGTTGTCACTATAAGGTCCTCCTTTCTCGAAAAGTACCTTTACACTGATCTAGTGACTCCTTTCTGTAGGCTGAGTTCAGTCACGTCCCTAGGTCCCGCTCGACTACAAACTCGACATAGAATTTCGAAGTCATTCTTATTTGAAAGGTCTGATACTCTTATCGAACAGATTATTTGGGACGTTTTCTTACATCCTAAAGTATTCCTGTAAACTCTTACACCACTCTCTTTACCGACCTTTCAGTTCGGTAAGTTGATATGAAGTCACTTTTGTATATATATATATATTGGTTTTTCCAGTCACTCTCCTCACTGAGTCCGACTATAATCTCTCCTCTGATCTTTAGTCTAGACGACTCTTCGATACTAATAAGACCTTTGTTCATTCTTCTCTGTAAATACCAAGTTTCATACTGGTACTGAAGGAAATGTATATCTCTACAGTCGAGAGGGACTTAATCAAACATTTACGTTATATTAGGATTATTTTCTTTTTGTTTTATTTTGTTGACTTTTTCTTTCAATTCCGTCGTAGTCTCCTCGAGACCTCCTTTACCCAAAATTGGAGACTGACTCCCTCTGTCCGACCCATTAAAACAACAACAAATCAACGATTCGGTACAGGTTGAGAAACATTGGGTATCCGACGGTCCGAGGAGACAGGTACCTTAAAAGGTCCGTTCTTATGACCTTACCCAACGGTAAAGGAGGAGATCCCCTAGAAGGGTTGGGTCCCTAACTTGGGAACAGAGGACGTGACGTCCATTTAAGATATGGTGACTCGGTGGACCCTTCTGGTCCGTCCATCTAATGTCGACACCAAAAGTAGGAGCTCCCGTAGCTATAATTTCTTGTTATGTACGTGTCTGTATCCCTGGTCATTCTCTTTACATGACCCAATTCTCCGTAATTAGAAAATTTCTAAGTAATATAAGAGGGTTCGGTCATTCGTTAATTTACTTTAAAAATTTTTAGTCGAGAAAGGGTTGTGTACATTGGTGTAAAAGGAATAAAGGAATGTAATCCGAAAAAAGAATAAGGGGAGATTCATAATGGATAAATATAACCAAAAAAAAATTTAATTTAATTTAATATTAGATTGAAACTTCTTCAGGAGTTACGAAGTTAAAAGGTGATATAGTCCCGAACGTTAGTGACAGGACTTTATGAACACCCCCTCCACCCCCACCCCTCTTCTTATGACCCCACTGATGAGTCTTCTTGTATTTATAAGATACTTGAAATCTAATTTTAATACAAAAATTTTTTAGTGATACTCTATTCCAGAGTCGTGAAATCGTTCTGTAGAAATCGTCTTTTATTTATAAATTCTATACGTTTTTTAAACAAACACGGACTCATTTTAATTTGAACCTGAGTTAGATGGTTCTCAACCTTGCTCTTGAGAGGAGGGTCAAGGGACGACGTGATTTGTCCGAAATACTTAGAGATTTTTATCCTGACTAAAGGCACGTGAATTAACTGTGGACGTTTTCATCGAAACTTAAACCGTCTTTAAAGGAAGTATAAATGTAAGTGTTACTTGATGGATTGTTTACGGTCTTCTTACACAAGCTCAAACTTGGTGTAGTCTCAAATAAACTCGACTTTTCGTAGGAATTGTGATCTGTCTTTGTGAAAACGAACGAGTTCTGTCGTCTCCTTGTACGGGGGAGGGGCGGGGGTTCCGCTAGACCTGAGAGCTTGCGAGTCTAAAGTCGTTCTTTCACACGCAGTCAAAGAGGTATTCAGTGACTGGGATTTGTTCACCCCCCCAACCCCACCCATCCTGGTCCTTTTTGACGTGGGCTGTCTACCGACCCACTCGAGTCTGAAAGGTGAGGACAGTGACGGGGGGGGTGGGGTTCGGTCGTGGTCAGACATGGGGAACCGAACATCCGAGGCACGAGGTGAATGTGCGTCCTCCCGCAGACGAGCCGGTGGTGCTTCGCTGTAGAGGGAAATTACGTCATTACGAACATGACGAACCCCGTGGCTCTCTTCACCGGAGAAGCGAAACCAACACACCACGATTGACTTCTTCCTCTTTACTGAGTCATTTAGTTGAATGAAATTTACGTGTAAACATTTATATTATCTTAATATAAGGATGGCCACAACGGTCACAAAGATATCTTATATGAGGTTAAAGAGTAGCGAAGAAGAGAGGTGTGACTATTGAAGTCTGAAACCCCTGGTCTTTGACCGGGATCTCTAACCGATAACCCCTTACACTATCCTTGCAAAGTCTAAAATTGATTCTAAAGACAAATTTGCTGGAGAGTCTTTGCAGTCGCGACAAATTTCCCATTTGTATTAACATTATTTTCTCTTCTAACCTTTCTAACAGTCTCCACACCCCGACTACCGTAACTTTTCTCTTCTCCCAAAAACAAACAAACGAGTAAACAAAAACAAAAGAAGAGGAAAAAATTTTGAATTTGTGTCATAAATAATTTACGGTCTACGACCAGTGATACGAAATAAATCTCTCAGTGGGGAGTTATAGACTCCTCTGACTAAGGTCCTGGGGTCGACTATGGTTTTAGGTGTCTACGACTCCTGGGAATATATTTACCGTAAATGTCAGTCGGAAACCATAACGAACCAACCTAGAAACCAACGAACTTAGACTCCTACGATTGACCTTGGGTGTCTAACCCTCTTTCCCGACATAATCGAGTAAATTATGAGTATTGTCGGAACACTCACTTCGTGGTAAGATTGAGGACGAATACCTACTCGTGTCGTGTTGTGACCCTTTCTGACTTCCGTCCTCCTCTTCCCCTGTTGTCCTGTTCTCCCAACCTACCGTAGTGGCTGAGTTACCTGTACTCAAGCTCGTTCGAGGTCCTCTACCACTTCCTGTCACTCCGGACCTCACGACGTCACTGACTTGTTCTTGTTTCGTGTTGTGTAACTCCTATTCAATGAAAGGGTGTAGGGCGTCGAGCGTACACCGTCTCGACCCTGTGTCTGGGTCCGTCAGGCACGTAAACTGACGAGGTGAGACAATCCGTCCATCGACGAGGGACGGACTCCGTGGGTGTTCAGGACGAGGAGACTTAACTCCAATGGGATGAGTAACCTAGGGACCTCCCGAAAAGGACGAGACTTGCTTCTTTTCTGACCTTCGAAGTATAGGTCCTAAAACAAGGGATATGACTGAAAAAAGAATGGAAAATCTTAGAATTAACGGATTAAAAAGTTAATCCCCTTACCCCCCTATTATACCTCGTTAAAGAGGTAGTAAATGGACATTTTTCAAAGTTATTTTTTCCCGACAGTTCTCTTTGTAAAATTTTTTTACGATTAATCGACAAAGTACCCAACTAAGTATTATTTGTGGATGGGTGTGGGTCTCTTTTGTCGATTGATCTGTCGACTGGGTCTCAGCATGAAAGGTAACAGTACCATACTGGTTGTCGAACGTCCTGAGTCTGTGGACACTTTAGTCTTTCGGGTGTCGCCAGTGGCGTTTTCTGGTGAAGTGTGATCCAAACCATACCGTAGACCGGGGTGTTACTGCAATTTGTTAGGAAAATTTCTATCGTTACTGGTGATTTGAAAATTAATTATAATACTTTACTCATTTATATATCGACGGGTCCCAGTGGTGTTTCCTGTGAACGTTTCTTGAGACCTACTAGCTATGTCTCCTTTAAGGACCCTACGGTCCAGTGTCTCAAAGTCTCCCACCTTCTTGCAACGTCTCCTTGACCGACTGGACCAAAACCAGCCACTGAACTAATGGTCAGCACGACTGACGAACATGCACGGTCTGTAAACGAGGGTACGGACGGTCAGTTACCCTGAGACTAACTTTAAAGAGGGTATTTATTGACGTTTTACAGAGTTTCCGTTTCTAGACACATAAAACCGTTTATTTAACTAACTGACTTTTAGTTGAAGGTAAGTAACTCATAAAGGAGAAAGGTCTCCGGATATCATTCGTAATCTTTTGAAGTTTCTTTATTCTCTATGGGATAGATTGATCGATGTAACCGTACTGTCTTGTTTAAATTAAGTTATTATTCGTTCTTTGGTCATTTTTGTTGGTATCATTGGTGTATTTGTCACACTATGTGACCTTAGTCACCTTTTTTGTGTCCGGATTTTCCTTCCTTTAGTCACAAAGTAAAAGTCGAGACGAAATATTCTCGGGATACCCAGGTCCGTTCGATTAATTCGACAGACTCGGAGTCAAGGTAGTAGACCTTTAACTTCTACTATTATAGATGGAATTTCCCGACAACTCTCCGAGTTCACTTTTTTATGTGACGCCTTTAAGAATTGAAGGGTCCACCGCGATAACCATTTCTTCGACGGACGTTACGTCCTCTGGGTCCAAACTAGGGACCGAACCCTTCTAGGGGACCTCTTCCTTTACTGTTGGGTGAGGTCATAAGAACGGACCTCTTAAGATACCTGTCTCCTCCGAACACCCGAGGTCAAGTACCCCAACGTTTCTCAGTCTGTACTGACTCGTTGAAAGTGAAGCGAAGTACACGTTTAAGGATCGTTTCACGTACCCTGTTATTTCAGGAACCATTTACTCAACTAAGATCTTAGAACTTTTAGAACTGTTAAGATTCTCTTCAGAACGTCGTCATGTTTCTCCCGAATAGATTAATTTTTTATTTAAGACCTGTTACGTCTAAAAAAATTCTCTACGTTTGTACGCACGAGTCAGTACAGCCTGAAAAACACTGGGTACCCGATGTCGGTCCGAGGAGACGGGTACCCTAAGAGGTCCGTTCTGATGACCTCACCCAACGGTAAAGGAGGAGTTCCCGTAGAAGGACTGGGTCCCTAACTCGGTCGCAGAGGACGTAGAGGACGTAACCGTCCGTCTAAGAAATGGTAACTCGGTGGACCCTTTGTGAAAGTCCTCTACCACTCGTGTGTTGTCTCAACACCTCTTAAAGTTCTCACTTTTGAATCAGAAGTCCTTATACGGTCGGAATACGTCCTCCTCCCTCCGTCTAAATTATCTGTACCTTCTCTGGACTTCCTCTCGTCGGTTCCTACCGACACTTACCTTCAGTCTCTGGAGTTTGCAGTCGTCCGACTTCAAAATGGGAACTTACTCCACCCTCTCTCAACTTCTTCCAAGAATGTCCAATTTAATTCACCATACACACTTTTGATTGACACTTCGTAAAACGGTTACATAATCTGTTATTTCGTGTCTTACCTAATTTCATTCTTCTACGGTTCCCCCTTTCCTCCTTTGATTCCGTATAGACTCGGTGTGTCTGTATGTACTATGTCCGGACCCCGTCCCCTTACCTCCCGTTCCTCTACTTATTTTCTTGTCTCTTAGTAGTCATGGTAAAGGCAGTATTTTATGTCTTTTAAATTTTGTACTAATTATGTTATTTTATTTTTTTGTCCATTCTTGTTCCTGGATGACATATCGAGTCCCTTGAGATGAGTCATGACGTATTATTGGATATACTCTTTACTTAGACTTTTTCTTATACATATACATATTGAAGTAGGGAAACGACATGTTGATTTTGATTGTGTCGTGACATTTAGTTGATGTGAGGTTATTTCTTCGTCACTCTGAATGACTGCCTAGACGACCCGAGGTCTTTCCAGAAAAGATGAAACATTTCGTGTGGACTGAAATTTATATTCGATATACCGAGACATAGGACTTGAGGTGATTAAGGAGACCGACGGTACGGGACGATTTGTATCGGTCGGAAAAATTATTTGTGGTACGTCTCGTTCTATGGTCTCTCGCGGAATTGGTCGTCGACGACCTACGTCACTAAACTAGTCGGAGCTAAGTAGGTTCGTTGTGTTTAGGTACGGTCCTTTTCACAACGGTTCAGGACAAAACTAACGAGTGTCTCAAGAGAGGAAACGGTTTATTCGTACGGGAATTTATAAGGGTCGTAATAAACCTAAATTTTTGGGAAGGTACAGTGGTTCGTCTTTTGCAGGATACTAAAGAGATACCTTGAAATTTTGGACCTTCTTTTTAATTAGTATGTATAACGGGAGGGGTGAGGGGTGAGGGGACGCTTTTTCGATTTACCCTCGGAGAGAGAGAGAGAGAACGTACCTTTACTCTTCCGAAATAGTCGTAAAGGAGGAAACTTTACGTGGATTTTAAGGTCAACGAAAGTAGATTATAAGCAGTTCCAGTGTAAAAGACTTTTAACTTGTCGACACTTTAGGTTGTAAAAGACGGATAGTACTCTGGACTACTGTATCCCTTCCCCTGTCATTTCAGATAGGAAGGTAAGGTCTCTATAAATAGTTCTTTTTCCTTTTCAATTAGAATACTTTTTTCTTACTGATCAGGATGCATAACACAAAGAGATAACCGTTCAATTGCCGTACCAGATTTTTTACATTGTCGGTACTTCTAAAGAGACTATGACTCCAAACAAACGACAATAAATCAGTGATTCAACACAGACTAAGAAAAAGTTGAGGTACCTGACATCGGACGGTCCAAGGAGACAGGTACCCTAAAGGGTCCGTTCTTATGACCTCACCCCACGGTAAAGGATAAGGTTTATGATTCCCACCACCTTGAATTAACGAGAAAAAGGGAGGATGAACGAGAAAAGGTTGAGTGTGAGGGGTTTGGTTTAGTAAAGAGACCCTTACTCAAACAAGGTGTGTTAATGTACCCTTTGAACGTACTTGGTCTAGTGTTGTGTTAGAAAATTCACTTACCCGTACCGTCCATTGTATAGTGTTTGAGAAGTACTCTTTGTCATAAGGTCTCTAAGGTGTCGGTCAATTTATTCTTTGGTGGTCCCGATGACCTCCAGTTACTACAGTTTTAAACTAAGGTTCTCAATCGTCTTCCCTGGTCTTCATTCTTATGGAAAGAAACTATCATACCCGTCCATCTATCCTTCACCAGTGTAAAACCCCCAGTATTCTTAGTAGTCTTCTCTACACTACCTAAAAGAACCCGGTTTGATTTCACCTCCTTATGTCGTCTGTGGGTCTATCGGATCAAATTTATATCTTAAAAGGAGTAAAACTACCTACGAAACTAGTTTGTCATACCAAGAAATCAGAAAGACACACATACACGATTCAACGAAGTCAGCATAGATTGAGGAACATTGTGATACCTGACATCGGGGGGTCTTAGGAGACAGGTACCTTAAAAAGTCAGTTCTTATGGTCTTACCCAACGGTACGGGAAGAGGTCCCCTAGAAGGTTTGGGTCCCTAGTTTGGGTACAGAGAATGCAGAGAACGTAACCGTCCGTCTAAGAAAAGATGATCGGGGAGGACCCTTCGGGATCAGAAAGACATGAACTAAGAATAAGAGGTCGGTTCGTCCGAAACAGTACGGAAACACTAATTTTGAGAAGTGTTAATTATGTAATCCGAATAAAAGTATTTTAGTAGGGAATGGATAAGACTATTCCGAGTACTTTTTAGATAAATTACTAAAACGTTTACTATAGTTATAGTCGTTGAGAAGACTTTAGTTAATGACCCTATTACGAAAAAACCATTTAGAGTAATGTCATAAATATTGGAGAACATAGAGATTTGGAAATCAATTTATGTATCAATTTAGAGATACATTCTCTAAATTTTCCCCCCTTGATTTCAGTCCGAAGGGACCACCGAGTCTACCATTTCTTAGACAGACGTTACGTCCCCTGGGTCTAAGCTAGTGACCCAGTCCTTCTATAGGACCTCTTCTCTTACCGATGGATGAGGGCATAAGAACGGACTTCTTTAGGTGCCTGGTTCTTGGGATCGTTCGGTTTCAGGTACCTCAACGTTTCTCAGCTTGTGTTAACTCGTTGATTGTGAAATTTGAAGAGTTGAAGAATATAAAACTCTATCTTCAGGGTGTTCATAATTGTTTCGCTCTCTCCTTCCTTTTTTTTTTAGCAATATTTAACTGGAAGGATGTGTCTATAGACTGGATTTTTCTCCCCCTTTGTTAGTCACGTGACTTGTCAAGTTTACCAGTGTCGTCTTAGACCTCTTTTCAAAGGAGAATCTGATACTTCATGTGGGACTCTGAAATTATAAAATCTGTAGAAGGGTCATCCCTGAAGAAGTAAAATGTTGGAAGAATTTGGTTCTCCCCTCCTTCTTCCAAAATAAAAAAATTTCAATTAAAAAGAAGAATAGAACTATTGATAGAGGTACCCTGTTCCCTCATATTTAAGTCCTACAAGAACTTTTTCACGTTGTAGTCTTTTACATAACATTAACTCCTAAGGGTAAACAGAATACAAGTTACGACAAAAAACAGTTTTACACTTAACCAGATAAAGAGGTCCTTTTCTTTTTATTTAGAGTGTCTGCATGAACAATGGGAGGACTCGAAGATCCTATAGGAATATGTCTCCCGGTAGTCCGGAGTAGTCGTTCAGAAAATGGGTCTTCCTGACACAGTTGGTAAACACTCGAATGTCCTCACCTGTAAGTGAATATCGACGTGAAAAGTAAGATCGGGAAAATTTCCTTCTTCTTTCTTAAGTCACAACTCTAAACTCACATAAAGTATATACATTATAATAAGAACCGATCCTCCATTTATTCTTACTTGTCCTTTTTTTGACATAAAGAAAAACAAAAAGTTCTCACGTACACTACGGAGGAAACGAGTAAGAGGGACCGACCAAACTGAAGTTGAGGGAGTCGAGGATTTAAAACGTTACGTACCTCCACGTTGTGAAAAAGTCGAAAAGAGGAACGAGGAGAAGGAGAGACCCCCAAAGGACTGGAGTTTGTCGAATTACTATTGTTACGGGTTTAAACAAAGGTAGGGTCTAGAGAAGGAGGGTACGATTGACGGAGTAATTGTACAGATTGACCGTAAAGTTGAATTGTGAAGGTTTTACCTTGGATCTTAAAGGTGGGGGAGTTTAGAACAGGAAGGAGTAGAGTCATTTACCGGAGATGGAGAAAAAGGGATCATAGAAACACTGGAGTAGAAACTGGTAAAACAAGTGACGACGTAGGACCCGTGAACCTTGCCCCGGAGGACATATCATCCATCGAGTATTCATGACTGTTTGACTTATTTACAAAGTAAGTTCCAGAATTTACTGCCTGATTTTTACCTTACGAATTTCTGACCCCGACAACCGTTCATTTTAGGACTTTAGTAAATCTTTGTTCTTCCTGAGAATTTTTAGTAAATTAAGTCCCCAGGGGTTGGAGGTCCCACATCTGGCCATGAAGGACAGTCTAGTCGTCGTAAACTGATCTTTATTTCACGTGTTACCCGAAGGGACCGCCGAGTCTCATTTCTTAGACGGACGTCACGACCTCTGAACTCAAGAGAGGGACCCTCCTAGGGAACCTTTTCCCTTACCGTTGGGTGAGGTCATAAGAACGGACCTCTTAAAGTTCCTGTCTCCTGAGACCGTCCGATGTCAGGTATCCCAGTGTTCTCAGTCTGTCCTGACTGAAGGATTATGAAAGTGAAAAAGTGAAAGTTTCACGTGTTATGTTCATTACGTTAACTTAGTAGGGGTTTGTTGTGGGGGTAGGGTCAGACACCTTTTTAACAGAAGATACTTTAGGTAGGGATCACGGTTTTTCCAACCCCTGGTGACTTTCAGTGAAGAAATAAAATGTCCAAGGTTTAATTCAGAAACTTTCGAATTCGTTACACGAGTTCCAGTGTATCAATGAGTTGTCTCTGTTAGACGAGGACAAAATGTAATTAAAGAGAAAGTTCTTTGATGACGGTAAACGTGAAAGTTCGTTAAAAAAAAAAGGTCTTAAAAAGAGGACATAACTCGTAAGACCAGAAGATTTCACTAAGATCTTATAATGGTACCCTTAATGTAAGATCTCGGTCAGAAAGGTTCAAGTACAGTCCGATGAGACGAATGGACACTAGAATTTGTTTGATCCTTTGGTTGTTAAATATCTGACTTTCCCGTTAGATGTCGGAGATATCTTTTATCGTTCCTCAAACAAGTTTTTAAAATTCACCTTGTCGGTATACTAGGTTGTTATGGTGAGAACCTATAAATAGGTTTTTAGTCCTAGAGTTTTTTCTTCGACGTGAGGGTACAATTAACATCGTAAAAGTGTTATCGGTTCTACACCTTTGTCACTTTTATAAATAGTTCTCTACTTAACTATTTCCTTTATGTCATATATGTCTGTTACCTTATAATTAGTCAGAATTTGTTCTTCTTTTAAAACGTTATACGTCGTTGTACCTACTTGGACCTCCCGTAATACGATTCTCTTTATTTGGTCAGTGGTTTCCTGTTCATTATGTACTAAGTTGAATATACTCGTAGATTTATCGGTTTAGGTGTCTTTGACTCATCTTACCACCAACGGTCCCCAGCACCTCTCTCCGGAACAAACAACAAGTTCCCGATATTTTGAAGTCAAGACATTCTATTTATTAAAGATCTCTAGATGATAGGTTGTAGTCTCCGATATCAATTATTATATACGATTCAGTGAAGTTAGCAGAAACTGAGATGTCGGGATACCTGACATCGGACGATCCAAGGAGACAGGTATCCTAAAGGGTCCGTTCTTATGACCTCACCCAACGGTTCGGGTGGAGGTCCCCTAGAGGGGCTGAGTCCTTAGTTTGGGTCCGGAGAATCAGAGGGTGTAACCGTCCCCCCAAGACCCTTCGGGGTCATTATGACATAACACGTGATTTTTACAACAATTTTCAAGAGTACTATTATTGTTTTAAATTTTTATGTAAATCCTCCTATTCATTATAAAAAATTGGGACAGTTAGTAGTCTAATGTCTTATTAGAGGGTTTCCTTTATACTTTCACAGTAAATTCTGTATACTTTGGTCTGACTTCCTTTCGTGTGTGTATTTCATCCGAAACAGGAGTAGTGATGTGTCCACTGTTCTTGGTGTGGCAGTACTAGATTCTGTCGGTACCTGAGGTGTCGGGTACCCGTGAGAGGTCTGGTGGGTGATTACCTTCCCTCCTTTCTCCTTTCAACCCGACCTTGACTACTGAGTGTAGTCCTGCTGAACGAGTCGCACAAGGACCGAGTCAATGTTGTAGGGGTCCTGTGATCCTTTCCTCATGAACGTGGTCCAGTGGTATGACGTCGAGTCTCTTCAAAGGTCTCTAAGAAGAGGTGAGACGGGATGAAAGTCTTAACCGGATACAACACAACACAAAACAAAACTTTATTCTTTACCGGGGACATCTTCTAGTCGGGTATGTTACACATTTACTGTCTGTCTGGAATCTGGTCTTCAGTCAGTTGACACTGGGTTTTTGGTTTAGACCAAGTGTCGAACAAGGAGATTTTTTTTCAAAATAACCTTCTGTAGGTTTCGGTAAGTAAACGTATGACAGATACCGACTCTCAACCTGACACTTCTTTCGACTCGTGGCTTCTTACCTACGAAAACTTGACACCACAACTTCTTCTGAGAACTCTCAGGGAACCTGACGTTCCTCTAGGTTGGTCAGGTAAGATTTCCTCTAGTCAGGACCCACAAGAAACCTTCCTTGTTACGACTTCGACTTTGAGGTCATGAAACCGGTGGAGTACGCTTCTCAACTGAGTAACCTTTTCTGACTACGACCCTCCCTAACCCCCGTCCTCCTTCTCTCCTGCTGTCTCCTACTCTACCGACCTACCGTAGTGACTGAGCTACCTGTACTCAAACTCACTTGAGGCCCTCTACCACTACCTGTCCCTCCGGACCGCACGACACTAAGTACCCCAGCGTTTCTCAGCCTGTACTGACTCACTGACTTGACTTGACTTGACTTGACTACCGACGAAAGTCACCATCTCGTCTCATCAATGTTTTTTCTGGTATTCGGGGTGTTTTGAAGTCAAAAATGATAGACTGAGATGATTTCGACTTGAGACGGAGTCTGATTATTGAAACTCTTATGATTAAGTTCGTAGACATTCCATTTTATACAAGATTTTTAACTACTGAAGAAGGGAACAAAATTCAATATTTTACCTTTTATTTTAAACTTATCTTACACGGTTGAAAGATACTTAGATCAGATTCTATAGTGTACTACGATCTCCGACCTTCAGTGCAGATACTACCTTACTCTTTCTGGACTCACACTTAGGGTTTTAACATCATATGGTCGTCACACTGGAAACCGTTAATGTATAAGAAAGATCGAAGTGGAACTTTTTTCATTTTTCACAATGATCGAGTATCTCAAGAACGTTCCTCACTTACGTAATGACATACATTTCGGGTCACGGACCATGTAATCGTTCACGAGTTTTTTGATATACCAAAATACTAATGACATAATAGTTGTTGTATTTTAAATCCCTTCAGTCGAAAGACTCTAACTTATGTTTCGACTACTTTATGTTTCTGTAGTGATCAATACGTAATGGACCCGTCAAAAGACGTACTAGAGGTGTCTCTTTCGGTAGTAAAAGTCCTGAAGACCAACTTAAGGGTAGACGGTCTTGTGTCACCTCCTAGTGATCTGGAAGTTCAAGTTTTGTCTTGGTTTTGTTTGTACTTTGGAACTTTTACACGAGTTCTGTTTTCTAAGATAGTTTCAGAGCTGGTAAATGCTTTTATTGTTCGGACACCGAGGGTAAAGGTTCAATAAGAGAACGTAGTACCTTCCCCGTGGGTCCGGTCGTACAGAGTAAAAAATTCGATTTCAGAGTTCTGTCTTAAAAGTTCGGTCATAGTGAAAGACCCAAAGGGATCACCGAGTCTGTAATTTCTTAGACGGGTGTTGCACCTTCTGGACCCAAGTTAGGGACCCAAACCCTTCTAAAGGACCTCTTCCCTTACCGTTGGGTGAGGCCATAAGAACGGACCCTTTAGGGTATCTGTCTCCTCGGACCTCCCGATATCAGGTACCCCAATGTTTCTCAGTCTGTGCTGATTTGTTTGTTGTGTGTGTAGTGAATATAGACTACTCTGAACCGGGATATTCACTCTTCTGAATCGGTATCGACACTACCTCGGAATAGGATATTCGTCTTCTTGTTTCCCTCAAGAGTCGGTGGACTACTTATACGTGACCACTCGAAGTCCCTCCTCCCTATTACTTGGGTACACCGTTACATAAAAGAGGTGACCAGAAGTGTGTGGGTCACGAAGAGTTCAAAATCGATGAGTCACACGAAGGAAGACCCCTCTACGTTTGATCTATAAGTTAAGTATCCTTGATAAAATTTTAAACTTCAGGGAGGTCGAATCATTGAGACAGGGACTCTTCCTGTCCGGAGTACCTTTTCGTCCCCCTCCTTTCCTTGTGACACGACTCTAATCCTTTCAAATCTTATGGTTCCCATCAGGAACGTCCCTAAGACTAAGTTTGTTTGGTTGTCATTTTTAGTGTCATTTCTATTAGTCCCCCTAGACTGTTAGAATTCTTTAATAATCTCACAGTTCGTACTATCCTCTTCCTTTACCGTTGGGTGAGGTCATAAGAACGGATCTCTTAGGACACATGTCTCTTCGGACCACCCGAGGATAGGTATCCCAGCGTATCTGAGCCTGTGCTGTCTTCGCTGAATCGTACGTACGTACGTAATCTCTTCCTTTACCGTTGGGTGAGGTCATAAGAACGGACCTCTTAGGGTCCCTAACTTCTCGGACCACCCGACGGTAGATACCCTAGCGTGTCTCAGTCTGTACTGACTTCGCTGAATCGTCGTCGTCGTCGTCGTTCGCACTATTACTATAACACCAAATCTAAAATTTTTGTCTTAGATATAGAGAATCTCTATACATAAATTTATGAATAATTTCTTTAATTACATAGAGACTAAACGAAATTTTATTAGGTTGTTCCCTTCTGTCCACACACCGTCACTCCCTTTCTGTATCTACTTTGTTCTAACGGGTGTATAACTAGTAACAACTTCGACCCACCATACATACAGTTCCAAGTGAGACGACAACAGAGATGAAAATGTATATGAAATTTTATAGATATTCTTCTTCGACCTCTCCTCTCCCGTCTCCTCCTTACTATTTTGACGAACCCTCGACCTACTAGGACTCAAGTATTAGACAAAAACGGTGAAATGTCGGGACATGGTACCCGTTCAAAGTATTGGAGAGCCAAAGGAGTAGCCGTTCTACCTCTATTAATAATAGGGAAGAAGTCTCACGACAGCACTCCGAGTTTGGTCGATTCATACGTTTCGTGAATTACGTCACGATTGTGAATTAGTCATGAGTCAATTTAATAATTTAGTCATGAGTCATGAGTAATAATACGTTGATCATCCTTGTCTCATTGAACGTTCTTGTCTCATTGAACGGGTGACCAACACAACTGTTCCAAGATTTGAGGTGTACGGGAAGTTCATGTTAATTCGAGTTGTTTGTAGGTGTTCGTGGGGGTTTTGTGTGGACACCTGTCCTTTACGGGATAAGAGTTTGAGAAGGTTACGACGATTCCGTCCATTAGTCGGTTGGTTCATTAGTTTTGTGTTTCGCTATCATAATATGGTCTATTGTTATCTTAGATCTTTCAAGTTTCCGACCTTCTCAAAGTTTTTGTCAAAAAAGTTTTGTCTCTCAAAAAAGATAGAGATAACTTAACCCCCCTTTTTAAAAAAAAAACTTTTTCTCTACCATGAATCGTAACCTTTGTCACTTCTCTTTTTCTTTGAGTATAGGTAACTATTATCTGTTTAATAATGATGAGAAGGTGTCCTGTTAAATAGTCCTGAGAATCGAAAATCGATTTTCGAATTTTTAACATGTTCACAAATTTAGGTCATCAGAGTAAGGGTCGTTAAAAAGGGTTCCTTTATTTAATTTTATGTATTTTTCTAAAGTGATGTTTTAAAGATGTACACTACCAAATAATTTTTTTTATCTTTAACCGGATTTATAGATTGTTATCTCTTGACTAATTTATATATCCTTTATGAAGGTACATTATTTTACGAGAAGTCAGTATTTTTAGACAAAGTTTGTAAATTTTTATAGGGAGTCATTCTCTTCGTCAAATATCTTATCATTAATCACTCTAGACTCACAAAAAAGGACGTACACGAACACTATTTATATTTTTATAGGTGTACCAATTAATCAAATTTTTTTCTACCCATTCATTTATCTATCTCAACGGGTGTACCAATCTTCTTAAAAAGGAATTAATAGGATTAAACGTGAAAGATTAAAAAGATGAACTGATAAGACAAACAACTTTGTTCTTTTTTCCTCGTCGAGTTTAATTTTTTGTTTTGTTTTGTGTTAAACCGTGTTGAACCTATGGTTTAAAGATATAAAAAAAGACGGAAATTGGGATAATGGATCGAAGAGGAAAGTGTGAATCTTGTTTAGTCTTTGTCAGTAAATTCTGAAGAGTTCATATCCTTAACATATAAAGGGTCGAGACTTTAGGACAATAAATTGTGTCTCGTGTTCCCTAGAAGTTGTTTACAACTGTCTACTCGTTAGAATCTAATTAGATACTTGTATGTTTTGTTTGTAATTCAAGTTTCTAGGGTTACAGTTACAGGTCACCTTTTAAAATAGGAAAAAATAATATTTTGTCCAAATTTAGTAAAAATTTTGGGGTATATACCCGAAAGAAGTACCCATCTTAGTCTCCATAATTAAGAAGTCAATTAGACAAGACTACTACCTTTAACTTTTTTTTTTTTGATTTAGACTATCTCTAAATTGTAGACGTTTGATTCCTACCGTTATAGAAGGAGAATCCTCATAACATTTTACATTTAATTGTATTCTTTTCTATGTGTGTACCGAGCCGTCTTTCACATGTTGAAAATCAGAAGAACTCGAGGAAGGGAATAGTGAAATATTAAATTGTGTCGTAAGAAATAAGGGTGTACTGTCTCCCTCAGGACTAAGGTACCTTTAGGACGGCCCCGGAGGCTTGTGAGACCGTCCGACACGGGTCCGACAGAAGACAATTCCGAGTGAGGTGTACGACCGTAGTCGACCGTTTCTTTAAGGTGATTCCTCTCGGGGACCTTCCTAGGGAACCCAATCTGTAAGAGCCCGATTAATCTGTGGTTCAAGTTCCGAGACCCTACTCCATGTGTCAAGGAGGATGAGGGTACGTTATTTGAAGTAGTCGATCACCAGTACTTGGTTTAGTTCGAACTAAAACTTCTTGTTAAATGAACCAGACGTATCAAAAATTTTTGACTTAGTACTACCAAGTATAGTTCGGACCTAAAAAGACGAAGATAAAATTTTCACCTTCAGACTTTGTGGAAGTATCGTTGTTGATCGACCTTGGATCATCGTACACTGGAGAAATTTACGGTGTCTGAGGTGGTCCGAACGACTCAAGTAAATAAAATTGAAGGATCTGGGACTGTCCTTAGACTCACACACTAGGTATACCTCTCAGAGTCTTTAGTCTCTTCACGAGTGTTTTCGTAGATGAGTTATAACTTCCGACGAAGTTTCTCTTTCCTACGAGGACAAAGTAGGTATTAAGTTGTCTATAAATAATTTGTAAAACCCAAACCGTGACTACGTTCTGTGACTCACAAGTTTCTATTGTTTATAATAGTGATGGAAGTTCCTTGAGTATAAGAGTATTCCTTCTAGTTGTGCGGTTAGATATTCTATATTACACTATTCGTCTTGTCTCCATCGTACCCTTATTGTGTCCCACCTCTTGGTTAAACGTATGGTCGTTTTGGAAGTGTCTCTTCCACTCTTAATGTCACTGAAAAATTATCCATTATTTACGAAAAAATTTTGTAGTTATTGAAGATCTTTTGTTTATGACTCAATAGTTCTATTGTACTAATATAATATAACGAAGTCGTCAACTGTTATAAATACGCCATTACTATTACATTTATGATTACTTTCACTTTCAGTGATCAGTACAGACTGAGAAACGTTGGGGTACCTGATATATCAGGTACCTTAAGAGGTCGGGTCTTATGATCTGACCCATCAGAAAGGGAAGAGGTCCCCTGGGTCTCTAACTTGGGTCCAGAGGACGTAACGTCTGTCTAAGGAATGGTCGACTTGGTGTTCCCTTCGGGTTCTTATGATCTCATTCATCGGATAGGGAAGAGGTCTCCTAGGAGGACTGGGTCCTTAGTTTGGTACCAGAGGACGTAACGTCCCTCTAAGGAATGGTTGACCCGATAGTTTGCACAGTATTTTAGTTCTGGTCACTAATCGGTTGTATCTGGTACATCTCATTGATCAACACTAATTGACAATAGATACGTCACGAGTAGTAATTCACAAATCTCATAATGGGAATATCAGTGATATGACCTTACTCTTCTCTATGAGTTGTTCAGACTTGAACTGTTGAGTTCTTTATCATAATGTTCGTTTACCAAATCGTTATGTCTCCATTTATGTCTTCTTCGTGGAATTTCTCAGTTTTCGCCAACTAAGATCGTTCCACTTCTCGGTCCTTCCGTCCTTGTTTCTAGACGATCAGTTATAATACTAGAAAAATCGTGATAAACTAAAAAAATTTAGACACATACACATAATGAAATAATTTTTGTTTTAATTAAAAATTCTTTTTCTGTTGATTTTAACATTGATTGGTCCCGTAAGATTTACTTTCTCTGTTGAATATTTTTCCGTACCGTACTTATTATGTTAAACAGGTCAAGAAACCTCCCACCCACCCCTAACACTACCTTCTTTTCTAACCTCCCGGACATCCAGTGTTTACCGATTGTCGGTACAATTAATGAAACCTAGACAAAGGGACCACCGAGTCTGTCATTTTTTTTAGACGGACGTTACACCCTCTGGGTCTAAGGTAGGGACCCAGTCCTTCTAGGGTACCTCTTCTTTTACCGTTGGGTAAGGTCATAAGAACGGACCTTTTAGGGTACCTGACTCCTCGGACCTCCCGATGTCAGGTTCTTCAGTGTTTCCCAACCTGTACCGACTCGTTGATTGTGAAAGTGAAAGTACATCAATTTTACCCCAGTAACTTTTCAAAATTCACTCTTGGTAACACTAGTAGACAAAAAGGTGAAACTTTTTCAAGGAAATTATGGTCATGTCCACTAAGTCTGTGTGGATTTACTTCCACCACCGTTGTATTAGTATACCTCTTCTTTACTTGTACTCTCTATAAGTGTTTCACTTCATATTTGTTTTTTTCTGAACCACTGATTATTCGATCTCATCCTCCACCCCATTTTCCTGAGATCCTACTGAGGGCTCAAACACTGATCTCAATGACCGACCTAACACCATGGTTGGTGTCCATATTCCATATGTTCTTTTGTTTGTCCAACTCCTAACGATATCTGACAAAACAACTTTGGATTAGGGCTTACACTATACTGATCCAGTACTCCCACCTCGGGAGTACAAACCCTAGTCTGGAATACTCTCTGTGGAGTGTCTCGAGGGAACGAGGAAGACGGTACACTCCTGTGTCATCTTTCTACCGACCGATAGTTGGACCTTCGTCCGAGAGAGGTCTGTGACTTAGACGATCTCTAGAAGTAGACCCCGAATTGTCGGAGGTCTTGACACTTTTTGTTTACGAACAACAAATATTCGGTGGTTCAGATACAATAAAATAATATCGTCGGGTTTGACTTATTTTATCCGTACCTCTTTTTAAGTAAAAATCTGTAAGACTTAGACTGTACTGACACAGAGTAAATGTTTATCATCTATCTATAATCTAGACCTTGGGACCTCACTTCAGTTTAGATGTCCAAGACTTAAAACCTCAGTACTTTTTATTTGACCATAAATTGCCGTAACTATACCTAGACAATCTTTCTTGATATACTTTTCTTTTTTTCGACTGATTCGTATGTTAGGACTTTTTTTTTTCTGTCATAGTGTCTCCTCGTCTTTCTCTTCTCGAGAGTTCCCTAGTTCTTCCTTGTCGGTGTCTTGATTCTTCTCTTCAAAGGATCTTCTTAAACTAGTTGACATATACCACTGAATCGTCATTTTTTGGTGGACGTCACGTCCTCTGAAACCAACCTAGGGACCCAGCCCTTCTAAGGGATCTCCTCCTTTACCACTGGGTGAGGTCATAAGAACGGAATTTTTAGGGTACCTGTCTCCTCTGACCGTCCGATATCAGGGATCCCAACGTTTCTCAACCTGTACTGACTCGTTTTCGTCCCTATTTCCGACTACCTCTTAATTTTTATTTTTGACTTCATATACGTAATCTAAACTTTTTGTTTTTCGTGATTGTTATAGAACGATCTACCTTTACCGTACTTTACACACGTTTATTGACATCTAATGAGAAGTTTCTAATCTTTCCCTTCCCATGGTAATCAGTTATACATGTCTTTTCTCTTAATGAAACGAAAGTAGAAATAATACTTTCTACTAACTGTCCTTCTACGGTTTCCATGGCCCCTCTCCGTTTCCTACTCAATTATTGTCTCCGTCTCTCAAACCTTTCACGTCGGGTTTTCCGTCCCGGTGACGTTAACGTTCCATCAGGAAACGGTAGTTTCAATCGTCAAGACCGTCCATATTGAAATAAAGTTCATTTACTTTTCAGGAACCACTTATTTTCGAATTTCTATAGAATATAAGTTATATAGAATGGAGTGACTAGTTTCTTTGTGTGCAAGACCAATTTTACTCACCCTTTATAGATTACCCAAAGAGGTGAAAGTGTGATGATCGTAAAACCTCGACCTATTGAGACAAAACCCTACGATACGTGACATGATACTGATCGTCATATGGACCGGAAACGGGTGTTTTACGGTCACAGAGGGGGGAAAGAAGGAGGTAGGTTGGGATTTACAGTGTTAGTTTTGATAGAGGTCTGGAACGGTTTACAAAGGAACCCACTCTTTAATGTAACCAACTCTTGGTGACTTTAAGAGAAGTTTGGTAAACTTACAAAAAAATTAGGTTTTGTATCGAAAGAAAAAATTTTATGTAAGGAAATTAGATTAAGTTGACGTATCGAAGTTTCCGAGTTTAAAACTGAATTTTTTAAAGAATCCCTTTTACGGTAATAGAATACCCTTCTAGTGGTCTAAGTCAGTAATTAAGTGGTGAACTGGAACTCAATTAATTGTGTGATAGGACTGGAAAAAGGGTTTCTTTTTCATATTAGTTTCCGAGAGACGGATAGGGTGCTAGATCAAGTGTTTTTAGTTCACTTTATTAAATTGTTTTCTTAAAAATTTTCTTCTGTGAATAATTTTAATAGTTTTTTGAATACCTAAAATAAAATCTCTTTTTACTTTCTTTCATACTAGGATCTACACCTTTTGTATTCTAAAAGTAAGTTCTCAGTGTTTGATATAATTTAAAGTCTTAATCATTCTTGGAGTCTCCATAAGTTTAGAGGACGGTTGGTTGAGAGTACCGATTTAACAGAGTCAGTACACACTGAGAACGTTGGATACCTGACATCGGACGGTCCGAAGGGACAGGTACTCTGTCTGTCCGTTATGAGGTCCGTCCTTATGACCTCACCCAATGGTACCGGAGGAGAGACCCTAGAAAGGTTAGGTCCCTAACTTGGGTACAGAGAATACAGAGGACGTAATCGTCCATCCAAGGGTGATCGAGGACCTTTCGGGGGTTGGTTGAGAGTCGAAGCGATATTTTGTAGGGGACTCTCTCAAGTAATTCGAGTGGAAATTTTAAAACCGTGTCTCTGAAGATTCCGTAGGGTAAAGTTACTCTAGTAAGTAGGTAAGAAAACTAGTGTCAGTAAGTAAGTTTTATTTATAATTCGTAGATAAAGATTTGGAGATATTTACGAAGGAATACAACTTGATCAAAAGAGGAAGGGTATTAGAATGAGACGATTAACCTTAGTGTATCTTATTCAGAGTAGAGAGAGTACTGTCTAGGAGTGTATAAACTTCGGTCTTTAGTTCGGAAGGACTTTCTTAAAGAGAAGGAGTCCAATTTGCAGGACCACTGAAGTTAGTATAAAATGGACTTCAGTGGTTCTGGGGAGTATTTGGAATGTAGGAGGAATTTGTGTCCCAATTTTATTTCGTGATAAAATATACGAAGTCGTTTCTGTCTCACCCCGAGAGTCGGTGGTGTGATTTCCGTGGTATTCGTCGGGGTATCGTATAGTCGGGAAAATTTAATAAGGTAATTAAAGTCCCCAAAATACGACGAATCTTATTTTTCTTTGAGGATTTAAAGAATATACGATCTTCCGTCACATGACTACTTAAAAAACAAGGAAACAAAACAAAACAAAGTTAAAAGTGGATTTGTACTTAAACGTGAACAGGGAAATATAACGTAATTTAAAATCGACAGTAGGTTTATAAAGTGTTAGAGAAACAAAAGAATAAGAAAGTAAGTTAGATAATAGGTACAGAGGGACGACGTGTACTGGACGTCTTAAGAGTCTACGTAAGTTCGTTATTTTTGTTTTATTGTGTGTTTTTTCAATTTAATCGACGTGAATGATTCACTGATCTGTAACTCAGACATAAAGACCCCAACCAAAAATTTACCGCTTAGATGAGTATTTCTGTTTTTCCTTTTCTTTGAATTAAGATGAAATCACTCAGTTTCGAGGTAAATGAAAAGACGTGAAACTCTAAGAGTTTAATTTTTAATACCTTAAATAATCTTCATAATAGGGGCAGTCGGTCGTATCTCTTACTTCAGTAACCCTTGTTATGTTCGTAAGTTTCTCTGTGTCAAACTGTTCCTCGTACTGGGTAGTAGAGTTTCGATGACGATTACGACTCCATTCAGTTTATTGTCGACCCAGTTGATAAATTTTTCTAGTTTACACTGGTTCGGTTTGTCAGTGTATACAACATAAACGGAGTAGAACCTCGACTTGAAAGGTAAAAATCTGGGTTCACGTAAAATATAAAAATTTTATTTATATTGTCATAGTGTTTTACAGGTATACAGATATAAGACTATTAAATCCTGTAGATGAACACAGATGATTTAGGTCACTAAAGGACACTATAGTATAGTTGGAATAAAATCCTAAGTTTAGTGTGTGGTACAGGGTGATCCGTTAGGTTGACATTTAGTTGTCTCTTATATAGTTAAATGTTTATGTTCGTCTTTAGTCTTGTTATAAAGTATCAGTTTAAGGGTTTTCAAGTAAATATAATCTCCTTAATTATTCTTTTCCTATACAAACCTCAGTTTACCTCGACATAAACTTAGGACTTACATGGAAAATTAAATGGTCGAAACACTATACTAATTCAATGAGTTGTACCTTGATGTCCCACAGGTAGATGTTTACCTCCGGGTATTATGTACTGAATGTTCCATTGTTAAATCGATCGACGAATTTCTTTGACCTTTTTCATTTAATAGTAGTAATTGGAACTGTTATGGACAGTGTTATATCCTGAGTTGTCTTATCGTCGATACCCTGGTTTTCGTTTTTTTAAGAATGATGAGATCATTTTATATCTAAGAGTAAGAGTAATTACCTATGACTGTAAAGATGTAAATACTACACTAAACGGAGCACATATTTCATAAGGATACTTTGTTTGATGTTTTCTATTTATTTACATGTATATGGATAATGTGAAGATTTCACGTTCTACTTTATACAAGTCACTCTTTTTGGACATACAACCAGAAAAGTGTACGACAAAAAGAGACCACAAAAAAATTTTTATTAATTGCACTTGTGTGAAGTTGGTTAATTATCTTTATGTAGTAGAATACGTAAAGACAAAGAAATATAAAAGTCATGTCAGACAGTCGCTGAGTCGTACGACAAATACAGTCTACCCACGATGACTAAGTCAACCAAACAATTTATTCAGTAACTATGTTTATATTGTCTATTTAAGTATAGAATCTACTATGATAAATCGTTAGTTTACATAATATATAGATTAAAAATTAAAGACTTTTTATTTTAATTATTTCAAAATTTTAAATTTAGTTACAATCTTAAATCCGTCAACCCTTTAAAGGGGTTACATAGAGATAACAATTTTTCTTTTTGTCTTAGGATTCATACGTATGATATGTGTTTTTCATAAAAGATGTAGGTTTTTCTCCTGTATAGATTTTACCTAAACTTTTTTTATAAGTCCCCATCTTTAGGAAAAATTGTAACTCGAACACCCACCGACTCATTTGGTGAAACTTTGTCTAATTCAAACTGTAACTACAAGAGGAGGTAGAAAACCACTGAGGAAAGGATAGGAAAAAGGAACAACAGAAAAGGGGAGGATATTTGCTCATAGGAGGATAACGAAATTGTGAAGGGGATTATCTTGTATTAAAGAAGGATCTAAAGGGAAAGATCTACGGAAACGAAAGTTTCGTATGGACGTTTCTTTCTTTAACAAATTGAGTTGTCTTTATAAGATCTTGGTTCACGGAGTTGACCCAGAAGACTCTCGGACTCCATGTCTAATTCCCTAATAGTGAAACAACCCCTACATGTTTGAGACCCAGTACTCTTACTCTTTTCTCCTTTCCTTCGGCTCTTCCTCTGTTACGTTACAGTACTCACATGGGTAGTCAGACCCACGTCGAGGTCTCACTCAGTGTTTCTGTCTTTGCTCACTGTGTAAACGAGTAGGTACCAGATATATTTTTCAGACATTTCCTTGACGTAGAACTTCATCGTGTTGTCCTCTTTCTTCCGTCCTCCTTAAAGAGAAGGGGTCAGTGAAGGTAGTGGGTAAAGGGTGACCTACTTTAAATGGGGTGACCCACGACGGACGGGGAGAGAAACTGAGGAACCACTTACTCTCCGACCTTACGGACGGGACCCTGTACCGGAACATAGATTCAGGGCTTTCTCCCCGTTGGACCATACTTATCTCTCATCTAGTTCCCTGTTCGCTCCATTAACTTCCCGGGAATTCTTTACGGACTGAAACACAGGGTTATATCACCTCATAAACCACCGTAGTCTTGTGGAGTCTCCCTCGGAACAAGGTCCTGTTCCTCTCTAAAAAGATTATAGAGAGTTTAGTGTGGTGGCCTTCCTGATACATAAGAATTTTTTTATTTCCTGTTCAAGGTCTAAAAGTCCCGATCCTCTCCTCCGGATCTTTTCCCATCTCTTTTTTTACTCTCAGAAGTGTTTATCAATATAGGTAAGTTTTATTCCTTTCATCTTATGCTTGAGGAAGGAGGAAGTTGTGTTTTAAAATAAGTTTTACCATCTTTGTTATAGAGTCACAAATTCTTCCTGAATCTTACTACCTAACACATATAAATTGAGTATTTTCTTGGGGTGATATTATAAAAATTTCGAGTCTTCCCCTTCGTTACATTGTTGGACAGTATATATTTGATTGAGTATATAGACTTTTGACAGTTGTGTTACGGAAACGTCATTTAGTTGGAAAGATAAAACCGGTAACTGGTAATAATTTAGTTACTGTTATTACTGATTTAACTTATTCTTGGGATATCATTGGAGCTCAATCAAAGAATCTTTAGTAGTCAACAGTTTTGAACTGAAAAACTTAGGATAAGGAAATACTATTCCGGTCTGTTCTGTCAGTCTGTAACATGGTAAAATTTACTTTTCGAGACCCGAGTGACCCAAAGGTATTATCAAGTTACTCTCCTTCGTTTTCCTTGGTTCCTTTTTCTTTTTATACAATAGTTCCTCCTAATAGACTCACGTTTCGCTCCTCCTTATCGCTTCAACCAGAGAGTTAGTCCGTTATTGTGTCGGAGACTGGGTACTCCTTTGTCAGTAGTTTGAAATTATTACCATTTCTTTTCTTGTATCCCAAAATCTCATTTACGAATGGGTTGGATTTTTTCAGGGTCGTAAATCCGGGAATTTTATTCAATACCATTCAATTGGGTTGAATTGTAATTGGGTAATAATAGAGATAACTAGTTTGGTGAGCGTCTCTGGTCTTTATAGTCAGTCAGTTATAGTCTGTCATATAAATATTCACGGTCCCGAGGGGACTAACCGAGTCTACCATTTCTTAGACGGATGTTACGTCCTCAGGACCCAAACTAGGGACCCAGTTCTTCTAGGGAACCTCTTCCCTTACCTATGGATGAGGTCCTCCGAACGGACCTCTTAAGGTACCTGACTTCTCTGACCATCTGCTGTCAGGTGTAACAGTGTTCCTCGACCTGTGTTGACTCACTGATTGCCATTTATTGATATTTCTTTTATTTAAGATTATCGCAAGGTTTTTCTCCGTTCCACAACTCGACTTCTTTAGTGGCCCTTTTCAAAGTGTTTTCTTCACCCTTTGGTTTGACTTCGTTTCCATTACTGTATCTTTCCTCGACTCATACGAGACCCCTGTTACGTATTTCTACAGGTTAGTCTCACTTCTTAATATGTGTCTTGATAAGTTCTTTGTTCCCGGAAGAACTACACACACCACACTGACACTTTATTAAGTTGACTAAAAGAACACACTGGATACTTTTATTCTGAGTAATTCTTTATCAGTGTGGAGTATAAAGATTAACTTTGAAACGTTGGAGACAAGTGGTGTAGGACTTATTCCGTAGACTGACTAGATCTTTTGGTGAGTTCTTCATAAATTATCCCCACCTACGACAACCCATCTTTGGTCATTCTTTCTTGTCTCACGTAAAACAATACGAAGACAGTTCCGGTTATTTTTCACATAAGTAAAGTAGACCGTAGATTGAGTGTAAAAACAGGAAGAACGGGAGAGAATGTCCCATTAAAAGTAAATACATTTTCACGCATCTCTTAGAAGAGTACCTTCAAAGGATAGTGTCCTACCGTTAAAATATTTACACAGAGGACTTTATTATTGTAAACTTTAAAATCAGTTGTCTTAACTAGTTAATATCAATACAGTCCCAAAAAAGGGAAACGTTATCCTAGGGTCCACTATTAATAATAGGGTTGTTTACCATTTTATATCTCAGGTCTCAGAAATTCCGTTTTTGACTCGGATACCGTACCCTAACTATGATATAGGGTCCTATATGAAAGTAGTGTAGCATACTCCCCATGTACTACGACATAACCGTAACAACCAACACAATTGGCACTATTAATATCGACACCTTTCTGTACCAATGACTTATGTCAAACCCCGTCCCTCTCCCTCCCTTGTTCACTAAAAGAACAAGTTTAAGAAATGGCAACCGGGGGTTCCAGAGGTTTACAGGACGGAGAAAAGGAGAGTCCCTTCAGTCGGCAGTCAAAGAATCAAACTTTGAGATAGATGGTTGGAGGTTTCATAGGGGTTTCACTTCACCGTAGTGTCATTGTAGGTAGTAAGTATCTCTGTATTCTTGGGAGCCACCAGTAAACCAGGTTGAGGATGGAGTTGACCCTTAGTGGAGATATGTTGGAAGGATTTACGGTGGGTTTGGTGTCTGTATAGGTCCGAGCGTTTCGAGTGGTGTAGGGTTCCGTCAACTAAGATAAAAAAAGTCTCGGGATGACCCTCTTTAAAAGGATTTAATTCCATTCTCATAGATGATACATGTTCTTAGGAGTTAAGATATAAGGGAGACATGACCCTTATATCGACACTGTTTAGTTTATTTTTGGGGACTGTAGTACTCAGGGTAAATGTAAGATTACCTGGACAACTTTTGTACCAATATTACTCCGTCTAAAGACGAAGTAAAAAATGAAAACGTACGAAGGTCACCACTTATACTATCGTTAAAGGAAACTAGTTTCATGTTTGTTGTGAGGTTATCCGAATTACTTGTGTTACTAAGATAAAAAGGAAAAATCTGTGTAGATACTTTATTAAATTTTCAATAGATGTATAAGTATTTCAATTCTTATAATTATTTAAAACTCGTTAAAAATCGGTTAATAGACGATTTTAGAAAAGGACGTAATAGGATAAAATAGGAGTTATGTGAGGGTACAGAGATCTACTATTCATGATGATAGTAATAACAGTAAGATATCTATTCTTTTACATGGTGTCTCTCTGATTCATTGAAAGAGTTGGAATATTCTGTCAATAATACCTTGTTGAATTATAAATACGTCCCGAGAACCGAGAAATTGTAGACTTCTTCAATAAGACGGTTTTCTTTTGAAAAGATTTTGTTGGTCCAATAAAAGGTAAACAGACTGTAAATCTTTACTTAAAACTGTAACGTAGTAGTAAGTAAGAAGTTTTTACTGTCAAATAAGAGAAATATATTCCATTAATAAACGTATTGAGGGTTATTTACTCTGTTGGAGTAAAACTACTTTAATTTTCATAGTTTTAATAGAACATTTATAAAATAAAAAGAGACGATCACTTCTTACTGAAAAATAGACTAAGTGGAATTCTACGACCCAAACCTCCAGTTACAGTCCGTTCACGACCTTTCGAAAAGTAACGTGTTTTGATCCTAGTTTTAACCGCCAACTTCTTCTTAGGTAACTCTGAAAAAATAAAAATCTTTCGTCTATTCGTAAAATGTCGTGGTAAGGAATGTAAACAAGGAAGGATAGTTTTGGTCGGTTTTGTCTTGAGAAAAGTCTTAAACATAGATAACGGACAAAGTATTAATCATCCTTCTCCTTAAACCCTTTATTTCCGTTCCCTTTCAAAAGGGTGTCCGACCATCCACGACTAACATAAAATCTGTATGGGTCTTAGTTTTATAGATGTTAAAAATTTTACCTATGAAAGTAGACACGAAAGGTTAATAGGTAATATTATCGGGCACAATTAGATCTTGATTGATATAACGTCCGTGTCGAATTCACGAAATACGTCATTGAGTGAGTCAGGTGTATTGTTAGAGTCAAGACAACGACAGTCGAACATGTCTACTTCTTTGACTACGGTTCTCCCAAATTCTCTAAACAGGTTCTACTTCAACAATTTGGTCTCGCGGTCCCCTCAGTACGGATCTACCAGGTCGAGTCTTAGATAAGAAAACGGGTGTCGTAGTGTAACTGAGTCCTATACGAGAAAAATGAGGAAGAGTCATTATCCGGATGTCTACGCTAGTCCCCCTTAGATTTCGCTCTAGTGGGGAGAGGTAGACGTGATTCCTCGCAAGGGATTCACAGTGTCACAACGTTCGTAAGGTCCTTTCACGTCCTCAGTGGGTTGTCCAAGTGTGAACAAATTCCTGTCCTAGTCTGATCCTACCAGTTTCACTAAAATCCGTGTCTGGTTTCCTTTTGTGGACCGGACTAGTTACGGTTGACAAGTGATGGTCGACCTTACCGGACCCGGACCCTGTACTCACCCGTCCAAAGGACCGACCCTCCTTCTCGGTTCTCAGGTTCTTGGACTCCGCATCGGGTTCGGTTCCTACGGTGTCTACACGCCCATCCGTCGTCCCTTTCGTTTCTACCATCCTTTTATTTGAATTTACGAAAAATTTATTCTTCTTGATACAAGGAGAATTTATGTCACTATGTATAACGCGAAATCACAAGATAGGAGACGACAGAAAGAGTAAGTCGGTGTCTATGAATCGATGACACTAGGTCCGTAACGGTGAAGTAGTAGTAACAAGTCCGAGTATTTCGGTCTTGTCCAATGAATTGCGGAGATACGGAGTATAGGAAGTTGTATTTACCCTTAGTAGTAATACAGATCGAACACACAAGTCCCTTATCACAATGTACCTACTTTGGTCTATAATGTGTGAATCTTATCACGGGTTGTACGTATGATACATTAACGAGACGATAATAAAAACCACATTTCTAGTCACTCCATTACCATAATTATACCTTTGTGAAATAGTTAACACTTCAAGAGGTCTCACATTTCTCAATAATACGACTCCAAAGTATGGGTTCCAATTCGTCTATAGACTCATGTATCGTTACAGAACCCAGTCAGTGAGATCCTCTAACCTGATCAGTTTACGGTCTTTGGGTCATCCTTCCACCAGTACTTGTTCAGTTCAGAACGATCCAGTGAAGTCAGTAAAGACTGAGAAACACTGGGATACCTGACATCGGGTGGTCAGAGGAGACAGGTACCCTAAGAGGTCCGTTCTTATGTCCTCATCCAACGGTAAGGGAAGAGGTCCCTTAGAAGGGTTCGGTCCCTAACTTGGTCACAGAGAATATAGAGGACGTAACTGTCCGTCCAAGAAATAGTGATCGTGGTGGACCCTTGGGGGTTCAGTTCAGACCCAGAGGAGTTTACCGGAGTAAGTCGAGACTACTCTTAAGGGACAGGAAAGATGATCCGACAAACGTAATCTCCTTCTTTATTCGGAAGGAGAGGATGAGACCTGTCCGGACTCGGTAACCGAGTGTTACGATTATAGATTGGTAGTTCCTTAGGTATGTCACCTATCAATACTTTATGAAGCTGTATTATAATCTATTCAGTCTCTGAGGGAGTTATGATTGTTCAGTCTGACGTAAGTCGGAGGTGTCGTTTAGACAGAGTTGAAGATACCCTTGGTAGTTTCCAAAAGTATATAAATTATGATTCGTCTTTGGGTATTTATTGGTTCAACAATGAGGGTCGATTACTTTGTGTGTACACAATCCTTGTCAAGATTAGTATATTCTCTCGTTCAGTGGAGTGTGGAGTGTTTTAGGTTTCCCGTAAAAGAAATTACTTGGTTACCTCTTACGGGACTCAGGTTACGTAAAGGGAGGGACGAAATTTGTGGACGAGATTTTCGGATATAAAACTGACTACTCTAGACGGGAAGTTGGTTTGTACACTCTGTGTTCATCGTCAAGACTTGGATTTTGTCTTCATTTGAATGATAAACGGTTTATTTCAGGGAAACACTTCCGTAGAGATCGTGGTGGCCTCCGCTCAAGGTTCATTCTTCTCTACTTCTTTACGCAGGAAGATGTAGTAGAGACTCAACACTCGTACAAAACCGTTGTTCTTTGTGGACAAAAGAAATGACTTTGATGAGAAGGGAAGTACGGACCCGTGACAGTGGTTGTCGGTGAACGTGAGTAAGTAAGTAAGTAGGTTATTGATCGTACAAAAGTCGAGGATGATACACGGTACGTGAAAAATATGTAGAGTTTCTATTCCGATTTAATTACTTATTTAGGTACTAAAACGTCTCGACACCAAATCAGTGTTTCAGTACAGGCTAAGGAAACCCTGGGGTACCGGACGTCGGGTGGTCCAAGGAGACAGGTACCCGAAAGGGTCCGTTCTTATGCCCTCACTCAACGGTACAGGAAGAGGCCCCCTATAAAAACTGAGTCCTTAACTTGGACGTAGAGAACGTAACATCCGTCTAAGAAGTGGTGACTGGGTGACCCCTTCGAGAAACGTTTCTCTTTACGATATAGTCATTGAGTAGGATAATATGTTGGTTAACCTCGAGAAACTTTATTCTTCGGACCTGTGTTTGTGACAGTATGAAAGACAGTGACAAAACCTTAGTCACTAAGACCAGACCTCCAGTCCATTTATGATATGACACACACGAGTCAGCGAAGTTAGCACATGTTGAGAAACATTGGGATTACTGATAGCGGGTGGGTCGAGGAGACAGGCACCCTAAGAGGTCCGTTCTTATAACCTCACCGAAAGGTACGGAAGGAGCTCCCCTAGAAGACGTGGGTCCCTGACTTGGTCGTAAAGGAAGTCGAGAACATAACGTCTACCTAAAAAATGGTGACTCGGTGACCCCTTCGGGTTTACGATATCATATATAGGAAATTTTTGTTTGTATTTCTTACGTATTTTCATGAAGAACCGATAAACTGAACCACAACGACTATTAGTTACATCCAATGACGGATTGACTATGATCAATTCTACCTTATGGGGTAGAGAGAGGTTGCTAGATTTTTTAGAAAACATTTTTTTATATCGTTCATGTCTAAGTACACTCGATGGTTCTAAGGAAAAAAATTCTATATTTATACGGACTCGTTCAATCGTTAGCAATCGTCGTTTTTCATATCGGTAAAATTAGTCTAACGAAAGGAGAATTTAAAATAAAACCCTCTGAGAATTGGTTGATCTTATACCTAAGAAACACCTAGGTTCCCAACAGATGTTTAAACCTTCACATAGTCCTAATACCTAATTCGGATTTGACGGACGTCGAGTCTAAGACCTATTAGATAAACCTGATGGGATCCTTCTGTGATTAACATTGTCGCACGATATGGGAAACGAGTTAGTTCAGACTGAGAGACCCTAGGGTACCTGACATCGGGTCGGTCCGAGGAGACAGGTACCTTAAAAGGTCCTTTCTTATGACCTCACCCAAAAGTAAAGGATAAGGTCCCCTAGAAGGGTCGGGTCCTCAACTTGGACACAGAGAACTCAGAGGACGTGATCGTCCGTCTAAGGAATGGTGACACGGTTTCGACTATTAGTACCAAATCTGCCCACGGAGTCCGAAGTCAAACCATGGACAAAGTGACTGAGTGGAGATTGGATCCGAGGATCATCATAAGTACGGACACAGGATTGTACTCGACTGAAGATAATCATACACAGAATCAGCGAATCAATACAGGTTGAGAAACATTAGGGTACCTGACATTGGGTGGTCCGAGGAGACAGGTACCCTTAAGAAGTCCGTTCTTATGACCTCACCCAACGGTAGAGGAAAAGGTCCCCTAGAAGGACTGGGTCCCTAACTTTGGGGTAGAGGACGTAACGTCCGTCTAAGAAATGGTAGACTCGATGTCCTTCTCACTCTCTTTTGTTCTCCTCCGAAAGGGTGACCCGAGAGGTGTCTAAAGTTCTCGTGTGCCTTGACCCCGCTCGTCAGAGTCGCCTCTACCTTGTTACGGGTCCCACACCTGTCTGTGTCCATGAGAGAAAGGACCCGTGGAAACTGAAATCGTGTCTATAAACGTCCGGTTCAACCGCCTCGGTAAAAGTCACCCGTGTTGTTTCGGACAGACGTCATGACTCCAGAAAGAACGTCTTAATAAACCCTTAAAGGTGTGTTGTTGACTCTGACCTCGTTATCATTTTAAACTAAACATTGTGAACAATTATACGTTCACACCGGATACTTTGGACCTTAAAAACTTTTCCTTTTTTTTTTTGAGGTTCCGAAAAGATTCGGTTTTTTCGTATTGACTTCTCCGTTTGGGATTTTAGGAGTGACACACCCGGAAGTCGATGAAGGAAAGATATTACTCTTAAAATGAACGACGGTGGATGGACGAAATGTTGAACTCAGTCTATAATGTAGTACTTATGTAAGTATAGAAGTTCTTCTTTTTTTGTTGAATGTATATAATTACCACGTCTACAAATATTCCTCGTCTTGTATAAAAACTAGAATTTTGAGTAAGTAACAAAAAATATTTCGTAAAAAAGGGAAAAAGTGACCAATCCTAAAATCGAAATCGGACAATGTCGTTACCTACTCTTCCTCTTTAAATATTCCTTAGGTTGAAGAAGTTTTAATTTTTTTGTGAAATTTGTTTCAATAACGGGAAAATGATATAAATAGTTTCTTTCCTCGTACATACTAAGAAAAAACATTTCTATTTCAAATATCCTTTGTCTTAGGTAATGTTCATTGACCTTTAACTTACAATAACATCTTTCTAAAACGAGAATTTAAGGGTCCTCTTTACAACCAATTTCTAGTCCTCTCACAACCTTGTAGGGACCACCAGGTCACCGATTCTAAAGTGTGAGGGTAACGTCCTCCGGGTCCAAACTTGGGATCAGTCCCTTGATCTAGGGTGTACGGAGTTGATTCTTTTCAGGTGTACGGTGCCGATTTCTAGGATGTTCAGATTGTTTCTAGTTTCTAGGGTTTGTGACGTCGATTCTGGGTCCCGTCGGTTTATTTATTTATAAAAAAATTTTCTAGTCGTTTCACAGTTCAACTATTCCTGGAATCAGAGTAGATTTCGTTGGAGAAATGAAATGTCTTACTCTTTTTGTTACGGGTCTTTTAACGTTAAATGTCTGTAGAGTCTCAGTACCTTACCGTCTCGACCTTGGTCCAGAGTACAGACAAGTGACGGTCGAGAGTTCCGTGAAAACGATACTCTGTGTGTATGTGTGTGTGTGTGTGTGTGTGTATGTGTGTGGGATCTTGTAGTGTGTTCGGTAACGAGTGTAAGAAAAGTTCTTCATTTATTTTATTGTACACTGAATTTAATCCTTACTCTGAATTTTTAATTCATACACACTCTCTTTATCTTGGTGAATTACCTTTGTGACTCCAGTTGTTTAATGTAGGAAACCGTAAAACGTTCCTCACCTCGGAGAATCCCTTAGAGCTCTGACTTAAGTTAAGTGATTCGGTTTGTAAGTTGTTCCGTCAACGTGTGAATCGAATGGGAGTCAATGTTCTCGTGACCTAATCTCGAGACAAACCAAAACGAAAAAGTAAAGACGGAAAACTGTTCAAAACTCTTTTTTAATTTTTCGTGGTACACTATCAATTATCCTTTCTTACGGGTAGTTGGACCTTATCAGTAAAGATGATATCGGTAAAGACGTCCGTGTAGTGGGATTAGAAACAGGGTTTAGTCGAGAACGGACCTAATATAGATACTCTGTTAGTACATGAGACCGGGGGAGAGGAAAGTGTGATGTGAAGTGACGGTCCGAACAGAGAAATTTAGTAACAAACGTAATATAGTGAGACGTAAGTTCTGAATGCTACCACATACAAATTACCAAATGACTAAGTAGTTTTATAAAATTAGACCGAAGAAAACCGAGAAGTATTAGACAGACGGAGAGTAGTTAAGATGAAAGACCGTTCGTCTGAGGTTCTTTAACTAGAGTAAGGGTAGTGGTTGTGAAACCATTTATGAAAAGGGGGAAGAGGACGGGGAGAGAGGTGATAAAGTTTAACATACACACACACATACACACTTAGACAGACACATACACACGTGTGTACGAGTCAACACAGGTTGAGAAACGTTGGGGTACTTGACATTGGGTGGTCCGAGGAGACAGGTACCCTAAAAGGTCCGTTCTTATGACCCCGTCCAACGGTAAAGGAAGAAGTCCCCTAGGAGGGCTTGGTTCCTGGTTTGGACACAGAGAACCCAGAGGACGTGACCGTCCACCTAGGAAGTGGTCGACTCGGTAGTCCTCCGGGAGGGAGAGAGAATTGATAAAGTTTGGGTCGGTTCGAGGTTAGGTTGGGTGAGTTCAGGAGGTACGTCGCAGTGGTGACAAGGTAAGGAGAGATAACTCAAGAGGAAAGAGACCAAAGTACTGTAAAAGAGGATAACAAAGTATAGACAATCAGGACACAAAGATTTAAATTGTACATAGAAAATCCAGTTCTTAGTACAAAATTCTGAGAGAACTCGGGAGAAGGGTGGGGGTAGGATTATACGAGATCGGAGAACGAGTGACATCGTCTAAGAGTTATTTGTGAAACTGTCATCCTGTTTCGTCTATTTTGTCTCCTTCTTTTACGATCAAAGTGGGTTGACTACGACCATTTTCGTATCATGACAGAGATCGGGATGGAGAGTCCGAGTGACGGGAAGAAGTCCGAGGTGTAGTGAGGTAGAGATTTAATAAAGACTGAAGAGGGAGACGTCCGAGACATGTAGTCAAGAAAGAGAGATTGGTACCAGATTCAGACTAGATGAAGGTTGGTTCCGGTACTGTGGAAAATCCGTGGTTAGACTGAGGTTCTTGTGTCGGTTTACCTTCAAAAGTAAATCTGGAGTGGAGAAAAGGAGGTATTCTCTTTCGGGTCAGGAAAGGTCTGACCTTCTATCACAGGGGAAGTGTGTCTGTGAAGTCGACAGTGTGACCACGAGGTTCAGGTCTGTAGGGAGGGCGAACAGGGTCGGTCCTGATGTCTTATGACGGTCAACGGGTAGGGAGACGGGCGTAGGGGATGGAGGTTACTAGTCCTGCGTCTCCCCTGTGGAACTTCATCATCCTAGAAGGGTGGACTCATAGAAGGACGATGAAAGGGTATGACCTCCCGCTCCCCTCGGAACGAAGGTCGAGATATTTCAGCGGTCGTAGGCTTCGACGTCGAGAGAGAGACGGTCGGGACTGAGGGTTCCTCCACTCCTCTCGGAGGTCCCTTAGGGTCCGTGGGACGGTGACGAAGGTAATTGGTGAGAAGGGATTGTCCACTGGTGTGGGTCATCAGGGATTGGATGGGTGAGTCCAAAGTGGAAGCTCCACTTCTTTTCAGAAGAGAGACGTTAAAGAGGAATTTTATCCTTTAGTGTATAAGATTCACCTCGTGGATACACAAAGTAGTCATCATGATCGGGAGTCACTTTATGGAGTAGAGGAAAAAGAAATGAAAGGATAGTCGTTGTCTTCTGGGTCTCCTGGAGTTTTCAACTCAGAAAAAAAGGAGGGGAAGAGGACAAGGGGGATTGAACCGGTCGTTGTTCCCTCACATTATTAAGAAGGGGCCCGGGAGAAGTCGAGGGAGACGGAGGGTCCAGGAGGGGGAGGATGGAGATCATGGGCGGGTCCCGCGTGTGTGTCCGTTTATCGAGAGGTGGTCCGAGGTGTGAGGGGTTCCGGACGTATCGGTCGGTTCCTCAAGGAAAAGGAGGAGGAGGGGCCCTACAGAAGATCCAGATCAGAGGGTCCGAGGGTGAAATCACCTAAAGGGACGGTGGTGAGGAGCGAGCGCCCGTAGACGCGGGGACGGGAGGCGAACCGGGTGCGGTCGTCCTAGAAATGGCGGGAGCCCGGCGGGGGACCCGGGTCCCGGCGACGTCGTCCACGTCGGGGTCCACGGGTTAACGACCTAGGAGTTCGATGGGTTTTAGGACGTTCAAGAAGCTGGGCAGGGACGGTCGCGTCCCACGAGAGCCTCAGGTTTGCGGTCGCGCCTTCTAAACGGGAGGAACGCTGAGGTGGGCTCTGAGAGGAGGGCCCAGAGGTCACGGGTCACGCCGGTGAATGGGTTCCGCTCCCGGCCCTCGTCCCCGTCCCCCGACCGCGGAGACGGGCCCCGCCGGGCCCGGTAGTTGGCACGACGCCCCGGCGCGTCGGGGATCTGCTCGGAGGGCGGAGGAGGACGCGGGGGAAGGGCTCGGCGCTCGCGGGCTGGCCCACGGACCTTTGCTTACGGGCCTCGGTCGTCCTTCGCTTTGATGAGGGGTCCGACCGTGGGCCCGATGGCGCGCCCGTTTGTGGGTCCCGTCCGCCGGCCCTCCAAGCCGCTCACAGCGGCCCTCCTCCCTCGAAGGATAAATAGGAGTGAGGGCACCGTGTGTGGGGTGGCTGGCCCGCGTCCTGAGCCGACGCCACTGGAGGTGCGGCAAGGGTGGGTTCAATGGGGTGTGGGTGTGGGTGTGAGGCCCTGTGAAAGCCCGACGGGACCCCGGCCGAGTGGGTGAGGGGGATGACCCAGCGTGGACCGCCAAGTAAAAGGAGGGGGCCCCTTCAGCTCCTCTAACCCTCCCGTGGACCTCTCCAGGCTCTATACCCCGGACGCCCGCCGGGTCCCCCTCCGTCCGAGATTTGAGAACCTCGGGTGCCCCGCTCTTAGTCTCGAGGCCTGGCGAGACCTTAAGGTCCAAGAGAATAAAGTCGGCTAACAACCGCAGAACCTGTCTGGTCTCGGTTTCGAGTGACACCAATTGGAGTCCGTAAAGGGTTAAATGTTCGAAGAGAAAAGGCATATATTAATCAACTTATAGACCCTCAAACCGGAGTGGTCCTCGATGAAATTCTTACAGTGTATATATAAAAAATATAGAGGTAAATGAGCAGATAAGTAACGTAAAAGTAAATAAATAAATTAAGTGCTTGAGAGGACCTAGGGACCTAGACCTGCTAGGGGACCTCTTCCTTTACCGATGGGTGAGTCCATAAGAACGGACCCTTTTGGGTACCTGTCTCCTTGGACCGTTCGAGGTACTTGACCTCAAGTACCCTCAACGTTTTCTCAGGTTGTGATGAATCACCGACTAGTTGTTTGTTGTTGTTTTACCTAGACAATCTTATTCCTCTTTCGGAGGCCGAACGGTTCGTGATAGAGATAGAGTTGTGGGGATAAGAACTTCCTCTCCACCCTAAACTACTGAGTCGTAGTTCGTAGAAGACCTTGTGTTTCCGTGGGAGTGTCGAAAGTTTCTGTTTCCGTCGCAAGTCAAAATGGAATGTACTAATTATGCAAGTAGAGGTTTTATTGATTTCCGTCAAAAGTATGACTAGATACGAGGAGGACATTTTAGTTACACAGTAGTGCGGGGAAGTTATGTCTTCAAATAAAGATATCGTAGGTTTTCAGGTTATTTGTAAGTAAATGTATTTTATACGTCAAGTCTATAGAAGGGGAAGAAGGGGTGACAAATTTAATTTATTTAATAATACACGAAAAGAAGGTATTCACTGTCGAGTAAAGTTTTGGTTAAGTGCAACAAAATCACGTCGTCCGATGGTTATATAGGTCTCCTTATTTTTAGTCAACAAGTAAAAGTCTTAGGGTAAGATCGGGGGTGTGTTGTCGAGTATTTCGTAGAAACCCTCCTGTCCGTACTCCAAGTCTTTTAAGTTCCAACACTCTGTCTGTCAATGACGTGGGGTCTAGTTCTTCCGTTCTCGTGTCCTTCGAATCCCAAGTGTAGTAGAGGGAAGAAAAGCAGAGGTAGGAAGGGAAAAGGACAGATTATAAGAGAGGAAGGGAGACCAGTCCTGGGATCTAATTCCCTGGAAAGTCAGGCTCTACCGTGAAATCGGTTGTCAACAGTACCACAGGAGTTGGCTTGGAATGACAAAGTAAAAGGAAGAGGTATCTATGATTATTTATTATTTTGTTTGGATTCGTTTTTTATGGTTTACAAACAGCTGACAACATTTCACGGTTCTAAAACGTATCTACCAGTGGTAAGTACGGTAAGTCTACCATACTTTAATTGAAAAGTCCGGTCACCTCATACTTTATCGCGTGAAATCATATAATTGATCTGGTCTATTTGATTGTTGGAAAGGATTCCCGAAATAAATGACGGTCTTCATTTTATTCATGAGGCCTCTCATCCGGAAGGTTTAAAGGACCGTGGTTTCTAAGTCAGAGAAGTTCTAGTTCCTTGAAAGAGAAAGAAAAGCAAGGAGAACGGAAGGAGGAAAGAGAGGGAAGAAGGGAAGGAGAAAGGGGAAGAGAAAGGAAAGGAGAAGGAGGAAGAAAAAGAGAGAGAGTTAAGTGGGCGGTACCCCCTTCCATTTAGACTCAAGGTTGGTGATTGAAACCTTCTCCTCCTCTATCCTTAACTGGAAGTACTCCGGAGTAAACACATTGACTCCACACAGAGTTACGAAATCTGATATTTGACTCGACACTGATTCTCTTCACTCTCCGATTGTCCGTCCTTCCGGTCCCCTGAGGTTTGCCTCCTTTATCCGACGTTCACAGTTTGTACAGTTTGTAAAAAATAGATTCGCCGTCCTCCTTTGTTTGATCACTATGTAAAAAAAAAGGGAAAGGGAAGAGATATGGTTAAATTTTCCTTCAAAGAGAATTTTATGACATAACGGTATTACTGTGGACTAAGGTGGACCTCCATTGATAAGAGTTTGGAACTCAATTGGTTACGTAAGAAGATTACCTTTATAAACAGAATTCGATACAATTACATGATACGTAAATGGGGTCTGAGACAGAAGTTCAGCCATACCGAGTCTTGGCTGAACTGTTTGGTCATACAATATGAGTCTGTAACAAGGGGATTAGACACATTTGCATTGATAAACATACCATTAGACGGAAAGATGTTCTAAGTTCAGTTAGCAAAGTACCGGGTCCTACTTAGGAGACCACGGTTCTAATGGGGTTTTATGTAGAAAACCTAGTCCCCAGACCATGGTAAGACTCAAAATTCTGTAAGGAAAGAAAGTAATTGTTTGACGATCACTGATATATCACATTCATTCACACAATCAACGAGTCAGCATGGGTCGAGAAACGTTGAGGGACCTGACGTCAGGTGGTCCGAGGAGACAGGTACTCTAAAAGGACCGTTACTATGACCTTACCCAACGGTAAAGGAAGCGGTCCCCTAGAAGGGTTGGGTCCCTAGCTAGGGCCCAAAGGACGTGACGTCCGTCTAAAAAATGGTTGACTCGATGTTCCCTTAGGGTATATCACTGATATATTGTAGGTCGATTTTTAATCATCCCCTCATAAGAAAGACGGGGGAAGACTACGGATACAGTCTTCGAAAGAGATCGAGGAAATATGAAATTATTTTGACATAATGTGTTTTCGAGACTCACTAGTTCGGAGAGCAGACCGGGGCCTAACTTAAGAAGAGGAAGTCTCCGGTTCCTAGAGTCACAGAAAAACATCAAGTGGTTGTTGGAAAGTCCTCTTGTTGTCTCAATATTCCATCTTGAACACAGGAGTCTTAGGAGTTCGGTCCCTAAAGAACTTTCCACAGAAAGGAGACGGTCGAAATTCGACCAGATTGGTCGGGAGGCCTTAGAATCGACCCACGGAAACTTAAAGAAATTCGTAGTTAAAAAGAGAAAGGTGTGTCTCACCGGAGGTCCCCCCTGTGAGAAGGGAGAGGAGACCTGTCATGTTTGATTCGAACATCAACAAAACCCGTAAACACCAATAACACCAATAATACCCTGTGTTGTGGATTTGTCTGTGTCGTCACCACCAACTGTCCTTTTAAGACCTTGTATAGGTAAGTTCTAGTCGTATATAGGAGGTTTAATATTGAAATTCCATAGGTTCCATATCCTTCTAAAGGATCACCAGTAATTGTAACAAATTGAGTTATTGTCATCCATTTATTTTTTATATAATTACCACTTATATTACAAAAATATCATTACTATTTATAATACGTAACATCTAATAATTTTTAATCATCATATTAGATACACGAGTCAACACAAGTTGAGAAACATTTGGATACCTGACATAAGGTGGTCCGAGGAGACAGGTACCGAAGGGACCGTTCTTTATGACCTCACCCAATGGTAAAGGAGAAAGTCCCCTAGAAGGACTGGGTCTTTATCTTCGATGTAGAGGACGCAATCGTCCACCTAAGAAATGGTGATGGTGATAGTCACGCGATCACGATTCAGTGAAGTCAGCACAGACTGACAAACACTAGGATACCCGGTATCGGACGGTCCGAGGAGACAGGTACCCTAAGAGGTCCTTTCTTATGACCTCACCCAATGGTAAAGAGGTCCCCTAGAAGGACTGGGTCCCTTGTTTAGACACAGAGAATCTGAGGACGTTACCGTCCGTCCAAGAAATGGTAATTGAACAAAAGTTTATAAGAACTTTGATAACTTATTCAGAGATTCCTTTTGGTCACTTTTTAGTACGGATTTTCGACAGAAGTCCACTAGAACAAAATGTTAGATCAAAAAAAGACCCCTTTCCTCTAATAATGAAAAAAAGATAATAAAAGCTAAAAGATACTAAGAAAAAAAAAAGATAAAAGAGTATGGAAGAAGAAGTCAGGAAGTCCGTAAGTCTAAAATGTACATACGGAGTCAGACTGAACGAGAGAAAAATTTTACCGTTGAATTACCTTCAAAGTCAAGTCAAGTCAGGCAGTCAACACAGGCTGAGAAACGCTGGGGTATTTGACGTCGTACGGTAGGTTGGTAGAGTAGAAGATAGAAGGGGAAGAGGAGGACGGAAATTAGAAAGGTTTGTAGTCCCAGAAAAGGTTTCTCAGTCAAGAAGAGTAGTCCACCGGTTTCATAACCTCAAAGTCGAAGTTGTAGTCAGGAAGGTTACTTGTGGGTCCTGACTAGAGGAAATCCTACCTGACCAACCTTGAGGAACGTCAGGTTCCCTGAGAGTTCTCAGAAGAGGTTGTGGTGTATTTAGAGTTTATATTAGCAGAGACACTATAGTCAAAGTCGAGAGACAATGCTGGAAAAGGAGACTGGTATAAGTATTTGTGAACTTTTTATATGAAGTCGAATTTTTTTTTTTTTAGATACGAAAACATGTCCGGGATCAACATCTGATTCATCCGTTCGTGGATTCTCCGTATTAAAATCACGACATTATACCGGTCCAGAATTTGTTGGGAGGGATCGTGTGGACCGTGTCACCGAAGTAGGGAAGGATGTGTCGATGTAAAAGGGCAATCCCAGCTGTGAGGAGATACACCCTGTTTTCTCACCTTATGAGACATGTTAACCAAAACCTCAAACAAATCAGACAAGTATACCCTCAGACAGTAACTTACGGACCTAGTGTCTAATGAGTAAACTTCAAAACGTTAGATATATTTTACACTACCATTACTAACTGTATCAAAAATACTCCAGTGTTACTATACATAGAGATTCCGTTTTTGGACCGTATAATCTTTAATAAGTCAATAATCTCAATACAATAAAACGTTAGATACATAACCAATGTTTCCCCTCTTTTCATTCTTGACCGAAGGAAGTGATTGGGAGAGAATGTATCAGGATCGTCTCCCTTCCTTTCTCGTGACTCGGATTTTAATGAGTGATCCTTTCATTGTCACTCGGATTTTAAGGTACTTAACCCTCTGATAAACACGGAGACCTTGAGGGAATCAGGGGAGACTGGAAGAAAGTAAACCATCGAAGTTTGAATGGGGTCCTAAACCACGGTAGCATCGTTAGTAACCTTGTCTTACAATCTTCGTCTCAATAATCCTCTCTTACACCTTTGTGTAGACACCCTTAGAGTTCAGGATTTCCGTCTGTAATGTCCCGTATCACCTTTCATAATCCCCATTTTTTCTTCACCCTATTTCTTTATCTTCAATGTAATAACACCCTTTCGAACGTTTATGGACCGGTCTATCTCTTGTAAGAGGACTGGGTATGTCACCGTCTTGACAGGGGGATGTGTGTGTGTTAAAAAAAGGTGAGAACAAGGATAAAAGATCAAGTAGTTTGTAACTTATGGAATGGAACGTGGTACGTAACATAATCTTCCACGACTATAATGGGTTTACTTGTGTTGATTACACTCCTGTAAAAAGAACATCGTGTAAAGTGGGATAACACCTGTGTGAGTAACACCTGTTTCACTTATAAGGATTTAGGAGGGACGATATTCAGGGGGAGTGTCCCTCCCCTCCTTAAAAAAGTCGATTCAAACGTACTCAAATAGTTGGGTGACGGTCTCATTAATTATTATTGTTTTTTGTGAATAACTACGAATAACACACCGTCCATGATAAAAGTCGTGAAATGTACGTGGGTGAAAAATTTACTGTCCACTCCAACAGATCACCATTTCTTTCGTGGACGGTTACGTTCTCCGTATTATTTGTACCCAAACTAGGGACCCAGTCCTTATACAGAATCTCCTCCCGTACCGTTGGGTAAGGTCATAAGAACGGATCTATTAGGGTACCTGTCTCCTCGGACCACCCGATGTTAGGTATCCCATGGTTTTATCCACTTCCTCACACAGTTCTGACATATAACAGTGGGACAAATAAATTGAATATAAGTCTCGTGTAGTACGTTTTACGATCTGATCCACTTAGTGTTTGACCTTAGTTCTAACGGTCCTCTTTATAGTTTTTGGAGTCGATACGTCTACGACGACGACGACGATTCAGTGAAGTCAACACAGGCTGAGACACACTGGGGTATCTGTCGTCGGGTGGTCCGAGGGGGAAGGGACCCTAAAAGGTCCGTTCTTGTGACCTCACCCAACGGTAAAGGAAGAGGTTACGTACTTTCACTTTTCACTTTCACTTCAGTGAGTCAGTACAGGTTGGGAGTCGTTGGGGTACCTTATGTCGGAAGGTCCGAGGAGACAGGTACCCTAAAAGGTCCGTTCTCATGACCTCACTCCACGGTAACGGAAGAGACCATACGTCTACTATGGTGAGATTAAACCTCTTCCCTTACCGTTGGGTGGGGTTATAAGAACGGACCTCTTAAGGTACCTGTCTCCTCGGACCGATGTCAGGTACCCAGTGTTGCTCAGTCTGTACTGACTCTCTGACTGTGTGTTGAGATTATCTTCTTTCGTCTCTCCTTGATTTCTTGAAGAAACTACTCCAACTTTCTCCTTTCACTTTTTCGACCGAATTTTAAGTCGTAAGTTTTTTGATGTTAGTAATGTAGGACAGGGTAGTGAAGTACCGATTATCTTCCCCCTTTTCATCTTCGTCATAAAAGAAAAGAACCCGAGGTTTCACTGACACCTACCACTGACGTCGGTACTTTAGGTTTCTGTGAACGAGGAACCTTCTTTTCAATACTGTTTTAATCTGTCCCATAATTTTTCGTCTTTGTAGTGAAACAGCTGTTTACAGGTATATCAGTTTCGATACCAAAAAGGTCATCAGTACATGTCTACACTCTCAACTTACTATTTCTTCCTTCCCACGGCTTCTCGACTGCGAAAATTTAACACCATGACCTTTTCTAAGGACTCTCAGGGAACCTGTCGTTCCTCTAGTTTGGTTACTTAAGATTTCCTTTAGTTGGGACTTATATGAAACCTTCCTGACTACGACTTCGAGGTTATGAAACCGGTGGACTACCCTTCTCAGTTGAGTAACTTCTTCTGGAAATACGACCCTTTCTAACTTCCGTCCTCTTTTTCTCCCGATGTCTCCTACTCCCCCAATCTACCGTAATAGCTGAGTTACCTGTTCTCAAACTAGTTTGAGGTTCTCTATCTCCTGTCCCTTCGGACCTCACAACGTCAGGTCCCCCAACGTTTCTCGACCTGTACTGACTCACTGACTTGTTGTTGAAAAGTTTACGAGTAGTTTATATGACACTTAATACATGAAAATAATAAGAGTAAAGTGTCACTCTTGTAATTTTGTGGTTTCGATTTATTCAACGGGTTTCAGTGCTTCGACTATATTCCGTCTCGATACGACATATTCGAGTGTAAGACTTAGGACTTATGTGAGAAGTGTGAGTCACTGGATCATCATCATTTAGTAACGGAGACTGAAACTCATCGAGTTTATGAACACCTCTCACTCCAGTTAGGAGATCGATGGACGACCTTCAGAGTAAACCCTTTTTGTCACACAGACTACTCAAGAAGTGAACTGAAGGACTTTTTGACGTAGAAAAGTTTTATATCTATTTTTCTACCCCTTAAACGACTTAACCTATATTAAGATTGAGTGTTCCATTCTAACCGACATTTTAATTCTCGTTTTATTTTGTATCCTCTTTTTACTGATACGTTGGGATCTTAACCAATACCGGTGAATTCCCTTCTGATCATAGTCGATGTACTGTAGTTAACTTTCTTCCGTCTGAAGGTTTACATTGGGTCTCCTTTTGTCAGTACCCTTCTCCCGAACTCTTCGATTTTTCCTGCTTACAAAGTTGTCTCAATTTTCGAGAGTTTTTTCGCTAAGGAATACATTAATAATTGTTAAAGTCAATTTTAATTAGATTTTGGACCTCCCCTTTCGTGTATAAGTACACGTCTGTTTTCACTAACAGTATCTCGATACTTTTATCGGAGACTTCTCCGGCTCTACACACTTTCACTGAACCCTGGTGTCTCGAGAGTAATACAAGTATTACTTTTAAAGTTTCTCCCCGTACCGGTTAACAAGTTATACCACGTTGTATGTACTTAGAGAGTGTGTACACACACACGTATGTGTGTGTGTACCCAAAACAAAACAAAAAAAAAAGTGAAGAAAACCCTAAATTAAAAGAAGACGGTTCGTCTAAAAAAATTTTTCTCGTAGACTTCTCTATAGTCGTAAGTGTTAAAAGAAAAAGAAAAAATTCCGACTGATCATAAAACAACAACCTCTTCCGTTACCGTGGGGTGAGGTCATGAGAACGGACCTTTTAGGGTACCTGTCTCCTCGGACCACCCACCGTCAGTTACCCCAGTGATTCTCAGCCCGTGCTGACTCACTGAAGTGAAAGCGAAAAGTGAAAGTACGTAACCTCTTCCTTTACCGTTGGGTGAGGTCATAAGAACGGACCTCTTAGGGTCCCTGCCCCCTCNATTACTTTTAAAGTTTCTCCCCGTACCGGTTAACAAGTTATACCACGTTGTATGTACTTAGAGAGTGTGTACACACACACGTATGTGTGTGTGTACCCAAAACAAAAAAAAAAAAAGTGAAGAAAACCCTAAATTAAAAGAAGACGGTTCGTCTAAAAAAATTTTTCTCGTAGACTTCTCTATAGTCGTAAGTGTTAAAAGAAAAAGAAAAAATTCCGACTGATCATAAAACAACAACTTCTTCCGTTACCGTGGGGTGAGGTCATGAGAACGGACCTTTTTAGGGTACCTGTCTCCTCGGACCACCCACCGTCAGTTACCCCAGTGATTCTCAGTCCGTGCTGACTCACTGAAGTGAAAGCGAAAAGTGAAAGTACGTAACCTCTTCCTTTACCGTTGGGTGAGGTCATAAGAACGGACCTCTTAGGGTCCCTGCCCCCTCGGACCGCCCGACGGCAGATACCCCACCGTGTCTCAGCCCGTGCTGACTTCGCTGAATCGTCGTCGTCGTCGTCATAAAACAACATACATGTGTGGTGTAAAAGAAATAGGTAGGTAAACACATACCTGTCAATCCAACGAAGGTGTAGAGCCGATGACACTTATCAATTCGTTACTTGTACTATCCTCACGGTTACAGAGAAGTTCTAGGACTAAAGTCAAACCCCTCTATTTATGGATTTCGTCCTAACGATTAAGTATACCATCAAGATAAGAATTGAAAAACTTCTTTGAGACGTAACGGAAGGTATCATTGACGGGATAAAATGTAAGGGTAGTCGTTACTCGTTCTTCAAGATTAGAGAGGAGTAGGAGTGTTTTTGACAATAGAAAAAACAATATTGTCGGTAAATCGTCCACTTAGGACGTTGTACGGAGTGGTCCCTACTTAGACCTTCTGTAATATGATTCACTTTATTCGGTCAGGGTCCTCCTTTTTATAACGTACTAAATAAATGTATTCCACGGATTTCATCAGTCTAAGTATCTCAGTTTCACACCTCGTCACCAAAGGTCCTCGACCCGTCTGTCTCTTTTCTCCTCAATGATTAGTTGACCGTACTTCACAGTCAATTTGCTCTACTTATTTACGATGTCTGGACGACAGGTAACTTGGGTATTAGTTGTTATTGTAGTACCTGTGATTGTTAACACAATTCTACTCCGACCTAAAATTCAACGCAAGAATGATGTTATTTTGTTTTATAACAATCCTGGTTTGACTTCGGTCCTGTCCGAGATTCCCCGTCCGATCCGGACTCCAAATCAGAGATCCTTTCGACTCCGAGACCCTTGAGGGCGTCCGTCACATCGAGCTGGTTAGTCTTTTTTAGGGGCATCCGTGGCGGGGGGGTGGGACGGGTGCGGTCTGGACTCGGTTAGTCCTATCCCTACACTCCAAATTTTCAGGGCGCGTTCGTAGGCCAAATTGGTTAGTCGATACGACAATGTCTTTGTTTCTTGGCAGACATATTTTCATCTACACTAAGTCTCGAGTCCCGAGAGGAGTTCTGAGGTGACACGACCTACTCTGCTCGAGATCGATCTCGATCTTTATTTTGGGAAAACACGAAAACGTAACGACACTCACAGAATAAGAGAGTCAGAACCTTTTGGCCTGGCACCTGTATTGTTATATTTTTATTCTTCGGGTTCTACTTACATCTGTAAAACTCTCTCAAACGTTTAGGAAACTCCTTAAGTTCACAAAACTAAGTATACTCAATATAAGGTTCTGTGACCCTCCTTCTCCTCGATAGTCTTAAGATTAACTTTAGTTAAGGTTTTCTTACTTCTATTCCTTTATGTAAAAATCACGAGGAGTTTCCCTTCTTACACATAGAGGAGTTACTATTCAACGATTTGAATTAACCTGACCACTCCCAAGAACGGAGAGAAAGTGTTTATTGTCAAGAAAGACCCAACAAATCGAAATTCGTCTCTTCTGTCTCCGTTCTTCCCTCCCACCCTTCCACCGAACGTACTATCTAAAAAAGTTTATAAACTTCTCAACAGTGTACCTTTTACTTAAGATAAGTATGTCGAATCAGGGTCCCCAACGTTGTTCCTGGATTCCCAATCTCCCTCTACTTAAACCTAAGTTATATTTCTTATAGACAGATTTTAGGATTTCTCTCTTATCTAAAGGAGTCCTTCATTATTCAAGGAACCGTGACCTTTATGTGTATGATACTTGGCATCTCCGTTAAGTTTATTAAAGTAGAGTAAGGATTGGACCTCTACGAGTCTACGATTCCGATCTACTGAAATTTACCCGGAAAAGTTGGTATTTTACGATTATGTTGTAACATTCAAAAGAAGGAAGTTATGAGAAAATTTCACTGGTCTACCTGTGATTCTTTGGTAAAGACGAGTTTAGACGGTACTTTGATCTGTGAATTTTTGATTAAAACTTTTGATTAATTGTATGTTTACCGATACTTAAGATGAATACGATCTGATAGAAGATTTAAATTTAACGTTGAATTAAATTTTAAATTACATTTTGATCATGAAAATCAAATACCGGGTATTATAAATACACTAGTGGTCGACGGTTTCTTTATTTTTTATTCATCATTTTACATGAATAATGTTTAGTACCAACTAACCAGAGTGTCTACTATGTCAAATTGTTAAAGACGAAAGAATCGGATAGTTGTTCATGTCCTACTACAGTTAATAGTTTATTAAATTTACATTCAACGTCTTCCAATGTAAAACTGTGTCAAGTCTAGTGGTAGAAATTCGATAGATCTAATATAAAAAAATAACATGAGGGTCTCCGTGTTTTACCTCTAAATTAAATCCCCATATTGTATTTTAACGTAAATTTATCTCATTTATAAGGGTACTTGTTTCTTTAGATTTCCTTTCTAAGAAAAATTGATGTCAACTACGGGTTCTTCTACTTCAGATTCTGAACTTTACATCAGATCTGACTTTTCGACAATACCTCTGAAAGTCGACACTACTGTTTACTGTAAACATTTAGTATTATTGAATATTGACGACATAGGGAAAGAAACCCGTTTCACAGTTTTACCGTTTAAGTTTTCTTTTTAAGGGATCTCACTCATTTATTGGAATTGAAAGAGGGAAGTTTACAAGGATTAAATTCTAAAATCTAAAAATACTTCACAGAAAGCAGTGCATGGAGGAAGTAGGAGTTTTGTGGAACCTTCGTAGGTAAGATTCGACGGAGAATATCGGAAACAAATATTTATTCTATATTTCTTCAAAATATTTCGTTCGAAGTCGTAATCTTGATCTTAGTTCCAGAAAATGTTGGCTTAGGTTATCTATTGAATCATGTGACCTAGGAAGACGGTGGGATTACGACTGTTGAAGTAATTATTTTGGATAAAGTTCATTAAAGTTTGAACGTTTACAGTAACGGACAGTAGGGTGTCCATTCTAGCTTTAATACGGGGATGAAATCTTTAAATGGATCGTCTTCTACCACTCCGTTTCTTCGATTTTGTAAATAATATGTTTGGGAGGGAGTTGGGAGAGTTCAAAATACAAAAGTGGTAGAGAGAACCAAATTCCTATACAAGAGTACCGTCAATAAAAGTTGATATAGGAAATAATAGCAGACTTTCTGAAAGGAGGTACTTAGTTTTACTATCGAGACTTTTTTTTTTAATTTTTTTTTTTGTCGCAGAGAACCTCGAAATATTTCTTTTACAATAGTTTTTGTGAAGACGGACCTCTTCTCTGAGTTCGAGGGACGTGGTAGAATTACCGGTGAATACGTCACGGGTCGAGTCTTTCTTCCTTTACTTTATTGATTTCTACCTTTTATAATAGAAGAGACGGGGTGGTGAAGTGGCGGACTAAAAGACGAAGTAAAGGTTATGATAACGTAATTGAGCCTGGGAATAGCAGAGTACGGACCTTATTCGAAGACTAAAAGGGTTGAGGTTATAATAAAGAGACGAAGTCAAGGGAGTACATATTTCACCTCTTATTATTACTAAGGAGAAAGTTAACCTAACAACACCCTTTATTTACTCATGACGACGACGACGACGACGATGCAGTGAAGTCAGTACGGGCTGAGACACACTGGGGTATCTACCGTCGGGTGGTCCGAGGGGACAGGGACCCTAAGAGGTCCGTTCTTGTGACCTCACCCAACGGTAAAGGAAGAGGTTACGTACTTTCACTTTCACTTTCCCTTCAGCGAGTCAGTACAGGCTGAGAAGCACTGGGGTACCTGACGTCGGTCCGAAGAGGTAGGTACCCTTAAAGGTCCGTTCTCATGACCTCACCCCACGGTAACGGAAGAGGCTTATTTACTCGTCTATGTATCTTTTACAAACCTGATGATAGACCGTGTGTCAATTCGTGAGTCATTTACAATTCATTTTTAAATGGGAGATACGCCGTTCTGATCATTAAGGTGTTACTTTTAGACTTATATAGGTCTTAGATACAAAGAATAAATAAGCTAACGATGGTGAGACCAAGTTTGGTGGTAGTAAAGAACGAATCTAATAACGTTCTCGGAGGATTGACCGAAAAGACGAAGACGAGACCTCTCCGACACGACTCGAGTCATCGACTTACTGACAAAAATTTCACTACACAGTCTAAATAATGAGGAGACAAAGAGAGAGAAATAGAGAGAGAGGGATTACCGGTAAGTAGAGAGATGTTATATTTGGTTTCAGGAATTTTCCAGATATCTCAGGACGAGTCGGGGTTCAGGGGAAAGGTAATGAAAGAACTGGAGTAGGTCAGGAGGATGAACTAAATTGAGGTCGGGAGTCCGGAAAAGGTCTAAGACGTATGACTGGAACAGACGAGGGTGGAAGACCAGAAGTCTGGTCTCGAAGGAAGACGGACTCCGTAGAAGGAAGAGGGGTGTGTTACGCAATAAGTGAGGAACCGAGGAAGTCTAGAGACTAGTCATGTAAAGTCAAGTCAGCGAGTCAACACAGACTGAGAAACACTGCGGTACTTAGCGTCGTGCGGTCCGGAGGGATAGGTAGTAGTTGAGGGTCTTAAGTGAGTCCGAGTGCAGGTAGCTCAGTCACTACGGTAGGTCGGTAGAGTAGGAGACAGCCGGGGAAGAGGAGGACGGGGGTTAAGGAGGGTCATAGTCTCAGAAAAGGTTACTCAGTTGAGAAGTGTGCTCCACCGGTTTCAGGACCTCAAAGTCGAAATCGTAGTAAGGAAGGTTTCTTTAGGGTCCCGACTAGAGAAAGTCTTACCTGACCAACCTAGAGGAACGTCAGGTTCCCTGAGAGTTCTCAGAAGTTGTAGTGTCAAGTTTTCGTAGTTAAGAAGCCGTGAGTCGGAAGAAGTGTCAGATTGAGAGTGTAGGTATGTACTGGTGTCCTTTTTGGTATCGGAACTGATCTGCCTGGAATCAGCCGTTTCATTACAGAGACGAAAACTTACACGATAGATCCAACTAGTATTGAAAAGAAGGTTCCTCATTCGTAGAAAATTAAAGTACCGACGTCAGTGGTAGACGTCACTAAAACCTCGGGGGGTTTGATTTCAGACTGTGACAAAGATGACAAAGGGGTAGATAAAGGGTACTTCACTACCCTAACCTACGGTACTAGAAACAAAAGACTTACAACTGGAAATTCGGTTGAAAAAGTGAGAGGAGAAAGTGAAAGTAGTTCTCCGAAAAATCGAGGAGAAGTGAAAGACGGTATTCCCACCGCAGTAGACGAATAGACTCCACTAACTATAAAGAGGACCGTTAGAACTAAGGTCGAACACAAAGAAGGTCAGGTCGCAAAGAGTACTACATGAGACGTATATTCAATTTATTAGTCCCACTGTTAGATGTCGGAACTGTATGAGGAAAAGGATAAACCTTGGTCAGACAGTAAGGTACAGGTCAAGATTGACAAAGAAGGACTGGACGTATGTCTAAAGAGTTCTCCGTCCAGTCCACCAGACCATAACGGTAGAGAGAGTCTTAAAAGGTGTCAAATAACACTAGGTGTGTCAGTTTCCGAAACCGTATCAGTTATTTCGTCTTTATCGAGACTAGTGGGAGAAAGTTTAACATAGAGAAGGAAGAGGAGGGTTCCGGTGGGAATTAGACGTGATATGAAAATGGATCGTGTAAACCGGTAGTTGTATGATATAACTCATTGAATTACTATTGTATATAATTATATATAACAAAGGGTAGTCACCTTTCATTTAAGGTCAACCCAACAAAAACAAAATTCTAAGGTCGGAAAAAAAAAAAGTTTAATTAATTAACAACCAACGTGAGCCAGAAACAACGAAACTCCAGAAAGAGTTCAACGTCATTCACCCCCGATGAGAAACGACGTCACGTTCCCGAAGATTGACCCCACTGAAGAGAACACCTCGTGCCCGAGATCCCGTACATCCGAGTCATCGACGACGTGCGTCCGAGTCTTCAACACCGCGTGACCGAATCAATGAGACGTCGTACACCTTAGAAAGACATGGTCCCTAGCTTGGGTACAGGGGACGTAACCGTTCGTCTAAGGATAGGTGACGTGATGGTTCTTTCAGGTCCTGTTTCTAAACATAGAGGACATGTAACAAGCCAAGTCAAGTCAGTCAGCACAAGCTGAGAAACGCTGGGATACTTAACGTCGTGTGGTCCGGAGGGACAGGTAATGGTTGAGGATCTCAGATGGGTTTGGGTACAGGTAGCTCAGCCACTACGGTAGGTCGGTAGAGTAGGACAGTAGGGGAAGGGGAGAACGGGAGTTAGAAAGGGTCGTAATCCCAGAAAAGGTTACTCAGTTGAGAAGGGTACTCCACCGGTTTCATAACCTCAAAGTCGAAGTCGTAGTCAGGAAGGTTACTTGTGGGTCCCGACTAGAGGAACTCCTACCTGAACAACCTAGAAGAACGTCAGGTTCCCTGAGAGTTCTCAGAAGAGGTTGTGGTATCAAGTTTTCTTAGTTAAGAAGTCGTGAGTCGAAAGAAGTAACAGGTTGAGAGTGTAGGTATGTACTGATGACCTTTTTGGTATCGGACTATACTGGAATTAAGGACCTTCAAGCGGACCGTACTTTATGGAATAAGCCATTTTCACTTTCAGCGAGTCAGTACAGGCTGAGAAACACTGAGGTACCTGACATGTCAGGTACCTTAAGAGGTCCCTCTTTTGACCTCACCAATCGGTAAGGAAAGAGGTCCCTTAGAGGGGTTGGGTCCCTAGCTTGGGTCCAGAGTACGTGGTCCCTTCGTATCTGACTTGTGTACCTATTTACACAACGGTGGGACTACCTATGGGAAGTTATGAAGGGGTACCGACCCCTAGTCAGGTCTGAGGAGTCGGTCGTATATTTATCGACCGGTAGACTGACAGACCGGAGAAGAATAAGAAAGTTGGGACGAGAGACTTCTCACGGAGGAGTACGATGCCAGGGTTACTTCATAAACTTATTTACGTCGAAGGACCGGTTTTCGAACAGTTGAATTTTTTTTTTTTTTTCGTGTTACACTCTCAACGTTCAATTCAAAATAACCCCCGTTATACTCCTAACGTCGGGTCTTCTGTCGTGAAGTCTATCGAGGATCTCTGACGAGGTTTCTCCATCATCCCTTCCCTTCCTATATACACTAAAACTATTTCTCCCTCGTGTACGTTAGTTCGTGTATAAAAAAAGGCATCTTTTAAAGAAGACAAGGGTACTTCGAAGACGATCAGTGTTCTTTGTTAGTAGTAGTACTTCCTACAATCACAAAAAGTTCTACACTCTTCTATGTCCTTAGCCCGAGATTTTAGTCGAGGACTCTTATAGATTGATAGATTTCTGGACAGGACGGTCAAAGAGTCTCGTGTGTCGCGGAGACACGACGAGAGGTGTAACTTGAAGAAGTCTCCCACAACCTCCAGTCGTCGAAGTCGTCGTGTAATTAGGAACGTCTCCATCTACCGTTCGTAGGTACCGTTCACGGTTAAACACCACCTGTTCGACTTGTAGAAAACGACTAGACTTACAGACACGAAAGAATAGATGGACCGCTTAGGAAAAGCGAAAAGTCCTACAGTTGGAACTGACACTCCGAGAAAAAAATGGAAGGACAGGGACCATCTTATATAGACGGAGAGAAAACGCGGGGATCATATTGGACTTCTCTCAAAATCGAGTCGTCCTTTCAGCGGTATTACCGAAAGAAAAAAAAGGGTATGGACAGAAGAAGCTGGTGTAGTATCCGGAGGACTCCCTTCTCTGGGATAAGTCTATGGGTCGTAGAATGTGTCATGGTTGATCCGGTACACCCAGTGTCTTCGAGTTATATATAACAACGTACAAGTGTCCTTACTCACTTTGTACAATTCGCCTAAGTCGATCAAGGCTAAGATTATGGTCACCGATGCACTCTGTCATTTAGAGGAGGTCCAGTTTCTAAGACGGGCGTAGTAAGTTTCCTTGAGTTCTGTGTACGACTACGGTAATTCCTTCTATGGTCTCCACTTTGTCCCTGACGACTTGTACCCCTTTCCCGTTTCCAGACTGGTGTTCGTGTGTCTCTAGACCCCAAGACAGAAGTGTACACAACCACCTCCGTAGAGACAGTTCCCTCCCAGGATGGACCTGATGGACCTAGAGACCTAGAAAGGATTTACTGTAATTGAGATTCCCTCTGAGATGACTCCACACCTCTGGTCCCCTTTCCGTCGGTGTGTGGCCTACTACTGAGGTTCCTCTGAGGTCATTACCTTCCATTATTTCACAACTCCGTCCTTGTTCGTCTCTTTGACTTCTCTGCTTCTACCTCCTCTTTCTCTCTTCCTTCCTTCCTCCCTTCTTTCTCTTTTTCTTTAACGGTGAAGAAAGAGGTTGTTTTATCAGGAACGTTACGGGACAAACAGTAATCGGGTTTAAAGTCGGGTGTAGGGAAGATACCCCTATCAGGGACTCCTAGTCAGAGTATTTCGAAAATAAATAGTGACAGGAACTTCGTGCCGAAAGTTCATAGGAGAGGAAAAGGGTGACTAGTCTTTGGACGAAGAGCCCGGTCCGTAAAAAGGAACAAAACAATAGTCAAGAAACCCCGTCCCAGTGTATCGTACGACTGATTCCAATTAATGAAGTAATTAAGTAGGTGAAAGGACTACGCGTCATAATAAAAATAGTGGAAGACAAGTTTTTACTCAACTTAAGTAATGATTCTAAAACACGTACTTCCAGTCAACTTGAAGTTTAACGTCCGGTTCTGTGCTCCTTATTTTTTTCGGACGGTATGATTACGACTTTCAACAGGGGTCTACATGTCGACACGGGAGTCAGGAGACCTTTATAGTACTGTGTCGGACCCGAGTCGAGGCAAAGGAGGTGTTTGAAAAGTCGTCCTATGTGTAGATACCAAAGGGATCACCGACGATTTCTTAGTCGACCGTTTTTTTAGGAGAATGTTACACCCTTTGGACACAAACTAGGGACCCAACCCTTCTAGGGGACCTCTTCCCTTGTCCGATGGGTGAGGTCATAAGACGGAACCTCTTAAGGTGCCTGACATATCAGGTATCTCGCCGTTTCTTAGCGTGTGCTGACTCACCGAAAGTGAAGTGAAGTGTGTAGATACCGTATTTCTCCGGTCTCCCAGAGACAGTAGAGAAGGGTTTTATGGACGAAGTGTGAATGTAGGTAAGTTAAGTAAGTAAATTATTAGTCCCCTCTTCGGGGTGAGACACAATCCATGTAGCTTTCGGAATGCCGTATAGTCTAGGGCATTCTGATCAGATACGAAGCCCATACGCGTCACGTTAATTTCTTGTCTTTTGGTTTAGTTTTCAACAACATTTCATACTATTTAGTTCATTGCAACTGTTATTGTTCTCATTATTATCAACGACTTTAAATAACTTAAAAATGACACACAACCGACGTGTAATGAAAAGTACATAATTAAGTACATCAATTAAGTAAGTGAATAATTCAGTTTGTTAGGGTATTTCCGTCTACGATAATAATCATCCACTCTTTTTACGTTCTACCTCTCCAATTCATTAAACAGGTTAACCAACTATTTCCCGGTTCGGGACTAAAATGGGGTCTGTGTACGGGACTTCGTAAATATTAAAATTCGTAGGAAGGGGTGTTTTTTATTAATTTTTTTCGAAAATTTTCACATAACTTCCTGAACGGTCCACCGAGTCACTTATTCTTAGATGGAAAGTCACGTCCCCTCTCTCAAAGCTGAGGAACAGGCCCTTTCAAGGGGTACGACACCTCTTTAATTCGGGTAAGGGGGTTGACTTCAGACGTACGAGATCCCGGACTCTCGGTGTTAATTACTCGACGACACCGCGATGATGACTTCGGTCGTGTGGATTTCGGACACGAGTCACAGTTCCCTTCAGTGCCGTTACTCTTCGAGTACGTGGTGTTGACCTCTTATCAGGGGTGAGAGACCCTGAAGGGAGCACCAGGTCACCAATTCTGAAGCGAAGGGACCCCCGAGTCTGTCATTTCACAGACGGACGTTACGCCCCCTGGGTCCAAGCTAGGGACCTACCTTTTCTAGGAGACCTCTTCCTTTACCGTTGGGTAAGGTCATGAGAACGGACCCTTTAGGGTACCTACCTCCTTGGACCATCCAATGTCAGGTACCCCAACGTTTCTCATCCTGTGCTGACTCGCTGAAGTCAAACAAATCAAGTCAAGACGCTGATTTCAGGTGTGTGTCGTTGGTTCTGGGTCGAGTCGGTTTTTATTTGTTTATTTGTTTTTAAAAAAATTTCCGATGAAAAATTTTTTCACGTAATTTTTTACAAAGTAATATAACATAAGATTCTGTTACTAAATGTGCATTTACTGGTCCATTCATTCCTTCACTTTCAGTGAGTCAGTACAAGCTGAGAAACACTAAGGTACCTGATATGTCAGGTATCTTAAGAGAACCGGTCTTATGACCTCACTCATAAGAAAGGGAAGAGGTCCCGTAGAAGGGTTGGGTCCCTAGTTTGGGTCCAGAAGACTTAAAGCCCGCCTAAGAAATGGTCGACTCAATGTTTCCTTCGGGTTCTTATGACCTCTCCAATCGGACAGGGAAGGGGTCACCTAGAAGGCCTGGATCTAGAAGGACTGAGTCTTTGACTTGGTCCCAGAGGACGAAACGTCCACCTATTTCTTAGGTTAAAAAATAGAGATGGGTTATAACCCATTTCTTGGTTGACTGGATAGTCCCTTTAGGTTTACTGGTCCACCTATGGGTCTTTAAATTTATGGCAAAACCATTTACCAAATTTTGATGTATATATAAACTTAAACGTTGTAATCCGTCACATTAAAATTGAGGTGAATCTTATGCCACTTCCTTCTCTATTTCATTTATATATTCATTATTGTGTAGATTAATTTTATAGAAAAGAGGCGATTCCGGGACTTCGTAAGTTTAGTTTGGTTGACTGGGTTCTGAGGTACGGAATTGAGATGGGATCGATATGTATGGATAGACATTAGAGACATGGACTGAACAGACAATCTTTTTGATAGTGAAAGGACTGTCACTATTGATAAGGGTGCCTCTATGAGGGCGTAGGATCGTAGACTACACGATTTTGTTTCTGTATCGATGTTGGTTCCTTTATATTTTCTTTTTCCACTAGTCTTATTTTAACAGTCACAGACCGAAGAGGTCTCTATGTCTTGGTTAGCATAAATGATAGTCGTCACCCGAGTGGACTAATGTATTAACAAGTTTAAGGTTTAATCCATTCTACTACAGTCAGGTGTACAACTTGGTTGGGAGGTGTGACCGTCGACCGAGTAAGTCACTGTGTGTTTCTTTCGTTCGAAGATAAAATGTCTCTAAAAGACTCAACCGGGACCTTAAAACGTCCCAGTGAAGTGAAGGGTAGTCAGTTTTGTGTTCAATTCTGTTACCTATTTCTCTTTTCTAGAAGAGTCGGAGATTCGGTCACTAAGAGTTTGGAGTAACACATATACTTGGAGAACACTTCAAGAAGAAGAAAAAAAAAAAAGAAAAATTTACACATAGGAGTTCGAGATTGGAGTCTCGAAGAGGAAGTCATTTAAAGTCCACTCTAGGTCCTTAGTTCCTATACTGTTCGTTGGTGTACTAAGATTATGCTCACAAACTAAAAGTCTAGTAGAATCCGCTTTTCTAAAATTAAGTGAGAGTAGAAGAGGAAAGGATCGGTCCTTGACGTTTAATACTAAACTAATACGGAACGTCATGTTGTACGATAATGTAAAAGAGGTCTGAGTCCTTACCAGAGGGGAACACAAGGTTTACCGGGAAGTGGTCTTAGTGGTGGAGATCCCCCTGTTACAACCTCTTCCGTTACCGCGGGGTGAGGTCACAAGAACGGACCTCTTAGGGTCCCTGCCGCCTCGGACCACCCGACGGCAGATACCCCAACGTGTCTCAACCTGTGCTGACTTCGCTGAATCGTCGTCGTCGTCGTCCACCTGTTACTCCGAAAGGGTTGGGAGACGAAACATCAAGTAAAGAACTACGACAATAAGAGGACTTGAGGAATAGAATGGAATGAAATAGAGGGAGGACGGATAAAGAAGAATACTTCATTTGTCCTGACGTAGATAATTCCTCTGTCGTATCTCTAAAGGAAAATAGAAATTGACGGAAAGTAAGGATAACTATGTAAAGACTTGTGAACTCGGTAAAGGGTCTTGACGGACAATCGTCAATGGTTTCCTGTAAGTCTGGGGTACTCCGGTTTCGATCGAACTGGTTAACTAGATCTCCTAAAGTGGAGTAGTCCTTCCAATCGGACTTCATCTGTCTTCTCTGTCGGTTTACGCTAGTCTCAAAGTATTTCGTCACTTTTTAGGAGTATTACTTAGACTGATTCGAAACCGATTTTTTTATTCATTTTACGACTATACAGGTAACTTCAATTAACCGAGTGTAAACGGGAAATTCAATTTCTTTAAGACTGAGACTCGTAGACGTCAAAAGTTTCACTTGAAGGGTGTTGATAACTCCTTGTCTACCAAGAGAAAATAATAGGAGTCTTGGGATATGGGTGGTAGTAAACAGAGAGCAACTTTAAAATTCTAGTTATGGGTAGTTAACAGTAAATACCCCATTGTTTCTAAGTCTGTACTGAATCGTTGACTGTTCTTGTTCTTGTACTTAGGGAACCCGTCGTTCCTCTAATTTGGTCAGTTAGGATTTCCTTTGGTTGGGACTGATAAGTAACCTTCCTGACTACGAGTTCGATTTCGAGGTTATGAAACCGGTAGACTACACTTCTCGACTGAACAACCTTTTCTGGGACTACGACCCTTTATGACTCCCGTCCTCCTCTTCTCCCACTGTCTCTTACTCTATCAACCTACCGTGGTGGTTGAGTTACCGGTACTCAGACTCGTTTGAGGTCCTCTACCACTTCCTGTCCCTTCGGGTCACACGAGGTAGGACATCCCAGTGTTTCTCAGCCTGTACTGACTCGTTGACTTGTCGTTGGTACCCTTGTTGACAAATAGAATGAAGGTGAATAAGGAAGTTCTATAGAGAGAAGTAAAAGGAAAGAAATAGGGATGGTAAAAAACGTGTGAGTAGGTAGGGTTGTGTTTGTGTGTGTATGTTTGTGTGTGTGTATGTGTCACCGAGGTTGTGTTAGGAGAACTCAGAGTCGGGAGACTTTACTTCGGAACGTCGTCCGTCGTCACGAGTACACATAAATTGTTAATTAAAATTAAAAAAATTTTTCTTTTAGATTGTATTCAAATTAAACACTGAAAACGTTCATCCTCAATATCCTAAATATCAAACTGGTCTTATTAATATAGTAACCCGAAGGTAGCATCGAGTCGACCATTTCTTAGAAGGGCGTTACGTCCTCTGGGGTCAAACTAAAGACCTAGTCCTACTACGGGACCTCTTCCCTAACCGATGGGTGAAGTCGTAAGAACTCGAAGGGATCACCGAGTCGACCATTTCTTAGAAGGACGTTCCGCCCTCTGGACCCAAACTAGGAACCTAACCGTTCTGGGGGACTTTTTACCTTACCAATGAGTGAGGTCACAAGAACGGACCTCTTAGGGTACTTGTCTCCTCGGATCGTCCGATGTCAGGTACCCCAGTGTTTCTCAGCCTGTGTTGACTCGTTGAAAGAAAGACAAAGTGAAAACATCCTCCCTAAGTCTTTCGTAAAATAAACGGAAAACGAAAGAAACATCGACGATCTTGGACGGGACTAAGGTACTTATTTCGACCTTAACTCAGTCTGTCACTACGGTAGTGGACGACGGGTCGTCAGTAGTGCCGGGTACCGTCAAACACACGGCGCCTGAATCCTTCTCTCTTGAGTGTCTCGAAAAGGACGGTTATGGGGCCACTTACGCACGATATGTATTTGGTCAGGTGTTAGAGAGTACGAAGATTGGACGTGACACTATCATAAACCTTTACCCCGAAAGCTCCATATATTCCACTCTACTCTAGTACTCTTATTGGTGAGCACTACCTTAATCACGGGAAAATTCTTCTCTGTGTTTTGGAGAAGTAGAGGAGGAGAGATGGAAAAAGAGAAAAGGAGAGAGAGAGGGTACACTCCTGTATTGGTCCTTCTCGAGAACGACAACAACAACAACAAATCGGTGATTCAGCATAGGTTGTGAAAACACAGGGGTGTCTGATATCGGAACGGTCCGAGGAGTCAGGTACCCTAAAGAGTCCGTTCTTTTGACCTCACCCAACGGTAAAAAAAGAGATCACTTAGACGGTTTAGTCGGTCTAGAAGTGGAACTTGAAAGAGATCCTGACACTCTTTTACTTAAAGACGACACATTCGGAACGTCAGACACTATAAAACAATTCCGTCGAGTTCGACTGACCATGTAATACTTTAGTAATAAATGATTTGTCTTTCCCTTACACATCGTCATTCAATATAGTGTTCTAAGTATCAGGACCTGTATATACATTTAGGAGAGAGTTATTTTTCCTATCGAAAGTCGTTATTTCAACACTATGGTAAAAACAATATAAAGTGTACAGTCAGTCAGTCAGTCAGTCAGTCAGTCAAGTCAGTGAGTCAGCACAGACTGTGAAACGTTGGGGTACTTAGCGTCGTGCAGTCCGGAGGGACAGGTAGTGATTGAGGACCTCAAGTGGGTTTGAGTACAGGTAGTTCAGCCACTACGGTAGGTCGGTAGAGTCGGAGACAGCACGGGAAGAGGAGGACGGGAGTTAGAGAGGGTCGTAGTCCCAGAAAAGGTTACTTAGTTGAGAAGTGTACTCCACCGGTTTCATGACCTCAAAGTCTAAGTCATAGTCAGGAAGGTCACTTGTGGGTCCTGACCAGAGGAAATCTTACCTGACTAACATAGAAGAATGTCAGGTTCCCTGAGAGTTCTCAGAAGAGGTTGTGGTGCCAAGTTTTCGTAGTTAAGAAACCACGAGTCGAAAGAAGTGTCATGTTGAGAGTGTAAGTATGTACTGGTTACCTTTTTGGTATCGGAACTGATCTGCCTGGAAACAACCGTTCGGTTGGAGTAAACCTCATTTTACTCCGTCATTGTACGTACCGTACTAAAGACTTTAGAGTCGGAAAGGAGGTCGAAACTGTATCACGGACTTTAAGAGTTGGGAAATCCGAGTGAGAATTCCTTGTAGTCCTTTTATCCGTAAAAATTGACCCGGTAAAAGTTCCTTATTATTATTTTTTTTGAACATTGTATAAATCTCCGTACTGGTCTACAAAGGTAAAAGTGTAGACTAAGAGTGTCGTCTGTACACTTTATGGTAATGAAAACAACCTCTTTGTTCACAGTGCCTCTTACCTATTCCCCGAACGGGAATACAACACATGTGTTCCACCGTCTAGGTTTTATCATCTTTATGTAGTGGTAGGAAGTCACAGGAACCTTAGTCCCTTCTTTAATCCTTCAATGAATGATTCGACCCTAGTCTTGTTCCCCCGACTTCTCAGGTACCATAAACCAGGTTTGGTACTCTGGACTACGGTACTTGGGAGGGGGACAGGTGATGTCGTCTGTGGAGTGAGTTCCTTTCACAAAGAGATGGACTTACTACGTCTTAATGGTGTACAAGTAAGGACCGGGACTAGAGGTCCGACCGGGACCAGTTTGCGAAAGAAAAACGAGATTATTGTGGACAAAGACACTAGTCTCGAGATGTATTATCTGTACGTATAAAATTTTTTTTTTCTGGTTATCAATTAAATGTTTCCGTTGTCATCCAAAACTCAATCCTACATATCCACTAGAAAGATGTTCCGGTAATATTGTTAAAATATTTAAATTTTATGTTATTTTATGATAGGTTTTGTAAAAAAAGATCCTTAAAGATAGAATTTGATTATCTAAATTGATTGTGAAAATAAAAACAACATGGTTCATACGACGACGGCGACGACGAATCAACGAAGTCAGCACAGGTTGAGACAAACTGGGATACCGAACATCGGGCGGTCCGGAGACAGGTACCTTAAGAGGTCCGTTCTTATGACCTCACCCAACGGTACGGGAGGAGGTCCCCTAGAAGGGTTGGGTCCTTACTTTGTGTCCAGAGGACGTAACGTCCATCTAAGAAATGGTGACTCGGTGGTCCCTTCGGGTGACATGGTTCATATGAGAAAAATATCGAGTAGTTTTTCTTTCTCATACACCCGAAACATCGATACCTTAGTAGGAAAACTACGAGAGGTCGATACAAATAAATTGTAGAGACTTGGACTCAAAAGAGTAGATATCTTGAAGTTATTATTAGGAATGGAGCCCTCTGACACTAATTCCAGCTCTCCGTTAGATACATTTCGTCAATCAGGTCACGGACTGTGTCTCAGTCGTACACTGTGTTCGACCAAGAGTAAAGTGGTGCTCGTGAAAGTGTCGGTCTTCGTGTGTCAGGTGGAGTTTGGGACACCACGGGTCGTCTCCGGGGTCGTGTTTCATCCACAAGTTTTTTACAAACATCTTATTTATTCGGTCGGTTACTTGTTTGTGTCCTATGTGTCATTAACGTTCAAGGACCATTCAATAAACGACTTCATGGTCTAGTTACAGGAGATCGATTTCTGTGTGAACATCAACTTGTTTAATTTAAATAATAACAGTGTCGGTCCTTCTTCAATGTGGTACCCATTGATACCCCGTAGAGTCACTCCGACAATTTTTTCTGAACGACCTAAGTCCTAAGGACAATTCTCTGACCCCTCTCCCAAATTCCCTTTGTTCCGAACTAGAACTAACTTATATCAGTACTTCATCTAAATTTAGATACTAACCCAGAAAAGTATTTAGAATAGATTTCTCTCCTGTTTGTTCTCACTCGAATTACGACATGAACCATTTCTCAGTCGTCGGTGAATAAAATCCGTCCTATCGTTCTTCAATCCACCACAACACCAAACCTGTTACAAGTACTAAAACTCTCACAAGTCTGTACTATTACCTTACCAGACCAACAGAAGAGTGGGAGACGGAGGGAGAAGAGGAAAACGAAAGTTAGTTACTGTACCAACCTATCGTAGTGGCTGAGTTCCGTGTGTTTGAACTCGTTTGAGGCCCTCTATCACTCCCCGTCCCTCCGGACCACACGACGTCAAGTACCTCAACGTTTCTCAGTCTGTGCTGAATCGTTGACTTTTTGTTGACCAACAGAGTCAGGTAGTATAGTGTCTCACTAGAACAGATTACGACCACACGATATTTTAATAGGTCGTCCTCTTGTGGTTTCGGATCAATACTCAAGATCTGGAAGAGAGTCATGACCCCGTTACAAAGAAAAAAGAGTGAGACTTCGTCGAAGAACCATTGTCCTATATTAAGAACTTTTATATAGAGAATCTTACTCCTAGATAAAGAGATATCCTGTAAAGAGATCAAAAGTAACTAATATTTGGTTTAGATATCAATTAGACCACTCACAACCAAGTTAAAAGTGGTTTTTTGATGTGAACTATTAAGGACACTGAGGACGTAATGTCCGTCTAATTATTATCTGTATATATAATGAAAAATTTAGAGAGTTGTAATATTTAATATAATGGGAGTAAAATGTCTACTACCTTTGCCTCCGAGTTTCTACATTCATTGAGAGGTTATGATCCACTATTTCGACCCTAGTCTTGAGTGTTGACGGGGTGACGGTCCTGGTGTTGTGATAAAGGGAGAGGAGGAAGGACCTCACTAAGTGTTCAGTAACTATCATAATTGTTCTCTCGTTCTACTTAACCTTTTTCCGTTACATTTTGATATTCATTCTATGTGTATTAAAACTCTTAACAGTGAATAATATTTTGATATAATTTTACTTCTATTACAACAGTTCTGTTAACGTTTTTATTTCATGCCTTGTTCTACCTTGGTTTACCCTTTTCGTGAACTCAAACAAAAACCAACAAAGTCGACAAAAAACAAACGAACAAAATCCACTACCACGACTCCGTCGTACCTTGGCACCTCTCTCTGTACTTTAGGTCATCTACACGGTCAATCATTGATCTTTCCTTACAGTCGGCTGAGACTCTGTCTGTATCTATACGTTCTCCAAATAACCTTTCTACAGAATCAGGTGATCCCGGCGTTATCGTTCTTGTGATATTTGACCGACCGAATAATTTTTGTCTTTACAGAAAGAGTGTCAACACCTCCAACTCCTCTTCAGTTACCGTAAGAGGGGGAGGGGAGGGAAAGACTAATGTGTGATGTTTTCTGTTTCTCCTTTCTTCTGTGACCAACCCGTCCTTCTCGGAAAGTTGGTGTTCCAACTGAACAGTGGACATGTTCCTTTTCCTCTTCCTTCGTCTAACCTGTCCCTTTCGGAGGTCGACGTCACACCGAGATTGTCTGGAGACGGTTGAGTCACTCAGTAAGGTTCGGGTGACCCCTGTTTACTGTTCCGGGATCCTTAGGGTCGGACGGGTGAACGACTGACCCTCAACGGGTCTTTCTCGGACCGAAATCGAACGTTCGAAACCATCCACGACTCCCCCGAAGTCGATCTCCAACAGTAGATTAATGGGAGGGACGTCGACCTTCCGTTTAAGAAAGGACTTCTCTCCAGTCTCACCAGGTAGAGGTACCGATAGTGTCCTACATGTAAACTAATTCTTCATCCCCGAGAAGGAGTTCTAGACGACTTCGGTTCGACTTTATAGAGGTTCATGTAAGAAAAGAAATCAGAACCCAAGTACGAGTAGTTCGTCGTAAGTCGGTGAACCTAATCATCCATAAGGTTAGGGCCCTTTCTTCATTAACTCTTTCGGTCGAGTTTCATACTATTGATGATCCTTCTCTTCAATGGGTAATTTTACTTACGTGTCTGATAGTTTTGTCGTGTCGATGACCGGGTGAAGAACTAAAATGTCTATTCCTTTGGTCGGGTCTCGTTCCAACTGAGTAGACGGATATTAGGATCTTACTACCTTACTTCATCTTGAGTCCAGGAGAGTTCGGTGAGTGAAAACAATTCTTCGTAGTCATGTGTAATCTGGGTAGTGAAGACGTATGGTCCATCTTTAAGACACAGATTTGTACTTTTCGATTCATGGACCAAACCTATGACAATTAGCATAGTTGTGAATTGTTGGGTACCCTAAAGAAGTCTTTGTCAGACAATTTATAATAAGAGTGCGTAGTGTGTGACACAACATCGTCCGTAAAAATTATAGAAACCTAAAAGTCAGGTAATTACGACGACCGTCGACTTTGTTAGTGTACATGGTTCTATTTCAAGAAAGTTCCAAGAAGAACTAGTTCAAAGGATTGAAAGTGCCCGAAAAATAAAAACTTTGAATCATCTTTTAAGACATGAGGATTCACTTTATAATCACAGAATATACAGAATCATGGACTGAGATAAAACTCTAGTATCGGTTTCTAGTGGACGTAAAATTTCGTTTTTAGGTGTTCCTATATCACATATATCATATGTCTTCTCTATCCTTTTATAAATTGAAAATTTAGTCAGGAGTACAAATTATAAAATATCTTTGAAGATTGAAGAGTTTGAACGAAAATATACTTATCATTAGGTATAAATTATAATAGTTTATCAAAAATTTAAATAACCTTTGAGGACTAATAAAAACTACTTCACAGGGGAATCGTTAAAAATTTGTCAAGTGACACAAATAGTCCGAGTTGGTACTCTGTTTTCTCTCTATTAGAAGTGAATTTATTTTACCATAAAAGGTAAATAAGGACCGAGTCAAAACCTTCCAATATGGAAAGATTGTTAAACAGGAAAAGAAGATCTGTCAGGTAAAGTAACCGTATATCAATAAACATCATCAAAGAATACTAGGAAAGGGAGAAGTACCTAGTGTCAGAACAGTAACTCTTCCCCGAACGTTTTAAGTTACTTCGATACTCGGTACGGTACGTCCCGGTGGGTTTAACCTGTCCAGTATCACCTCTCAAGACTGTTTTGTATCGTCTTTCACTTCTCTTTGATTTCTCGGAGAACTACTTCCACTTTCTCCTCTCACTTTTTCGACCGAATTTTGAGTTCTTTGATTCTAGTACCGTAGGCCAGGGTAGTGAAGTACCGTTTAACTTCCCATTTTTCACCTTTGTCACTGTCTAAAATAAAAGAACCCGAGGTTTTAGTGACGTCTACCACTGGCTTCGGTACTTTAATTTCCTGCGGTCGAAGAACCTTCTTTTCAATACTGTTTGGATCTGTCATATAATTTTTAGTCCCCGTAATGAAACGGATATTTCCAGGTATATTAGTTTCGATACCAAAGAGGTCATCAGTGCATGTCTACACTCTCGACCTGATATTTTTTTATAGATTCCCGGTTTCTTAACTACGGAAGTTTGATACCACGACCTCTTCAAAGAACTCTCAGGGAACCTGTCGTTCCTCTAGTTTGGTCAGTCAAGATTTCCTTTAGTCAGAACTGATAAGTAACCTTACTGACTACGACTTCGACTTCGAGGTTATGAAACCGGTGGACCACGATTCTCGGATGAGTAACCTTTTCTAGGACAACGACCCTTTTAACTTCCGTCCTCCTCTTCCCCTGCTGTCTCCTATTCTACCAACCTACCGTAGGTGGTTGTGTTACCTACACTCAAACTCGTTTGAGACCCTCTACCACTTCCTGCCGTTTCGGACCACACGACGTCAGGTACCCCACTGTTTCTCAGCCTGTACTGACTTACTGACTTGTCGTTGTTGTTTAACAAAGTAAGGTAGTGTCGTTTGGGTCCTGGACGTGGAACGGGTTTCGTTCCACTTAGATATAAGTTATTTATATCTAACTTACTTACTTACTCCAAAGACTAATCGATTGATAGACATTGATTCTTGACTAAATAACAGTTGGTCTCTTTCTTAAAAGAAGTAAACTTCTGAAATATTTAACTAAATATGTATAGGTGTAATGATTTATAATGATTTTTATAATGGTGTAATGATTTAGTGAGACTAAAAAGTTCCATCCCTAAAATTTACTACTTTGGTATATTCCTTTGTGATTTATAGTATCGAAACCAGTTTTAATGAAAAAGAAGAAGATAAAGTAAAAAAGTATATATTCTAAGTTGTTTTTTCGTTTTGAGACATGTGTCTCCTAAATTATTAAGATAATTCGTTCGGTTAATTTAATCTTAATTTTAGACCTGTGATTTCAATTCTAACAACGTTCCCGTATTGTTGTCTCGTTCTTTTCTTTTGTGAAACCTGAAAGCTATTAATTGACCTATGGTTCCTTTGACAATACTGAGATCCTTTACATCTACTCTATCTTACGTACCCAATACAAGACGGAACACTCTGTAATTACGTTTATAATATTTTCAAGATAGTGTAAAAATATTGTGCGTCTATATATGGAAACACGCGTATGGACGTTTTCGAGAGGGTAATTTCAAGTGTACCAACAACGTACATATATGGTCCCCTGTTCTGAAAATCTCTAGAATTAATCATGTTGAACGTAAGTTTTCGGACACTTACAGTCCAATGTTCCCGGACCACTTTCCTTGACGTCTCAAGGGGACTCTTAGGGATTTAAGGGTGTGGGAGACTCAATACCTCCAGTGGTATCGTTGTAGACACATGTAGTGACGAAGGTACACCTACCCGGTGTCGACGATTCCGGATGACCCCTAGGTAGTGTGGGACAGACCGACGTATAATTCAGTGTCAGAGTAAGGTTCTAAAGACTCGGAGAGAATCAGGAACTCGAGTAGGGTCCTCTTTATTAATTTCAGTGTGACTGAACTCATCGTATACCCTATTGTCATACAGTAATCGATAAAATGTCAAGATCCCACTGTCAGCAAAGTCTTCTGTCGACTGACGTGGACTTTCCACACCGGGGAGACTCACCGAGTCTCTTTTTACATGAGTCGTTACCACAGGGTCTGACTCAATAGAGTCAGTTACTCCGACCTGTTTCGAGACACCACGACCTAGGGGTTTGTGTGACAGAGCATTCCCGATATCCAGAAAAGACTAACGACACTGAAGTCAATTCTTATCTGATAGGGAGTCCACGGACCCATTTATAGAGACCCTAACAGTTCAAGACTTTTACAGATTTGTGTCGATCCTCTAGACGTCATATTTCTATAGGTTCACCCCCTTTTCTTGGAGTCTATACGAAAAGTGTCCGACGGTCTAGATTAGGTGGTTACTAGACGACAGTGATTTCTCTATCTATCATACATTCAAAAATAAAGAGTTCATACCGGGAGATTCGTAGTCCGGATCATATACGTTTCCGAATGAACAATTCTGGGGACCGACTTACACAACTTTTTGGTCGGTGCGGAAGGTCAGAAGTACAAGACACACGATGTGTTAATACTGAGTAGGTTCCCCGGTGCCAAGTGTAATCCATGTGTATAAACTCTCGTGTACCCAGTTACATCTCTAGGTCGGATAGTTCTGGGGGTAGGTGTATTTGGGTGTTACCTTGAGTACCAGCACGTATGTGAACCTTTTCGTACCCAATGGGTCAGGTTCTAACGGGATGAGTGACGTGTTGTGACTCTCTACTCAACAACCCTGTTGCTTATAACTGAAGTAAGTCTTTCGGTCGTCTGGTTCTGCTACCACCTGATTACAGGGTTTCTTGGCAGAACAGGTCCAAACATACGACCAAAGAAAATATCTTGTTCCACCTCCCCCTCCTCACTCCTCCATTTCATCTTTTTCTACATTCAACAACGTTTACAAAGGACCACGATTGGTCTGGAGTCTTCCCTACACAATTAAAGAAGAAAGGACGTCGACAAGTGTTCACTCGGACCAGTCTACGAAGGACACTCGATTTGTTTCCGTTACAGTGGGGTGAGGTCATGAGAACGGACCTTTTAGGGTACCTGTCTCTTCGGACCATCCGACGTCAGGTACCCCAACGTTTCTCAGTCTGTACTGACCCACTGAAGAAAGTGAAAAGTGAAAGGACGTGACCTCTTCCTTTACCGTTGGGTGAGGTCACAAGAACGGACCTCTTAGGGTCCCTACCACCTCGGACCACCCGACGGTAGAGCCCAATGTGTCCCAGTCTGTGCTGACTTCACTGAATCGTCGTCGTTTGTTTCCATAAAATCGAATTGTGAGTCTGTACCTTTCGTCCCGAGGGTCTTTACTCGGTAATACATATGAAATTCGATATCTGTTGTATGGAAATCACTAATTGGACATCGTTTTCGTTGTCTTATGTTTCCAATTTTATTTTGTCTAGTTTGTACCTTAATATAAACGAGAGGAGATAATGTAAACGTACATGTGTGGGTAGTAGTGTGTATATACACGTGTTGACACGGGATGGTACTCCTATAAGGGATTTCAGTGTAAACCTATAAGGGACTCCAGTGTAAAGAACAGGCAGAACGGGTGACGAGAGTCTCTGAAACAGGGGATGGTGTGTGGTAGGACTGGACTGGATCGGTAGAGTGGACACCACTTCTTCTTCGTTCGTTCGATGACGACGACGACTCAACGAAGTCAGTACAGGCTGAGACACGCTGGGGCGTCTGCCGTCGGGTGGTCCGAGGGGGTAGGGACCCTAAGAGGTCCGTTCTTGTGACCTCACCTAACGGTAAAGGAAGAGGTTACGTACTTTCACTTTCCCTTCAGTGAGGCAGCACAGACTGAGAAGTGTAGGGGTACCTGACGTCGGGTGGTCCGAGGCGTTAGGTATCCTAAAAGGTCCGTTCTCATGACGTCACCCCACGGTAACGAAAGAGGCTCGTTCGACGATCACGGATGGTTACAGGTGTCTGTGTACTCGTAGGGTCTCTCACCCTTATACACGTACGTCGGTCCTGTCATCCGAAGACCCTAAGATCTCGAGTGTATAGTTGTATCAGTTTTTTTACTTTCTTGTCTCTGATCTATAAGATCTCACGTCGTAGTCTTTCCTTCGAATTGTTACGTCAAGACTCCTAAACAATGTTATTTATTAATGTTTCTTAGGAATACTTCTTTCTTTCCCTTTCGAAACATTATTTGGGTGTACTGACTGTCGTACAGTCACTCAGAACTAAATTTATTTCCTCTCCACACTGCCCACCGGTCCTACCCCCTCTTATACCTTGTTATCGTTCTCGAACATGCTTGTCGTAGTCCTTACGTCTAGTTCCGACCATTTCTGGTCCTTTCCTTTGTTCCTTTACTGTGAGGCATCTCTTCAAATTGCCTCTTCCGCTACCGTGAGGTGAGGTCATGAGGACGGACCTCTTAGGGTACCTGTCTCCTCGGACCACCCGACGGAAGACACCCCAGTGTGTCTCAGCCTGTGCTGATTTCACTGAATCGTCGTCGTCGTCGTCTCTTCATATTTCCATTCAATTAACGGATTCTGACGTATCTGGGTCCATCATTCGTCATCTCGGTCCTAAACTTTGGTTCAGGTGGTGTGTGACAGTGTTATGACGAGAAGTGTACGTCCTTCAATCGTTCAAGAGGAGTGCCAAACTAGAGACGAAAACGAGTCTGAGAGTAGGTCCATTAAAGAGGGTTGAGTAGAGACGAGGAGTAAAACGGGTTGACTTTACATAGTAGATCCTAAGTGGATCTAATTTCGGTCAGAGAATTTTAGACTGACACAACAAGAAGGTTTTGGGAAGGTCCCCGAAGAAAAGTGAGACCTTTACCGCAGGTACCCCAACGTCTCTCACCCTGTACTGACTCGTTGACTTGACTGACTTAACTAACCCAGAGGAACTAAACTGGGGGTGTCAAAGACCTCGGTGTAGAGTACTGGTTAGAGGTATTGTCTTCCCTTTGTGTTCATGGTTCGTACATTTCTCAGAAGTTTAAAATAGTACAAAAGACGAGAAACAAGTGTGACAAGGGAGACGGGTGGTGGATCCTGTGACAGGAAGTCTTGCCTCGTGTCCGAGGTGGAGGGTGGAGTCCTAGGAAGAGTCTGGAGGGTCGTTCGAGACGAGTCTCACCGACCCCACGGAACAGGAGAGTGGTGTGAATACAACACACCTTGGAAGGAGTCGGCAAACACTCGGACAGAGGGACCTCAAATTCGAAGAATATTCTCCCTTGTACCAACTGGGTAAAAAAAGAGGGGTTATAGATATATAACGGACGAGGTCTATACAGACGACTTGAGATTTAACGTAATTCATATTTAAGAAGTCTACCTGATATCCCGAAAGGTAATAAACCAGTAGCTTAGATACGTTTTAAAAGGAGAGGGGTGTGGGAGGATCCCCTACTTCAGAAGTGTCGTTCTGATTGATCAGAGGAGTGACAGGGTTTACGTGTGGAAGAGTTTATGTACCAGGGGAGAGGGACTTTGTGGGAGATAATAACCAATACCTCTACAACCGAGAGGAACCGTTAAGTCAAGTTCCCATTTGTAAACGTACTTCAGTAAGGAGCACCGGGACCAGGAGAAACAAGGACGGATACGTCATTTCGGTGATTCACGTGTGGTCCATCTTTGAGCGCCACGTCTGTCCCGAAGCACTGGTGGGTGAAGTGAGATCTAAATCTGTCACCCGGGCGAACAAACAGTCTTGGGTGGTCGTTGTGATAAATATCCAGAGAAAGAACCTGTCACCTTCAAGAAGGACCATGATTAGGAAGTGTGAAGTACAACCCCTATATGGAGACTGACGTCGAAAAGCCCTCGTTCCGACCTATTTCTTATAATACCCTAAGTGGGAAATGGTACATCTATAAGCAAATTAAAGGTCAAAAGTAAAGACGAAAGACAACACAGGTCACAGAAATCAGAGAAAGTACATATCAAAGAGATTCCTCGTTTGGGTACGAAAGAAGACCCTCACTTCTTTCCCACGTCCGTAGGTGGACGAGGTATATCAGAAAGTCCGTCACAGGTTAGAAAAGTTGGAAGGAAAGGTATTGGAAGACTTCATTGACCAGGGAGGTTGAACACTCGGGGAGACCCCAAGATATCTCACTCGTCCGAAGGATCATAAATGGGAGGAGTTGTTCTACTATGTTAAAGTTCTAGACATAATTCAACGTTATAGAAATTTTCTAGTGAAATTTTTAAACAAAAGGTCGAAAGTAGTTTCATATTCAACTACTTTCGTCCTTGAGACAACACAAGTGAAATTTCTTGTTTCGGACCGTCGTGACATCTAGAGATGTGTGTGTGTGTGTGTGTATATCTGACGACTTTACCAAAGAGAGGAAAAGAGAGAGAAAGAAATACTTAAATATTAACAAAATGAATATATGACGTTAAAATCAACTTAAAATCCTCTTTATACTCTATTTACGTGTATAAGTTGGGTGACCCAAATTTCTCTTCAGGATATATATATATGGATGTATATATACATATGTGTGTGTGTGTGTGTATATGTACACACGTACGTACGATTCAGTGAAGTCAGTACAGGTTGAGAAACACTAGAAAACCCGACAATGAGAGGTCCGAGGAGACAGGTACCCTAAGGGGTCCGTTCTTATGACCTCACCCTACGATACGGGAGGAGGTCCCTTAGAAGGGCTGGGTCCCTAACTTGGGTACCCAAGTTAGTACGAAAGAAGTGAGGGTCTTCTTTCGTACTCAAATGAGGACAGAGGACGTGTCCATCCACCCAAGAAGTGGTGATCACGGTGGACCCCACGTCCACCGTAAACGTCATTTCTCTTAAATAAATATAAATATATATATATAAATATATATATATATATATAATAGGAAAATGTCAGATAACACTAGAACAACTTTAAATTCTGTTTAATATAAAAAAGACACGAGTATAAGGAGGTCACTGAAGGGGTAAGTGACATTCATTTTAGATTTTAGGAAGACACGAATGTGTCAGGATCTCGGACCGAGGGATCCTGGAGGGATGTTAGAGAAAAGAGAGGGTGAAGGGTGGGGATAAGAGTGAGACAAGGTCGGTGGGTCGGAGGAACGAGAAGGGTCTAGTGTGTTTCGTGTAAGTGTAGTGTTCCGTTTATAAAGGAGACAAGGCGAGACGGACCTTACGGGAAAGGGGTCTTTAACGTTATGATTGAAGGAAGTGGGGAGTCCGAAAAGTGTTTAATACAGGAGTTGTTCAGGACGTGACTGTTGAGATAAATTTTGTTGTTAATGGAGTTGTGGGGGTAGAGAACAAGGTAGTGGTGGAATAATAAGCGGTATCTTAATACTGTAGACTGTAAGATACGTAAGTTAGATAATAAGGTAAATCAAAGGTGAAAACAAAGTTTTGTATTCAGTTACTTCTGTCTCTGAAAGAAAAAAAGTAACTATTCTTGTCGTGATTCGTGTTTCATCCCCGTGTTAGTTATGGACAACGGACCTACTTTCTTGTGTACTCCCTTTCTTGGGGCGATGGGCTCTTAAGTTCAGTCCTTTTTAGACAGTACACCGTTTCCCACTGGGACTGGTTCCGGAGGACCATCGGCCTCTAGGTCACTCTACACACCTCTCGAACAGTCCTACCTCCCCGCTCAGGCTGGACCACTAGGTCGTAGTTGTTTTCTGGGATTCCGAAATACCGTCCCCGACGGAGGTCGTGTCGCACACCGACCAAGTCCTACGGAGAGATTTAGATCGGAAGGACCGTACCACGACAATTGGATTTCTTGTGTGAGTGGTTGATACACTCACACCCGTCTCGGGAGATCTGGTTCGCACCCGTTCTGGTGTCCGACTGGTATGAGACTCAGTTGTTCTCGAACCGGTGTCCTACCTACGGATACGAACGCGGGTGGGTTTCGGATACCAGTTGTTCCATCCGTGGTGTCCCAAACTTACTTTTGTTCCGAACCGTCAAAGGAGAAAGACGAACTGGATAACAATGGTTTGGTTTGAACCCAGGTGAACGGGTGTGCGTCAATTCGGTTAGATGACGATACTCCAACACCACTTCCTTTCATGTCGTAAATAACGTCCCGTAGTTCGTTCCTCAGGTCCCGTCGATCACCAATTTTCTGGGACTTGAGGGGTACCGAAAGTCCCTTTCCAAAAATTTCTGTCCCTTTCCCTCCCCTCAACACTCCACACACTAGTCGAACATCTGTCAGAAGACTGACCAACAACTACTAGCCCTCAATTGTAGGAGTCAGAAGACCAGGGCTCCTAGACCACAGACGCACGATGACCCGGAGTATGTCAATTGAAAAAAGTGGACCACCTCCAAAGTCATAGACGTTTTATCGAGTTTTGTACACCGAGTCTTATAGTAGATATCGGGAGCTCCTCCTTGATTTCCAGGAACCGAAACAAATTACCAATTTAATAATGATATAAGAGAACGAACTGACAAAAGGAAAGAAATACGCAAAAGAGTGAAGAAACTAATTTACATGAGAAACCTTGAGTTCTTTCAGAATCCTCCAATGTCAAAAGAGATGTCTGTTCTCTGTCCCCTCCTGTACAACCTCCCCCCACCAGAGAAGGTCTTTCCGGGGTATCTCAGGACGAACCAAAGTAATAATACTGACCTGACCGGAAAAAGTGAATTTAGTCGGGAGCCCTAGACCTTGTTAACATTCCTCCTCACCCTTATCTCTTGTCCCGGTACCCCTGTCTCATATTTTCCTCGTTTTCACTCGAAGAGTTACGGACCCACGATGTCACTGATTAAACCCTTTATCCTCTATTAAATGAATAATAAAGATACTTCGACCACTTTACTGGTATGACCGATTTCATGGATCGTAAATTACCCTGTCACTATTCATAATGGACAGGAAATCTGAATGATACTAATAAGGAATATTTCGTGGGTCGGCGTAGATCGTGTTCTTTCACGAGTTTTTTACCCATGGTTACGGTAATGACCTGTTCATCCTCTCGTGGGGTTTTTAAATGAAGGTAAACTTACAGGTATGACGATTTTTAATCCAGTCATATTAAAAAAGTCAATGAGGAGTAACCGTTTAAATTTTCAACCTGTAGAAGGGAGATCCGTGACTTCGACAGTGATCGCAAGATGTCCCCTTTCCAATGTAGTTGAAATTCCTTTAATTATAAGCAGTGAATTAACGGAACGGAACGTTTTATTACATCCGAAAATAAGGTCACTGAAAAATTGACGTAAAGAGGGTAAAACTAAAGTTAAGGGAGGGGACACTTTTCCTTCATTAGGGATGGAGTGTTTGTAAAATACTCCTAGTTCACTCTAGTACAAACAGTCGTTGTATCTTCGCATTCCGAAACAGTAGTGACAGTAACAGTGGGTACGGGAAGACTCGTGTGTGAGTGAAATACGAAACTTTCCATGGGAAATGTGTCAGGGACTTCGTTACACGAACCTTCGAAGACGCCCGTATCGAATCCGGTTTGCAGATACAACTGTGGGACCCGGGAGACGGTGTACGTCTTATCCTTACTAAATACACTTACAAGGTACACTACCGTAATCCTGTGAAATGAATAAAATGAATAAGAACCTTAATTCCCAAAGGGTCCACCGTGTCACCGTTTCTTGGGAGAAGGTTACGTCCTCTACGTTCTCTACACCCAAGTTAGGGACCCAGTCCTTCTAGGGGACCTCTTTCTTTACCGTTAGTTGGGGTCATAAGAAAGGACCTTTTAAAGTACCTGTCTCCTTGCACCACCCGGTGTCAGGTACCCCAGTGTTTCTCGGTCTGTGTTGACTTACTACCTCGTGCGTAATGATTTAGACTACGGTAAGATGTTTCGACTGTTACAACTGTCACGCTGGCGGTATAAAGGTGTCATACAATGAGCCTTCATATCGTTGGTTTTAAACGACCCATACATTAAGGTACCCCACTTACACTTTCGGTACTATCTATTAAGTCTTTAGTTTATCAGAACCCGGGAGCCCCCACCCTGAAAATACTATCTAAACTTACCTAAGAAAACAATAAGATCACACAAACGAAAAATAAATAAATAAACGTTTAAGAATTTCCCAAAGGGTGAGACCGGAAGTTCCATCTCGACGGTCTATAATGTTTGTTTTTTAATGTCTTGTTTGGGTCAACTTAAACTTAACGTCTGTTTATTATTCATTAGACATCGAAAAAAATTTTACAATGGTGAATAAAAACAAAATTAGGTTTCGTTTGTTAAAAAATTTCAGTAAATCCCCTTTTTCCTTACTGTATAAAATTTCGTCGTTCTTTGAATGTACAAGTAGAATCTTAAAAAAGAATTATATCGGACGCTGATCTTCTTTGACTTACAAAAATTTGTACCCGTAGTCTCTTAGTCTTGAAGTGAAGTCCTACTCTTAAGATCGTACATTATATATGCTGTCTACCTCTAGTCATTTTAGTCAGTTCTAGAACGATAAGTCCCTCCCTCACTCCAGACTTTGAATCTCCGCCTTTATGTTTATCTTTTCTTCCTTTGACACACCCTCTATGGTCCCGTTACTCCTTAATTGATTTGTCCTCCTTTTCTCTTTTAATTTACAGTTTACATTAAGAACTCCAGATTCACATTATCTTATTCCAGAGTGAGTTCCTTTTATTCCTTTAGTTGTCGTATCCGACTAAAACTCCTGTTTCTAACATTTTATAGAAATCCTGAACGTATTGATATTTACAAGATAATTAATCCGTACAGATCTCGACTCCTCGTCTCTTCCGTTACCGTGGGGTGAGGTCATGAGAACGGACCTTTTAGGGTACCTGCCTCCTCGGACCACCCGACGTCAAGTACCCCAGCGATTCTCAGCCCGTGTTAACTCGCTGAAGTGAAAGTGAAAAGTGAAAGTACGTAACCTCTTCCTTTACCGTTGGGTGAGGTCACAAGAACGGACCTCTTAGGGTCCCTACCCCTTCGGACCACTCGACGGCAAATACCCCAGCGTGTCTCAGCCTGTGCTGACTTCGCTGAATCGTCGTCGTCGTCGTCTCGACTCCTCCCTGAAGGATCCACCGAGTCACCATTTCTTAGGTGGACGGTTACGTCCTCGGAGTCCTCTGCACCCAAGTTAGGGACCCAGTCTTCTAGGGGACCTCCTCCTTTACCGTTGGGTGAGGTCATAAGAACGGACCTCTTGGGGTACCTCTCGCCTCGGACCGCCCGATATTCAGGTACCCCAACGGTTCTCAGTCTACACTGACTCGTGTGTGAGTACGTGTGTCTCTACTTTACAAATTCAGAGATATTTTACGTGATTTCATTGGAAGGTTATTTTCCTCTTTTGTTTGTGTACGAGTGTGTGTGTGTGTGTGTGTGTGTGTGTGTGTGTGTGTGTGTATTTGTATACGGAATTTGTATTGTTTTTTATATATATTGGAAGGACCACACTGTTCAAGACTAACATTAAAATAGGTAAACTAATTAGAAGGAAGGTTCTTTTCTTTTCGTCAGTGATGATAATAATACATTAAACGAATTAGATTGGTGATTGTTCGCGACTGTCCAGGACGTAACCAGGTGGGTGACCCGTTTGTCTCTACCTCGACCTGTTCCGAGGGTGGAAGTGCCTCTCCCCGTTCATGTGTCCTCTACGTATTATATCAAATAGTAAAGTTCCTCTCTACTCACGATTCTTGCTTTCGCTTCGTTCTATACACAATCTCACACTGACCTAAGAGCCCAGAGACAGAGTCCCCTTTTGTTCTTTTGAGGGGGACTATTACATTGGTAACTTGTTCCTGGACCTGTTTCACTTCTTTACTTTAGACTACCTTTTCATCGGACCTGTCTTCATTGTCTCGTCACGTTTCCGGGACTCCGGTCGTCCATCTCCCATAACGTACAATGGGTAGAGAAAGATGGGTCTGGGTGGTACCGGGGACACGTCAAGGAGGGGAATGGTTGGAGTCCGAATCCACACTCACCACGAAACCCAGGTCGCTATACCCCGTTCCCCACAGTATTACAGTGTGGACGGGATTTCAAAACTCACAAAAGTACACCAAAACGAGCCAGTGGTCAGAAGGACTGTAGACAGTAGGATTCGTGTACGAAGTCACCGGTGTCGGACGTCCTACTCTCTGGACACCCCGTGTGGAGGTGGATTGGGGTTCGACTTCGTCTCCACAGGGATATCACGGGTGTATCGGTACTCGTTCTCTTTTCAAAAGTAAAATTCGGTGATTCTAACCCCCACCTATGATTTGTCGTCTTAACGTCGTCTTTATACTAACTACGTTGTCTTTCCTGGAACTTATGACTACCTTATTCCTTTGCGTTCTTATCGACCTCATCTTATGTCCCATCCTTCCTATGAACCTGTGTTCCGCTCTTTCCTTTCACAAAATTTCCCACAGTTTAATATCTTCCGGTACCCCGGGAAGGTTGGGGGTCCTGACGAATAAATATGATTGTAAGGGACAAAAGTTTTTTCTTTTTTTAAATTGAATCTTTTGTCCGGTGAGTTTTCCCAAGTTCAAACTTTACAGGAGATTCATACTATCAATCCTGAAACTCCGAATACAAAAATTGTCTAGAAAGACCTTTCGACACTTCTTATCTTACTTTCCACTGGTTTCACCTCTCATGACGACTCTTCTCTACAAAGTTCAGTAGGTCCGTTCTCTGTCGCCACCTATCTGGGACTCACTTTCACTTTCAACGAGTCAGTACAGACTGAGAAACGGTGGGGTACCTGTCAGGTACCTTAAGAGGTCCGGTCTTATGACCTTACCCATCGGAAAGGGAAGAGGTCCCTTAGAAGGGTTGGGTCCCTAGCTTGGGTCCAGAGGACGTAGCGTCCGTCTAATAAATGGTCGACTCGGTGGCCCCTTCGGGACTCATATCGTAATTTTTTTTATTCTAGTACCGTAGACCAGAGTAGTGAAGTACCGTTTATCCACCCCTTTGTCACTCTAAAATAAAAGAACCCGAAGTTTTAGTGATGAGTGATAGTGACGTCGGTCCTATAGTTCTACGAACGAGGATCCTTCTTTTCGATACTGTTTGGATCTGTATAAGTTTTCGTCTCTGTAGTGAAACGACTGTTTCCAGGTAGATTAGTTTCGATACCAAAAAGGTCATCGGTACATACGTACACTCTCAACCTGGTATTTCTTCCGACTCACTACTTCTTGACTCCGAAAGCTTAACACCACAACCTCTTCTGAGAAGTTTCAGGGAACCTGTCGTCCCTCGAGTTTGGTCAGCTAAGATTTCCCTTAGTTGGGACTTATAAGTAACTTTCCTGACTACGACTTCGACTTCGAGATTCTGAAAACGGTAGACCACGTTTCTCGACTGAGTGACCTTTTCGGGGCCCCTACGACCCTTTCTAACTTCCGTCCTCCTCCCCGTTGTCTCCTACTCTACCAACTTACCGTGGTGGTTGAGTTGTCTGTACTTAGACTCGTTTGAGACCCTATATCACTTCCTGTCTCTTCGACAACACGACGTCAAGTACCCCAGAGTTTCTCAACCTGTGTTGAATCGTTGACTTGTAGTCTTGTTGTCACGTCTCGCCTCTGTAACTGTGTAGAGACTTCCCACTCGACCGTCTTGAACAACACAAAACCTCCACCCCAACGACCAGGTCTCTGGACCTCCCATTAACTAAGGGATCTCAAACCTGTACTCATTGTGAGATTTTATAAGGGTCATGACGCCACACGAGGTATCCTTTGTTCTTTGTATTCTGTATGAAGGGTAGATAACTTTGGAATATTTTATAACACATTAAAAATTGAAATTCATCGGAAACGAAATCCTGTTTTCTTTTAATTTTAGAATATTATGTATAACTTCTAAAGGTCCTTGTTCAACGTAGTCTTTATCGTGACAAATATATATGTCATGTGTGTGTCTAACATACGGATATAAGTGTGTAGGTGCAAGTGTGTGTGTACGTCCTAAAATTGGTACCAAATATTACTGGAATTCCTCCTGTCTGTGAGACTCAAGACACACTTAACGGTCACTGTAAGATTAAACTTAATCCAACACATCATCGTCTTTGATTTTCCTTTCCTGGTCACCCTTTCTGAATGTCCCTTAAACGACTATATAAGTCTACTCGTCCTTCAATTCGTACCGAAATTTCAAAATTCATTCCACCGACCCTTTTCGACGTGAGACTCCTTTTCTCTCTCTCTCCGGTCAAACACCTCCCTCCTGTACAACCCAAAACCTTTACAGTACAAGTTCCACTGTCGTCTCACCTTTACTCATCGTCGCGGACCTCTCTTTTCTGACCTTATTATTATTAGTGGGTGATTGTGACTCGTGAATGACCAACGACCCTTCGTGAAACGTACATAATAGAATAAACTGGGTTGGGAATTTTTGGTCTAAGGTCACTCCTTTGACCGACTCTCTCAGTGAGTCGAAACGCCCCTCGTCTTGGTCCGACTACCTCGGTCGGTTAGACCAAGGTGTCGTCTACGACACGAGACCTACGGTCTTTCTCCCCTGTCCACATCCCTCGAATTACTTAATTTATATAGGAGTCGTAGAGGAACTCAGTATGAATCTGACCAAGAGTAATCGTGACACCGTTATATAGACGAGGCCCAAACAGAAGGGAGGGGTAGGTCCGAAAATTCGAGGACCTCTTCGGGGTGCCAAAATAAGAACGGGAAGTGACTAATCGTGTCACAACCTGTAGAAGTAAGGAAGTAAGTAAGTAACTATGACGTTTAAAAACAACCTGTAGTCACTACCTGGTCCGTGACACGACCCTCTCCCCCGTCTAATACTCCTGGTGGTCCTAGAGATGGGAACTCCTCTGTGGGAGCGTATCTTTACTCACTCTACACCTAAAGGGACCACCAGATCACCAATTCTACGGTACGAAGGTGACGTCTCCCGCACCCAAGTAGGGACCAGCCCTTTGATTCTAGGACGCACGACGCTTCTAGGGTGCACAATATTTCTAGGACGAACAACACGCCGACAGGGGAACAGTAGATTCGTCTTCCTGAAAGGGGTGCCGTCGGGGACACGAAGGATGGACCTGTCCATGTCTCTGTCAGTGCTTGGGTGGATACCGTAGATGACTCACTGGCCGACACAGTAGGTGAAGCCTCTCACTTGACCCGGAAAGTCCGGTGTGACCGTCCGAGGTGTCCGTCCTTGTTATCTCTATGTCGTGTGACGGCACGGACTCCGTCGGGGAAACGGTTACGGTGGGAGGGTCGTCGAGGTCCCGAATCCTTACTTCATCCGACCCCCACCGCCCTCTATCTTTCTTTCTAAAAACGACAATTTTTTTTAATTTTTCCCTATACACTCGAATAGTGATGTCTCATCACACTACTACCGATATTAGGTCCACTTCACGATGTCGGAGGGAGCACAATTAAAGAATTAACACTGGTTTAGAAACGCTGGGGTACCTGACATAAGGTGGTACGAGGCGGTAGGTACCCTAAAGGATCCATTCTTATGATATCACCCACCGATAAAGGAAGAGGTCCCCTAGAAGGGCCGAGTCCCTAATTTGAGTCCAGAGGACGTAACGTCCGTCGAAGAAGAAGAAAAAAAAAAAGGAAGTCGATTCTGTCGTTTTCTCTACTAAATAACATGTGTAATGTAAGTCGGTGTTGACTCTTCTATTGATCAGGTATCAATAGTGTCCAGGTCCCGTTACCTGGTTTTCCCTGCCGAAGCTATACTCGTTCCATCCGGAGAGTTTCGACCAGTTACACTAGTCTTACCGGTATCTACGAGGTCTAGGTGCCTCTTCAAGATCTATCATCCGTACGTCAGGTGTGAAACATGGACGCAGGGACCGGAGACCAAAGGGAGCAAAGACGAAGACACCGAAGGTATTCATATGTTCAAATGAACCTGGAGACGGAGTAGAAAGAAGAAAACGCGAAGTCGGACGCGTAAGCGAAGAAGGAGGTGAAGCGAGAGTACCACGTCTCCAAAGAGTCTTCTACCGCGATTCCGGCTCTCGACGTCCGCCGAAGAAATGACACTTGGTGGTACCGGAGGGAATCCATGAGTTTTTCGTTCTCTACGAAAACAACAGAAACTGGTCTATGATCTACTCAGTAATTGAAGACTCCTGAGAGTAGTATTTAATGGTGGTTAACCGACCGAATTTTTTCGTCCTTAAGAAAGGGAGATCAAGTCCTCCGGTCTTCAGACTTTAGTTCCACATTCGTCCCGACGGTTTCCGGGGTGTGTAGGAAGGAACGAAGAAGGTCGAAGACCATCGAAGACTTAAGGGACCGAACACCGTCGTCCTGACGTCAGAGACGGAGGTAGAAGTGTGCCGGGAGATACACACAGACAGACACAGGAGGTTCCTCTTCTGTAGAATATTTATGTCGTCAGTAACCCAAATCTCGGGTGAGTTTTAGACCCTACTAAAGACGAGGTCCAAGAAAAAAGATTTACATTAAAATGAACAAATAACGGACAAGACCCAGACTCAACGGTGTGTCCGAAGAGGGATCAACGTCGTTCCCTACCCCGATGAGATCAACGCCACGTGCCTGAAGAGTAACGTCACCGAAGAGAACAACCGTGACCGAGATCCCATACACCCACCCGAGTCATCAACGTCAAGGGTCCGAGATCCCGTGTCTGAGTTATCAACACCACTTACCTGAATCGACGAGACACCGCATACCTTAGAAGGACCTGGTCCCTAGTTTGGACGCAGAGGACGTAACCGTCCGTCTAAGAAATGGTGACTCGGTGGTCCCTTCGGGGAAGTCTAAGAATTACTTAGTGTAAACATTTCCGGGATAACTGTTTATTCCAGTGTAGGGTTTCAAGATACCAAGTATGAGTCTCTTTTTACTTAGTAGAGGGATCGGTTTTTGGAGACCGACGTTGGGTAAAGTCGATTAGACCCTTTTCCCCCTTTAACCCCGAGTACGTTCGTCTTTCCCGGTCTTCGTCAGAGCTGTGACGGCTGAACAAAGAGGGAGAAACAATGTGTAAATAAGACCATGGGGATACGGTCGAAGTAAGAGATGTGAAGAAACATTTGGACCTCTGGATACCTGGTCACTGTCGTGGTCGTGAGTATAGAAAGATAGAAGTACCAGTCTTTTCTTTTCGGTCAATGGGTCGAGGTCTTGACTTTTAGGGTCCTGTGTTGGTCAATACGCCCGAAAAGGGTCTTTTTCTCTCGATACGACAGACTTAGTACTTATTTTCTTTTTTTATACAGGAGTCCACCGGTTTTTCCTTATCTTTTCCGACTCTAGTAGTGGTTAGATTCATTAGTTTGTTTAATATACTGAAGTTTAAAACTATTAGTGTGTGTTTTTACTAATGACCAGAAGACTATTTCATTGTTAACTCTCGAAAAACTTCACGATTAATTTTTCGATTTCCTTACTAATTAAAATGAGTACCCTTTTACATTCTAGTATTAGGTGGAACTTTTCTTCCTACCTCATTTGGAAAGAAACCATTAATTTCTAGTGGTGTTCCTAAAGGTAAAATTGAAAGATACATCCTACACTTATTATGTCCTCAACCGTTTGAAATTGACATTACCCGGTCTATCGTCCATAAGATCGGAAACGTTGGTTCTCCACTTTAATTCCTCTAATACATCCATGAATATATTGGTAAATTTTATATTAGACTTCAAGAATTTTTTTTTTTTGGGAAGAGTCGAGTATATAGTGTGTTTTTGTCCACCGTTAGACTTAAACAAGAAGTCGGTACGATTAGGGTCTATATTCGACAGTCCGTCGTTTTGAAGTTTCAGATGGTCAAGCTAAATTATAACCAAAAGACATTTAAGTATTAGTTTATGGGAATCCTACCATCGTTAATCGATCACACTAAAAAGGTAAACACGTGTTCCTTTACCGGGTCTTGATACTTTATTGGATGAGTACGGAAATCGAGATCAGACATCGTCGTGGCTTCGTTCTTAAACCAAGAACTTTGAGGATTGGATCCTGGAAGGGAGATTTGGTTCCACGAGAATGTCTAAGTGAGAAGAAGTTATTGGTTCTCGTTTTCTGAGTTCAAATTTAAAAGTTCGTAATGACGGATTCGATCCGGACTAGAGTATAAACCACCGTTAAGTCTCTAACTACCCTTACCGTACCGTTTGAATTTGTTTCTGTCCAACCCCATTAACAACAGGGTAAACTCCACACGAAACAACTTAAGGGTTCCGTAGTTCACGATGATATCAGGCCCAGTGGTTGGAGAGTTGTGGACGTATTTACCGTTGTTGTTATGGTACTTGTTACTCTCAATAATTGTAAAAACTTATGAATAAGATTTGGTTCGTGAAAACAATGTAAAATATTCGTAAGTGAATAACAAAATTCTAAGATATTTTCCCTCTATTTTAGTGGACATATCCAAAGAAACGTGTGGTAGTCCTCTGTCTGTGTCGGACTTGTACCATTATTCTGTGTAATGTACTGGAATAAGTAAACAGTAATAACTCTGACCACAAAATTCGAATATTAAATACCGAGACTGTACGGTGATATTTAATTTTGTCCCACCCACAGGTTATATCGAGTGTCCTTACTGCAAGGTGGGTACTTCGTGTATAAGAGGTTCCACCTTTCGTCGGTCCCACTCACTGTACAATGTTGGAATACATACTATTGAAGCACACAAGGAACCGTACGGTATTCGAATAAAGGGTTCTGTCTGTGGAGGGGATGGTCACCCATTAAGTGGCAGCAGACAACGCTTAAAAGTGTCGTAAAGTAGTTCTTGGGTGTGGACCTCGGTTTCTCCGACTGTCACTCTGGTGGTACCTTTGTCTTTCTCGACGTTTCAAGGTCAAAACTTTTGACCTTAGACAAATGACGGTCTTCCGTCTTCTTGTCTTTACATCTTTTCTGGTCAAATTTCATACATTTATTTGTTTCCTTTCATAAGATCCCTGGCTTTTTTTTTCGAAGGCTTCAGGATTTTGAAGGAGTGGTTCGAATGAGAAGTCAGTCAGGTTCGATAAAAGATAAAAGGAATCCGGGGAAACTCGGGGTCTGAAACGAAGAAAGAGGTTCGACTCGTGGATCGTGAGGGGAAAGGATAGACAGGAATGTTAGTCACGAAGAGTCAAAAAGGATATGTCTATGTTGATCCCGGAGGTGGGTGAGGACCACCTACTACTGCCGAGGGTAATTGATACACTTCGTTACCTCTGTACAGAGGTTTCTTGGTGACCGGTAAACTTTTGTAACGAGTCCAATTTCCTTCCCCATACGGTGGAGGGTTGACTCTTAACAATCGGATACAGTAACCAAGAGAAACCGACGACGACGACGACGATTCAGCGAAGTCAGTACAGGTTGACACACGTTGGGGTATCTGCCGTCGGGTGTCCGAGACGGTAGGGACCCTAAGAGGTCCGTTCTTGTGACCTCACCCAACGGTAAAGGAAGAGGTTACGTACTTTCACTTTTCATGTTCACTTAAGCGAGTCAGCAGTCATCATTTTGTAACGTCCGTCTGCGAAATGGGAGACTCGGTGGTCCCTTCGACCATCATTTTGGATCTTTCAGAATTTTTTTTTTAGACTACGGGTCCGGACTTGGGTCTAGTTGACTTAGTCTTAGAGACCTCCGGCGTGGGCCCGTGACGATCCAAAATTTTTGAGATGTCCACTAAGATAGTCAGAACTCCTGATAACCGGATTTGAGATTTTCGATAGATTAGAGAGTTTTAGAGTCAAAAGAATTTAGAGTTCACTTTGTCGTTATTTATGACGAGATACTATAGAAGGGACTTTGGGACCCCAGTCTCCACAAAGGGTTAAGTCTCAATAAAAACCTATGGGTCACCCACCCACACACACACACACACACACAAACATACACGTGTGTGCGTGCCGTTACATTATTTTATACTTTACGGGAGTCCTCAGATCCCGTCGTGGGGTATTAGTTTATGTAATTGTAAGACGTCACCTTGTTTATTTGTAGGTATTTATCTGATATTTATATAAATACAATCAACTCCAGTCTAAAACAAGGGTTTACTCAATTCTTTGTAAAAAGGTAAACACCTCGAAACTCTAAAACTTTAGTACCCATTATGTAACATCTGGACCCAAGTAGTTCCTCGAGGCAAAGGGCTTCCTGTGCGTACTTAGTGTTTCTACTCGGTCTGAACTTAAGGAGAAAGTTGTTCGAACGTTCGAACGATAGATTGACCCCTTATCCCATTCTCAGTCCGATCGAAAAGAGTTTCGTGTGAATCGTGGTACCGAGAGTTAGGGTGGATATGTATTTACAGTGGGTCCTTGAACACTAATTCCAGTAGCGGTAGGTAGTCTTTATTAATTTAGTTTTAACCTCGTCTATGAGTAAAATTCACACTTTTCATTCAAATTTTTAGTAGTGTTTCTTCTTTTATACAATCTTCTTTCAGTGAACCATAAGACAACGACTTACATTTATTTGTACTAAAACTTTGTACCAGAACCCCAAACCTGTCAACCCTTTTCTTTTTCCCACATCCCCCTCCAACACCTCCCTACCCCTCCTCACTATTCCGAAGTAAGTCTTTCTCATTAAACTAAAGTCAAATCTTTTCGGCCCCCCTCCCCTTATAAACTACACGAGAAGAAAGTTCGTCTCGAAGAACCAATCCGACTCCTTCTCCCACCCACCTACTTCTCTACCTTCTACGAAGAGTCGAATAAGAGTGGGAGACAGAGGTCGGGGGTAGGGTTGTGGTCCATTTCTACAAAGAGACTTAGAAGACGAGAGCACACCGTTAAGTGATATATCATAAGACACTGTAGAGTAATTAAAAAACTCGACATTAAATTCAGAAAACAATACTTAATCCAAAAATGTATAAATACGGATATAAGGATTTGTCTACTATTTGATCTTTTATCTCCAATAAAGAATGTCAAAGAATGTAAAAGGGGGTGTTATGGTTAATGACACGGTATGTATTAAGTCTAAAAGTTAGTAAAACAAAATTAAATAAAACGTAGGTTTGGTGTCTTGAGGTACCGCCGACTGTCTTGACCTTTGTTATATTTAGTTTGACTCTTTATATACTTACAAAAAAACGACCAGATTTTAACACTTACGAGTGGGAACTGGAATTTTTCAAGATATTTAGTGATTCGTTTTTCTCTTATTGTCCACCTACCTACTGAAAAAAGTAGGAATAAGACTCAGATGTACTGGATACAACGTTTTTATTGAGGTAGTGAGTTCGTTACCTTCCCTTTGAAATTCAATATTTGTCTTTGGGAATTAATCTAATTAACGATTGTTCTTCCTCTTACTAGTGACATTCGAGTGTTCACTTTGACCCTCTATGTATAGATCGAACTATCGATATTTTCCTGTGAAGTTCTCGTTACCGCATTCACCAGACTCGGAGGTAAGAAGAAAGATTTAGTGTACCTTTGACGACCGTGTCACTCTTTGTACGACCCACACTAGTCACTACATGTATATGTCTTTTTGAGATCCAGTACCGCAACGTAATCGTTGTCACCCACAGAGAAGTCCCTTCGGATCCTACCCATACTTCCTTAGTCAGTCCGGAGTCATCCTCTTCGTCTCATGATCCTACGATTTGTTTTCGTCTAACACCCTTTACGTTAAGTCGGATCAGTTCAGATATCCAATCTTTCAGTAGTTTCAAGAAATTAACTCTAACAAAAAATTTTTTTATAAAACCGTCCCCCTCCCCTCTCTCCCTACGAAGTCAAGTCAAGTCAAGTCAAGTCAGCGTGTCAGCACAGGCTGAGAAACGCTGGGGTACTAAGCGTCGTGCGGTCCGGAGGGACAGGTAGTGGTTGAGGGTCTCAAGTGAGTCTGAGTACAGGTAGCTCAGTCACTACGGTAGGTCGGTAGAGTAGGAGCCAGCAGGGGAAGAGGAAGACGGGGGTTAGGGAGGGTCATAGTCTCAGAAAAGGTTACTCAGTTGAGAAGAGTACTCCACCGGTTTCATGACCTCAAAGTCGAAGTCGTAGTAAGGGAGGTTTCTTTAGGGTCCCGACTAGAGGAAGTTCTCCCTACGAATTCAATGAATTAATTTCTAATAAAAAAATAAAAATCTTCTTTATTTAGATTTAGTCATTTGATACAGTGTACTTGTTCTTTAGTCAGTAAGAGACGAAGAACTATATTATTCGATCAAATATATGTTGTGACATGTCCAAATTCCACAAGTAGGATTACTAAACTGAAGTTGAGTAGTACTTCACTAATGGAGTCCAAGTCACTTATAGGTGTTAAGGTATCTCCACTTTTTATTTCCTTTTAAAAAAAGGGAACACTACTCTTGAGAATCCTAAATGTGAGAAGTGTCGAAAGTATAGGTCGTATATCGGCACAATTAGGACAGTATACATAGTACAACATGTACCGTATGGATTAATAACCGTATCATCAATAAATGTGACACTGACCTTCAGATATGGAAAACTGATGTCAAATTCCGACAGTACTGTGACCATTGTAAATTTCGTTACTAAATCCATTTATCCGGTTTTTTTTTTTTTTGGTCGTTACTATGCTTCCGACCTATAAACTTTTGGAGACTTCCTGGTCGATTCCCCAACTGTGTGGGAAATATTGAAAGGTGTAGAACGAATGAGTCTCCACCCCAAGACACTAGAAGGTGGTTACGTCTTAAAGATTTCAAAGGGGAGACTGTACAGAAAATACATAAGTGGTGATTCTGAAAATAGAGGTCATTTGACGAGTAGTGTAAAAATGTACTAAGGAAAGGGTGATTAAGACGGAAAAATTCAGTACTTGACGGACTTTATTCACTTTTCTAGGATATAGGTTTTGTTTCTCTGAGATACAGAGATGGTTGACAAAAAATTTTATTTTTTAGTCGGAAAACATCTTGAATTTTATTACTGTGAAGACATTTCGGAGGGATTCAAGACGGGAACTATCTTGCACAACGACAGTAATAACAAAAATACGTCGGGTTCATTCGGACTTCTGACTGAGTTCCACCCCGTCATTTTTTATGTTCGGATTATTACTCTCCATTAACGTAGGAGCCGCTAGTATTCATAGACTATGTAAACATACCGTGACTGTATACCCATATTTCTTGAAGCTTTTAGTCTCAAAGGTTCGGTACCCAGTTGTGTCACAACCGGAAATTGGTTTCAACATTTACAACTAGATTAGGAAATGTAAATGAGGTCAGGTAAGATACCGGTTATCGGTTACTTTAGTCCGAGGTCCAGGAAGTAAATGTATAGTAATTGGAATATTGTCTTCGAAGGGGTCACCGAGTCGGTATTTCTTAGGTGGACGTTACGTCTACAGTATCCTTTGTGTCCAAACTAGGGACCCAGACCTCCTAGGGGACCTCCTCCCGTACCGTTGGATGAGGTCACAAGAACGGACCTCTTAGGGATACCTACCTCCTCGGACCATCCAATGTCAGGTATCCCAACGATTCTCACCCTGTGTCGACTTCATTAAATCGTGTGTTCGTACGTTGGTTGGAGAACTGTCCGTCGGTTCACGATTCGTGAAGTATATGGCGACCCCAGGTCGGTGCCACCTAGGTCCCTTAAACTTCGTCCGTACCTCAACCGCTCCTTTTTGAATAAATCTTTATATTTCTCTCTAATCCTTTCTTATCACATCATCCTTTTAATCACCTCTTTTCTCCGACTTATTGAACCAAATGCACCTTTTGGTTATTTCAAGGTTCTGTTCCTTGAACGTGGTAGATGCATCCGGTGACCATGGGCGAACTTATCGCCTCCCACGGGGTGGAACCCGAGGGAGAGAGCACCCAGAATCTTCCGTCCCGTTTATTCATCTGTGCCACTCGGAGGTGCGAGGTCTACCCTTAAGTCGGTCTTTTCCCTCTTTTCTTACTGTACCCCCTCGGTTCGTAGCCACGGTCTGGGTGTTGAAATAAAAGTTTTCGTCGAATATATGGGGTTCAACATGTATTTCTTTATTACCTTATACGTCTTAATACGTCCCCGTCGTCAGGACTTGGAATAACTCTGGTCCGAAAGAAAAACGTATGGAAGGGTATATGTTTTCCAGAGTCCACAAAATGTAATAGAAGACCGGTCCCCCGGACAATTGTAAAAATACCGAGAAAAGGATCTATTTACAGATAGTTGGTCTTTTGAGAAAAAGGGAACTTCGCAAAAAAGAAATTAGACGTAGTTTCATGATTTATTTCAATGTAAGGACATCTTGTTTCCACGTCACCCAATATTGTTTCTTTCATGAATTGAGTTTCTAGATTACAACGATTATGGTCCCGACGATGGACAAAAAAGATGTACGGTTGATATAGATGTTTATTTTCTATACTTTTGAACTGTCGTTCATAACCGAGTTGTTTACTTTGGGAATTAGTCAGGATAAGATTGCTAAAACTGAGGAACCTTCGGGGATGTAAGGATCCTACAAAATTCGAAGGACACGGAGAGTGACAGTCCTCCGGTGTTTGTCAGTGTACACGTCGACATTGTCAGGCCTGTTTGGACAGTCCTTCGGATCTTTCGGTAGTCTCCCCAAAAATCTAACTTTGTGAGAATAATATGGGTCCTCTGAATAATAGATTTTCGAGATTTAATTGAAAAAGGTCTTTTTCCACTACCTCCCTGTCGGGGGACAATTACAGTCTCCTCAACCACTTTCGTATTACGTCATTCCATCCGTCTGAGACCAAAACCCCCATCTACGAGCTCTTAAAGGTCCCCCTGGGGACTCCGATCTAGGGCGGAAACGTATACGGCTCGGAGGAAGGAGTACTGGAAACGGTGTCCGCCCCAAGGAGTGCGACCGAGGGCCGTTATATGTGATAAATTGAAATGGAGTGTGGTTGGTCACTCCATAACTATCAATAATAGAGACAAGATGATTACTTCTCTCCCGAACTTATTGAACGGTTTCTCGACAGACTAAGGTTTCGTGTTTATAGTGATGTAAGATATCGTAGGATAAGAATAAATCGAGGTAAGTACTAGTGTTGGATTCCGGAAGAAACTGGGTCATTATTGTCGGGTATAAATGTTTCGTGACTGGACATTCTCTGCACGTAGATTTACTAAATCCTGTAATATTAGTAAATTAGAAAGGTCAGTAGTGTACTCGATATTTGATCGTCGTAATACACGTCGGTATGGTACTCTATGTCTACTCGTCGTAATATTTGTTTTCCTCTCACTTCGGTTTACTTCAAGGAAATCGCTCTTTTTTCTCTTTCCTAAACTCGGGACAAAACACTGTTCTTCCCTCTTAAGTCTAAGACTCCAACCAAGTTTAAGGTTATGACGGTGGAAGATGGAGAACTCAAGCTTCATTTTATTCTGTGAGGTTCGGGTGGGTGAATGGGTTACTCGAAGTTCTCCGAAATAAAGAAATTTGTAAATAAATAAATAAAACAACACAACCCGGAACCAACACCATTGTGACCTAGAAACAAACCCGAACACCCGAGAGATCAACGTCGTTCGTCCGAAGCTACGGGACGTAGCCCATCCTAGAATAAAGAACTAGTCTCTATTTTGGTGGGGGACGTAACGTTTAGTCTAAAATTGGTGACCCGGTGGTTCCTTCAGGGTTCGACGTAATAAGGAACGAGAGTAATGTAACTTAATGGAGTGTGAAAACCAAAAGAGATTAAACCGCCAGACGAGAACGGAAACAAGAATAGTTTAAAAGAACCAAAAAGAATGAGCTGGGTAATGTGTGAGATTCTTGAAACTGACCGTCAGTCAGAGGTCGACATTTCTGTAAGGACTACTGATACCTGTTATATGAGGTGAAATCTTGGGTTCCTGGGGTTCGGACCTAGACCAGGGACGTCGAAGTATTCCCCCAAATTCTGTATTCGGCCCGGTTTGAAGAGAAAGTTTGAGAAGAGGTTCGTGGGAGTACGACGGGGGATCCTAGGGTCCTGGGGTGACCCTTTGCAGGGGTTCCGGTTAAGGGAGAATAGTCTTGAATGTTCAGTTAAAGGAGACTGAGAGTGATGTTTATCTAAGTAGGACCACACATCTCAGTACCAGAGACTTTTCAATTTCGATCGGTTTTATGATTAGACCCAACAACTTAAAGGTCCTCAATTTCCTGATTTCAATCTTAGTCTGTATCTTGTTATCTGACTAAGTTTTAACCCTTTCCTCATACAGTTCCGACATATAACAGTGACACGAATAAATTGAATATACGTCTCATGTAGTACGCTTTACGGACCGACCTACTTCGTGTTCGACCTTAGTTCTAACGTCCCTCTTTATAGTTATTGAAGTCTTTACGTCTACTATGGTGAGAATACCGTCTTTCACTTCTCCTTGATTTCTCGGAGAACTACTTTCACCTTCTTCTCTCACTTTTTCGACTGAATTTTGAGTTGTAAGTGTTTTGATTCTAGTACCGCAAACCAGGGTAATGAAGTACTGTCTACCCTTTTGTTACCTTTGTCACTGTCTGAAATAAAAGGACCCGAGGTTTTAGTGACGTCTATCACTGACGTCGATTCTGTGAACGAGGAACTTTCTTTTCGATACTGGTTGGATTTGTCGTATACTTTTTCGTCTCTGTAATGAAACGATTGTTTCCAGAAATATCAGTTTCGATACCTAAAAGGTCATCAGTACATACTTACACTCTCGACCTGGTGTTTCTTTCGATTCGTGGCTACTTGACTACGAAAACTTGACACCACAACCTCTTCTGAGAACTCTCAGGGAACCTGACGTTCCTCTAGTTTGGTCAGTTAGGATTTCCTTTAGTCAGAACTTATAAGTAACCGTCCTGACTACGACTTCGACTTTGAGGTTATAAAGCCGGTGGACCACGATTCTCGACTGTAATCTTTTCGGGGACTACCACCCTTTCTTACTTCCATCCTCTTCCCTTACTGTCTCCTACTCTACCAACCTACCGTAGTGGTTGAACTACTTGTACTCAAACTCGTTCGAGGCCCTCAACCACTACCTGTCCCTTCGGACCACACGACGTCAGGTACCCCAGTGTCTCAGTCTGTGTTGACTCGTTGACTTGTTGTTGTTTTCCCGATTTCATCAAAGAATTTACATAAATTGATATTCCGTGAAATTTTGAAAATTATACATTTGTGGGTTTCCTCAAACATTCTGTATTACATTTGATTTAAAATTTGCTAACCGTTTTTTACCAGTTTTCTCGAGTAATAAAGGGAACCCTTTATTCATTTTAATCAAGTACACGTAAAGGAATGTGAAACATTGTCTTGTTTACTGTGGTCACTTTATATATATTATTCACCATGACTAAGAGAACCGTTTTTTTCTGTCATACACTTCCAACGAGTCAGTAGAGGCTGAGAAACGATGAGGTACCCGATATGTCAGGTACCTTAAGAGGTCCGGTCTTATGACCTCACTCATCGGAAAGGGAAGAGGTCCACTAGAAGAGTTGGGTCCCTGACTTGGGTCCAGAGGGCTCAACGTCCGTCTAAGAAATGGTCGACTCGGTCTTCTCTTCGAGTTATATATATCATTCACCATGACTAAGAGAATTGTTTTTTTTGTGTCATAACACTTCAATTTTATAGTACTTGAAATGCAAAACAGTATAAATATTCTCTTTTATCATAAATCACAGACCATAACGAAAGATAATCCAAACAACGACGGAACAGTCTCACACATAGTCTCCATCAGAATTCAAATAAGGAAACAAAGGTAATATTCTAGGATACTTTTAGAACAAAACGTATCTGTATACCATCCTTTCGATTCTTGTATTTTGACTCTGAAAGAGTCATAAGTTCACCCGAGTGTAAGCCGGTAACTTTCAGAAATAAAGTAGAACTTTTTATACGAAGAACTAACAATTCCTACTCCTCCGATGCTACCAAGTGAAAGAAACGTTCTCAACTAAACAAATAAATTTAGTCAAATTTACGAGAAATAAATTTCGAAGAAAGAAGGTCTGTGTCTATATATTCTTATGTATTTTTAAAACATATCATACTCACAAATTGTTTTTCATTTGTTTTAGTATAGTTTTTACACAACGACACTCAAATGGTATAGTCTGTTATGTCTGTCATTCGTCACGTAACTGTCGGAATGCCCAATGAGACGTCTATAAACATCATTCAGGAATCACACATAGTGACACGTCTGGTCGGAGAACCCAAGGATGTACACCGAAGAATTCCTGAAAACTGAGTAAAATAAGAATTCGTCTAATAGAGTTTTGTTATTCACGTCGACACTTTTTACTTAAAATAAAGAGTGAATGTATATATAACTTTTATGTAAAATCCTTTTTTCGTAAAGGTCTGGGAGACGGGGGTATGTGTGTGTGTTATCTCATTAAGTATTGTTGAATTCCTCACGATTCTAAGATGAAGACCGTGTCACGGAGCTGGACTTACGGACTATCTAAGAGTCGGTCTTATGGTTGTTGGTTTCGTCTGCTACTTGGTGAGTGGGTCGAAAAACACAAAGTTGGTTTTGTCAAAGGAACGAACCCCGAACAGATAGTACTAAGTAGTCAATCACTTTCCCTTCCTAAGACTTCAACTCAGTCTCTCAGGTCTCGAGTTTAGGGACGGAGGAAAGTGTTCCATACCAGGGGGAAACGAGGACTGGTAGACATCTGACACGTGTCCTTTATTGTAGGAACTTGTAAAAATCATTTATTAAACTCACGAATGATGTATGGTGTCAGATAAGAACCGTTATTTCTATGTCGACTCTTTCTCTGTCTGACGTAGAGAATCCCTCGAATGTTGGATCACTTCTCTTCTATCTACTGATCGTTCCTTTATTTTATATTTTTCTATTAACGAGGGACGTAGTATGTCGTTTAAAGGTGACGAGACACTATTGGATCTCCCCACCCTACCCGTCCCCTCAATCCTCCCTACAAGTTCTTCGTCCCCTGTATGTATATATAGATACCGACTAAGTACGACTACATACCGTCTTTGGTTGTGTCGTAACATTTCGTTAATAGGAGGTTGATTTTTATTTTTTTTTTAAAAAAAAATTTCTACATGATACTCCTACTGTTTTGATCAATACCTGATCTCGACACGATAGTCTATATCATTAGTGCACACCAGTAAGTTTAACTTTACCCAATTTTACTTTATTTTGATTTTTAAGACAAAGAACTAGTGTTGTTGGTGTAAAGTTCAGGAGGTTTCAGTATACTTCAATCACCGATGGCATGACCTGTCGAGTCTATATCTTAAAGTCGTAGTAGTGTCTTTCAAGATAAATTTTCGTGACACTTGAAGAGATTCCTCTTCAATCTCGTTCCCTCGAGAAATCTACGGTAACAATAAATCAGCGAGTCAACACAGGCTAAGAAACACTGGAGTACTTGACGTTGAGTGGTCCAAAGGGACAGGGAGTTTTGGTAGTCAACCTCGACGAGTTTGAGTACAGGTAACTCAACCACTACGGTAGGTTGGTAGAGTAGGAGTCCCAGAAAAGGTTCCTCAGTCAAGAAACGTAGTCCACCGGTTTCATAACCTCAAAGTCGAAGTCATAGTCAGGAAGGTTACTTATAAATCCTAACTAAAGGAGATCCTAACTGACCAAACTATAGGAACGTCAGGTTCCTTGAGAGTTTCCAGAGAAGGTTGTGGTGTCAAGTTTTCGTAGTTAAGAAATCGCGGGTCGGAAGAAATACCAAGGTTGAGAGTGTAGATATACACTGATGACTTACGGTATTCATATACATTTACTGGAACTCTACTCTTTTTGTTTGACATCGTGCCTGAGGTATTTAACCTTAATTAGACAACAACAACAAGTCAACGAGTCAGCACAGGCTGAGAAACACTGGGGTACCTGACGTCGTTGGGTCCGAAGAGACAAGAAGTGACAGAGGACTTCAGACGAGTTTGAGTGCAGGTAACTCAGGTACTACGGTAGATTGGTATAATGGAATAAAGTACCGAAACATAGATAAATAAGGAGTTGAATGTTTCAGCTCCTTAGTTGAATAAATTGACATCAAAACCCTGAAGGAACCCCCAGGTTACCAACCCTTAGACGGACGGCTTCGTCCCCTGTGTCCAAGTTAGGGACGCGGTCCTTCTAGGGTGTAGGGATCCCGTCGACTCGGTCCGTGTGGTGTTGACTTCGGACGTACGGAATGTCGGGCACGAGATGTTGTTCTCTTCGGTAGTGTCGACTCTTCGGACAAGTCGTGATCCCTCATCGGGGGTAAGCACCGTTACTCTCTTTCGGATCCACGTTGTCGTTTCTGGGTCGTGTCGGTTTATTTATTTATTTTAAAATTTTTAGTATTATTATTTACATCAAAAGAGAAATGAAGATTTAGTACCTAAAGATTATTGGACTTTAAGATTCGATTGACAAGTCCGAGTCGTCGTGTGACTTCATTTCCTAGTAAAAAAAGAAAAGACGTATCGAAGGAACTAGTTTTTTTCTTTTATCAGTTCACGTAATTCGTCTTTTTTATCACCCCTCTTAAAGAATTTCCAATTTTAAAATAGACTTCAATCTTGTGTACTCTGAAATCTTTCCAGATTGAAACTTTTCGATTAAGAGACAGGAACCAAAAGACATTAGATAGTGATTTATGAGGTAGGTGGTGTAGAATTTCTAGAAATCCCGTTATCTTGTACTGGAACAAAATATATGTTTTCCCATACATATTTCAATTAATAAACATGTAACTTAGGATAGAGGATCACTTACAACAAAACTCTTACAAAATGACTCTAATTTTATCACGTTTATGTATTTATGTCGGTTACTCATAAATAATATAAGGTAGAATTTTTTACTGGTTGTCCTCTCCTTCTTTCGAGAGGAATTTATCAATTAAATTTTTAATTATAAGTGAATTGATATCAGTCGCCATGTGAAAGTATACATTTCCGTCCATTCTATTATCTACTTATTCAGTTAATCAGCAACGTGTACACAAATTCTTCATGTGTGTCCAATTATATACGGTCAGTATAAAATAAAGATAAAGAAACTTTTACTGATTCGTCGTTGTAACCAATACGGAGTCTCTCCTTAAATCGTTTTAACTACGTCATTTGCCCGAAGGAACTACCGAGTCTGACATTTCGTAGAAGAAACGTTACACCCTCTGGGTCCAAACAAGGGACCCAGTCCTTCTAGGGGACCTCTTCCTTTACCGTTGGGTGAGACCATGAGAACGGACATTTTAGGGTATCTGTCTCCTCGGACCATCCAATGTCAGGTACCCTAGTGTTTTCTCAGTCTGTACTGACTCGTTGAAGTGTACCAGTGTACCAGTTACGTCATCTTCTATGTACACACACAATTAGCAAGTCAGCACAGTTGAGAAACGGTGGGGTAGTTGACATCGGACGGTCCGAGGAGACAGGTACCTTAAGAGGTCCGTTCTTGTGACCTAACCTATTGGTAAAGGAAGAGATCCCCTAGAAGGACTGGGTCCCTAACTTGGACCCAGAGAGTGTAACGTCCTTCTAAGAAATGGTAAACTCGATGATCCCTTCGGGTTTTCTAGGCATTCCCTTATATAAAGGTTGATCTTCACCTCCTAACCAACTTAAGGACAAACAGTTAGATTGTCGGTACCACAATTATAAACATAATCACTTTTAGTATTTGAGGACATTGTCGGTAGTTTCAAAACAACTGGTTTGCCAATTTACTTTCTTCTCCAATCGACAGAGGAATCTTGTCTTTTCACAACTAACTCGGTCGTCCTCGAGACCTTTACTAAAAGAAGAAGAATCTCGACGGTGGACCACGGGAGTCTCATCTGTTTTCACCGTACAATCGGTACATAAACCTTTGACACAGGTTTAAATATTTCTTTTGTTGATACTATACATTTCGGAAGGGTCCACCGTGTCACCATTTCTTAGGTGAACGGTTACGTTCTCTGTGTCCTCTATACCCAAGATAAGGATCCAAGTCTTCTAGATGGACCTCCTCCTTTACCGTTGGGCGAAGTCATAAGAACGGACCTCTTGGGGTAACTGTTTCCTCGGACCTTCCGATGTCAAGCATCCCAGCGTATCTCAGTCTATCCTGACTTCGTTGAATCGTCCGTGCGTGTGTACTCTAGCGAAATTGGAAGAGAAGGACCCTTTTAGTTGGTCACTTTGTTCGTTTCGTCAGATAAATATGGACAAACCACAAGTTTCTTTTTAGAGTTTTGATACAGAAATTTTTACGAAATTCTTTACCTGACACAGGTTAATATTTTATTTCGGGACCAATACCATGTATGAAGTGTCACTAAATTTAACGTAGAAGAAGGTGTCGGGGTGATGGTTGAGAATCTTCGTTTTATATTCGGAATCTTGTTTAATTACTCAGAAATCCCAGTGCGTTCTTTATTGAACGAAAAACAGAGTCGGTGTTCTGGGTAATCGTCTGAATCTCACCGTCGACGTACGAGTTCGAAGGACTAATAATGACTAGGACTCTTGTCACTTCGTTAACAAGTACTGGAAAACGTGGCTATAAGATATCCTTACACAAATGACTTGTTTCAAAGTCTTCTCTACAGAATTTCCTGAACAATGAAACTTTTTTCAGTTTATATGGGTATAAACGTATAAATACTACAACCCTAAAATAAAAACGAAAGATGAAAGTTTTTATAATTGTGTAAGTTCAGAAACTTTCCTTCTTTATATGTCTTTTGGTTTTCGTCCTAGTATCTCGAAAGGAACAATAAAATTAACCAAAACGAGTGAAACAATATGTAGTATTTGTAAAAGGGTACAGTAATCTACAAGGAGATTTCATACTCGTGTGGTACATTACCTTGTGAGATTAAAATTGTTAGGAATAAAAACTTGTAAACCCAACTAAGGTTTAAACGATAATATTTAATGTGAAACTGAAACCTCTTGTACGAATATGTATTTAGACAGACGTACGGAAAGAAACTCTACATAAAAAATTTCACCACCAGTTTTATTCGGAAAAATTTCTCAAACTATTCACAGCAGTTTAAGTCTGTCAGGGAGACTAAATACATGTTCTCTTTTACTTTTATTTATTAGGACACCTCAATAAAGGACCGTTCAGTCAAGTCAACTCAGGGAGTCAACACAGACTGAGAAACGCTGGGGTACTTAGCGTTGTGCGGTCCGGAGGGACAGGTAGTGGTTGAGGGCCTCAAGTGAGTGTGAGTGCAGGTAGGCCAACCTCGTCTGGTGTTTTACCAGTACGGAAACGAACCTGTCTTAAGAAATGACTTTCCCACTAACCAACTAGGAAATACTGGTGGTCTACAGTCAGATTTTGTCCCGTTTGACTTAGATCTGACTGGCCCCTTTCCCCTTAGGTGACAACCGGACTTCATGAACTGATGGAACGATCCTTCTGACCTGAATCAGTTTATTTGTTCGTTTTTATTACTTATAGTAGGTAATCTAGTTCGTTTTTCTATGACTTCCTGGTCTATAGAAAGTTACCTTAAGTCCAAATCTCCGTGAATAAACCGAACAAAACATAAAGGGATTTTGAGAGAAGTGTGTGTCCAGAGTTCGACTTAGAAAAGTCACAATCAAATAATAGTCCACCAAGTCACCATTTCTTAGTCGGACGGTAGCGTCCTCTGCGTCCTCTGTACCCAAGTTAGGGAACCAGTCCTTCGAGGAGACCTCCTCCTTTACTGTTGGGTGAGGTCATAAGAACCGACCCTTTAGGGTCCCTGGGTCCTCGGACCGCCCACCGTCAAGTACCCCAGTGTTTCCTCACTTCGTGTTGAGCCATTGGTTTGTTGTCGTCGTAGCAAATCATAATCAGAGTTATAATCAAACCATAATCAAAGGAACCTTCGACAGTTTGTAAAGTACGGTTGGGTAGTTGAACAAGTGATCAAGAGTTATTCTGTACAGAGGACCCCATTTTACTTTACGAAATTACTCTACAAAAACTCAAAAAGACAAAACAGCGATTTGTCCCTCACAGTAGTTCGTTCCATCTCACCGGCGATACTCTACGGGGAGGTGCACCTGAGACCTGTAGGTAAAGTTTCCTACGAAGAAAAAGGACAGAGACTCTTTTCCTACGTGGTGTGTCATTAAGTAATCGTCAAAGGTTTCTATACCCTTTCGATAAGAGTTCTACGAGCCAATCACGTTTTTCGACACGACGTCGACTGTGTGACTACGGTGGTGGTAGTGGGTGGTTTACGTCACCCTTCAAGATCACCGACCCACTCACGTCGACTCGTTTTCTATGTAATTTTTTCGTTTTTGTGTTCTCACGGAGTGTCTCACGAGTGTGATATTATTACTTGGTTCCCCGAAGCACCAGCGAGTCACCACTTCTTAGGTGGACGATTACGTCCTCTGTGGCCATGCCAAACTAAGTACCAGACCTTCTTAGGGTGTAAGGTACCCCGTTGATTCGGGTGGTTGAAGACTCGGACACGAGATTTCGAATGACTCGAGTACACGACGTTTATGACTTCGGACACACGGATCTTGGATACGAGTGTTGTTTTCTTCGGTGACGTTATGTTTCGAGGACGTGACGCTGATCTCTTGTCGGGACGAGTGACGTTGATCTCTTTTCAAACGTGACGTCACTCTGGGTCGTGTCGGTTTTTATATATTTGTAAATTTTTTATATATGTCTCCGAAATGAGATTTAATACACTTTTTTTAATTTTCCTAAATAATAGTTATACCACGAAATTAGTATTTTAGTAATTTTTATACGTGTTTCTTATCAACCGGGTGATAAACTTTTATTCTTACGATTATAGACAACTTATTGTATGTGAAGGATGTTCGTTTTCACCATAAATTTTTTTTCGTCCCTATTTCCTTTTCAGGACTTAGATATAAGTTTATTCATTTAACATGTTTTACTCGACACATAATTCGGACTCATAAAATCTACTGTTAACCCATCACGTTGGGTGTCTCTTTTTATTTACGTGGTAGAGAATCGGATGTAAGTATCTCTACGTCACCGACACAACAATTTCCTTTACAGACGGAGTGATTGGCCTTATGTGTACCTCACAAACGAGTCTAGTCTCCCCTCTATTGTTTGGTCTAAGGTAGAAGTCCCCTCTATTGTGTCAGTCTCAGAGTCTGGGTACAGGAAAGTTGCTTCTTACTTTCAAAGGAACTTCTCTTCAGGTTCCACTGTTACACTACCGAGAGAAGTTTATGACTTACTGACAGTTTTTTTTCTGTTACCTTAAATCGAGTAGCAGAGTTCAAGTGTCTTGATCTTAGTTACACATTTTCAGTGTCCCTCTAACTAAACCTCTGTTTTGGTCCCGAATATCGAGACATAACATACATGAGACATGTCTACAACTAACTCTCCTTCTCCACCCACGGTGACAGAGTGAGTCAAGTGAAATTAGAAGTGTGTTTCTACGGTCGGGGCGGGGGTGGTATACTTGTCGACTCTTCCCTGAAGGACTATTGTCACGGAGCCCACCCATGGAGGTCGGAGAGATGAGAGGGGTCGAAGTAACGAAGATCGGACCTGATATCGTTGTCGTAGGACAGACACTACCCCTATGTTACACAGGTATTTAAGAAGTGTAAAGAAGGAAGTTTTTTACCTTGGGTTAAGATGACGGAAGGTCACATCTGACCTGAGTCACTGTCAGAGTAAAGACAGTTTATCCTTTGTCACCGTCACTCACACACTGGTCCAGTAATTCAGTAGGAATAAGAAATCATTACGATTGAGGACCTACGGACTGAGCTCTCCTCCACTTAGTGGTACGGTACCTTTGGGAGTTCGACTGGAGTACCAAATACTCTGTGCCTTGGTTCCGGAGACCATTCATCAACCGTTCCTGGACTTCCGAGAACTCTCTCTGGTTCACTCAGAAGAACTTTTATCTAGGAGGTTGGGGTCAGTTCAAAAGTCCTGGCTCCAGGAGTCGGAAAAACCGTGGTCCCCGGTCAAAGCACCCTGTTAAAAAGGTTCCTGACCCCAACCCCCCACCAAAGTCCTAACACATAAAACAACGACAACAAGTCAGTGGTTCAGTGCAGACTGAGAAACTCTGGGGCATCTGACGTCGTGTGGTCGGAGAGACAGGGAAATACACACATGAAGTAAAGATAATAACACATAAAACAAAGATAATAATAAGGTATTCAAGGTGGAGTCTCGTAGTCCGCAATCTAGGGTCCCCATCCCGTGGAGAAAATCCACTGACACCGGGGTCAGTTGTAAAACTGACGTTGGAGTACTCACTGAGACTTGATCTGGGTAGACTGATTCGTCGAGTCCTTAAAGACGGGGTGTTTTTGATACTCTATTCTTTACAAATGGCGAAATTCAATGATTCAAACCCGCCGTTAACCGATATTTCGTTTTTACTGATGATGTACCAGATAGAGGGAGCATGTAGAGTTTAAATAGGAAAAAAAGATCCAGTTTGGTGTCAGAGGTGGTTCTGTCGTCATTCGGGTCGGGGGTCGACCAGAGGAGTATATAAATGGGTCGAGATAGGTTAGGTAATTTCGGATTTACTAGTAAAATTTCGTACTTAGACCAGTTTTATCGAGGGACAACTGAGACTCTCACCGAGGGGTAAGGAGTATTGCGTGTCAAATTTCACGACTTGTTCTCGGGCATACGGGCCTGAGAATCTAAGAAGAGGTCGAAGGAGTCGAGAGTGAGAGGTTGGTGTACACTGCGGTCCACACAGGATGAAGGAACGATATAATCGGATGACCCCGACGATATTGTTTCACGGTGTCTGTCCTACTAAGTTTATTGTCTTGAATGTCAACACCTCCGATCTTCAGGTTCTGGTTTCGCAGCCGGTCCAACCAAACAGGACTCCGGACAGAGGAACCGACTGTCTGTCGGTAGAGGAGACACACGAGTGTGTCGCAAGAGACACGTACAGTGACCACAAAGACAAACAGGGCTAAAAGCGGAGGATATTTCTGAGGTCCCTGATCTAGTCCTGAGTGGGATTACCGGAGTGAAATTGAGTCAGCGAGATTTACGGAATGGAGGTTTATGTCAGTGTAAGACTCCGTGACCTCCAACGCCGAAGTTGTATACCTAAACCCCCTTTGTGTCAACTTGAGTATTGTTACTGAAAACGAGACAGGGGAGATAACCTTTACCAAAACATAACCAACCCCCCCTCAAACTTAGGTCTATTTCTCGTGTGTGACTTCCGTCTCCTACTCACCTCCGTTTAGTCTTCTCCTCTTTTGTGCCTGTCATCCTCTTTGCCTCTATTCATCTGAACTCCATTTATGACGGATGGAGCGATTAAACGATTTTTCTTAAATAAATTCGTACTTATCAAAGATGGCAGTTAATGTCTTTTCCCAAACTTCTTTAGTTTCGTGATAGAGTACCCGTTTACTTTAGTATCTTGTCTTTTGTATGTCCCTCGTATTTTGTACGTTCCTTCGTTGAAGAGGATGGTCCTCCCCTAGTGTCGTGTTCCCAGTCTGTCTTACAATCCGGTAATCGGACTCTTTACTTTGTATTTTATGGTATGCTTTATATATTTATGTAGACAAGTACCAGTCACAGTTTCAGTTTGACCGAAACTACTTCATGTAGACGTCTTTACTCAATGCTTCTGTCTTTCCTCTTAAAGCGTGCGAAGGTTTCTCTTTTATTTTTACATTCACTTGTGATTGATAATTATTTATCCGTCTGTTTATTTACATTAAAGTACAAAGTCCCTATAAAGTGTGGAGAAACTTAGTTAACTATAAGACTTTTCTTTTGATTAAGTTTATACGGACGGACGAGTCCGTATTTGTTTTTGTTCAAGAATATAAATAATTTGAACTTAATGTTTGTGATGAGTTGATTACTTTTATTTACGTACGGTAATAAGAGTGATCATCGTTTACGGATAAAGACAGGTTTTCAATGAGAGGCCACGAGAATAAAAGTACTTACAAACGATCATAGATTCGCAACTAGTGTTAATATGATGGACTACAATCTTATTTAGAATTATCGGATGTTCCACGAGAGTGTATGTAAAACAGACATTTTCGAGTTTTATTCACCCCTTTTGAGACGTCAAATACACATGTCTAATCGTGTTCTATTTCCGAGTTTTTATATTTTGACTCCCAGTCTCCTTGAAGGGACCACCAGGTCACCGATTCTGAGACGTGAAGATTATGTCCTCCATACCCAAGTTATGGGTCAACCCTTTACTTCTAGGTCGCACGACACAATAAGTGAAACGACATGTGGGTTTTGATTATGTCGTAACATTTAGTTGATATGAGGTTATTTTCAAAAATTTATTACTTTTGAATAAAAATTTTACCTTGTTTTTTGACTCTCAGTCTTTTAAATTTATTGAACGGATTTCAGTGTGTCTATTATTAATCACATCAGTTATGTACTCGGAGTCCAAAATTTAAAATTTGAGTCACACCAAAAGATGAGGTGATTTGTCAACAAGTAAGTACGTAAGGATGTTGACGTACGGTCCGAAGCGTCCACGACACCTGTGTGTCTACGTGTTCCCAGTTAGGGACGGGAGTTAAAGTAATCGTAGATCTTCCCTTTCCACCTATACATTTGTCCTTTCACATTGGATCACAGTTCTTCAAAACTGTACTTCCTGTGTCTCCCTCGTGGTTTCTGTCATCCGTAAAGAGGGACTTCTTGGACTTCTTACCACTTCCCCACTTCTTTCAAAAGTCATTTTGTTTCTCGAAGTCTACTTATCTATTAGTAGTTTACTAATGTACCCAATAAAGACCGGTTCCCCGATATAATGGTTTCCATACGTACACACTTTGTCTAACTTATAAGAAAATGACTTCTGACATTTATTAGACTTTGTGGATCTCATGTCTCCGACATATAACAGTGGGACGAATAAATTGAATATACACCTCGTGTAGTACTCTTTGCGACCCGACCTTCTTCGTGGTCGACCTCAGTTCTAACGGCCCTCTTTATAGTTATTGGAGTCTATACGTCCACTGTGGTGGGAATACCGTCTTTCACTTCTCCTTGATTTTTCGGAGAACTACTTTCACTTTCTCCTCTCACTTTTTCAACCGAATTTCGAATTGTAAGTCTTTTAATTCTAGTACCGTAGACCAGGGTAGTGAAGTACCCTTTATCTACCCCTTTGTCACCTTTGTCACCGACTGAAATAAAACCCCCGAGGTTTTAGTGAGGTCTACCACTAATATCGGTACTTTGATTTTCTACGAATGAGGAACCTTCCTTTCAATACTGGTTGGATCTGTCGTGTAATTTTACGTCTCTGTAATGAAACGGTTGTTTCTAGGCAGATCAGTTCCGATACCAAAAAGGTCATCAGTACACACCTACACTCTCAACGTGACATTTCTTTCGACTCGTGACTTCTTAACTACGAAAACTTGACACCACAACCTCTTCTAAGAACTCTCAGGGAACCTGACGTTCCTCTAGGTTGGTCAGGTAGGATTTCCTCTAGTCAGGACCCACAAGTAACCTTCCTGACTACAACTTCGACTTTGAAGTTATGAAACCGGTGGACTACGTTTCTCTACTGAGTAAACTTTTCTGGGACTACGACCCTTTCTAACTTCCGTCCTCTTCTTCCCCTGTTGTCTCCTACTCTACCAACCTACCGTAGTGGTTGAGCTACCTGTACTCAAACCAATCCGAGGTCCTCAACCACTACCTGTCCCTCCGGACCATACGACGTCAAGTACCCCAGTGTTTCTCAACCTGTGTTGACTCGCTGACTTGACTTGTCTTGACTCTCGTATCTCATACGTCTCTATCCTCCTTGTCGTTCTCCATACTGGATTCTTCCTCGGATCCTGAACTGATGCATCTCGGAAGTGTCGTTTCGTTTTTAACGTCTGACACAGGACAACTATCCGTAATAAGGTTCGTAGTCGTATCAAACTTAACTATCCATGATATTGTCACCCATGATATTGTCCCGAAGGGACCACCGAGTCTCCACTTTCGCAGACGGACGTTCCTCCCTCTGGACCCAAACTAGGGACCAGGTCCTTCTAGGGGACCTCTTCCTTTACCGTTGGGTGAGGTCATGAGAACGGACCTCTTAGGGTACTTGTCTCCTCAGACCACCCTATGTCAGGTGCCCCAGTGTTTCTCAACTTGTGCTGACTCGTTCACTGAATTGAATATTGTCACCCATCCGAAGGGTCAACCTCGATCACCATTTCTTGACGGACGGTCACGTCGTCTGTACTCTCTATGTCCAAGTTAGGGACCCAACCTTTCCAGGAGACCTCCTCCCATGCCGTTGTGTGAGGTCATAAGAACGAATATCTTAGGGTACCTGTCTCCTCGGACCACCGGATATCAGGTAACCCAGCGGTCAGCCGGTACTGACTTCACTGAATCGTACGTGTATTTTCGTCAGTGACCCGACGCTCTGTCCTCCTTTGATGCACAATCCGGACAAAGAGATCTCCTCCGTTTTCTATTACTGGACTTGTCACCTATTTTCCTTCCTTTAAGTCAATATTCTTGGGGAATTTTACACCGTTCGGAAGACACAACTCTTCTTTTTCTTATCATCGACCCTACTGTGTCCTGGTTAAAAGTGATTCCATCTTTTTATTCCTCCTTTTCGTCCACTATTTAAGTTAAAACTTGTTCGACTATAAATTTTACGGACACTTTACGTTATTATCATTAGTTGAAGGTCCCCCACCAAACTGTATTTTTGGTCTTGAATGTCCTCCCTACCCATCTCTAAACCCAGTAAAACTTTTACACCCCCATCTGTTCTAACGAGTCTCTCCGTGACACCTGGTCACCACGGTAAATGTTATCGGTTCTGTACCTTCATTGGATTTATAGGTGACTTCTACCTACCTATTTCTTCTACACTATGAATATATGTTACCTAATAATGAGTCAGTATTTTTTCCTACTTTGTCACGGTAAACGTCGTTGTACCTACCTGGACTTCTAATAGTATGATTCACTTCTTTCAGTCTGTCTCTTTCTGTTTACATAATATAGCGAATATACCCCTGAGATTTTCTTTACTGAGTTTACTTGAATGAATGTTTTCTCTTTGTCCGAGTGTCTGAATTTCTTACTTGAATACCTATGGTGCACTTCTCATCCCCCACCTCCTTATCTAACTCTCAAACCCTAACTGCACATGTGTGACGATATGAATTTTGTCTATCTGTTGTTCCTGGATGACATTTTTATTTATTTATTTAAAGTCACTCCAGTTTCTCTCTCATACACAAACCTCCAATCTCATTTTTACCTGAAATCTTAAGGTTTTCACCTTGTCAACATACTTTATTCTAATATTCACACGGGTACCTATATAACTATCTAAATAGTCAGATCTACCATTAATAAGTTCCATTCCTATGATCCTTGACACTTCGGTCCAACCACCCAATAATTACTACGGTCCCTACGACTTCAGTAAGTAATACACTGAACTTCTCTATTGTATCTTTCTGTCTCTGGTACTTCTTTCTGGTTCTCAATTCGTCTGAACTTACTTTGGTTCCTTCTACTATTTTAGACTACGATCCTTCCAGTTCTTCCCTTATCTAAAAAGACCCTCCTACTTTTAATTACGAAATCTTTCTCAATACTATCGGACTATTGACCATCTTAAGGTCGTAGTAGAAGTCTGAGGTGACGGTTACTTTATACACTTTATCATAAGTAGGGCGTGTTCTTTCGATGTTTATTTTGTACTCTAACTTGAACCTACTATGTATGTGGAATTTTACAATAGTGGACTTAATGAGTTTATTAATGACGGTTTATTTTATATTCTCGAATTTGATAGACTCATTCTCTCAAAGTCTGAACCTTCACTAAAAATATCCACAAATCAAGTTAGAGTATTGTCACATTCCCAAGAGTAGGAGTGGAGTTCAACCTCCATATAGGGACCGGAGTGTCAGCCGGAACTCATACACGGACTACCATTTCTTAAGTGGACACTACGTCCTCTGGACCCAAGCTAGGGATCCAGTCGTTCTAGGGGACCTCCTCCCGTACCTTTAGGTGAGGTCATAAGAACGGACCGATATCAGGTACCCCAGCGTTTCTCAGCCTGTGTTGACTCGCTGATTCATGTAAGTACACGGACTTATACTCTCTTATCTTTCTTATAAACCACTGTGTAACAAGATTTATACAACTAAGTCGTCTAATAAAAATTTATGTGGGTTAAATTTGAGAAAAAGAGGAAATCTAAGGTCTTGTTTCCCCGAAAAAGGGTTTCTTTTTCGTGAACATTGATATTTATATGTGACTGTTTAACGTAGGACTTTCGGAGTCTTTTATCCAATCTTGTAGTCTCGTGATCGTAGGGTGTCAGACGTTTTCTATGATTATTTATACAAACTTTCACTTTCGTAATCAGTCAGTACACACTGAGAAACGCTGGGGCACCTGACATCGGGGGTCCGAGGTGACACGTACCTTAAGACGTCCGTTCTTATGACCTCACCCAACGGTAAAGAGAGAGGTCCCCTAGAGGGTTGGGTCCCTATCTTGAGTCCAGAGGACGTAACGTCCACCTAAAAAATGGTAGACTCAGTGTTCGCTTCGGGTTATACGATTTATCCAAATGATGTATCAATGTATCTATACAAATTATGTACAGTGAAGTGAAAAATCTAAAAACTTTATGATTTTAATGTGGAGGTTCCACTCCACATTAAGGGACTACACGAAGAAGGAACTGGAAAACCTTTAAATGGTCTGGGTCTCGGCACTTCCCTTATTACAAGAGAATCGTAGTCTCTTTCAATAACTGAATATTGATTTAGTCAGACTCGTTTCATGTAATGATAGAAAAGAGGTGAAAGGGAGAAGATAATTTTTGTTTCCCCCTTTTTTTCGTTTTACTAGACTTTTCACGAATGACGACCCTCCTCTCCGGAGAGATCTAAATCGTTAAACAGTCCGACTGTAAATGGCGGACTATTTATAGTCGAGCCCTTTGAAACACCTCTCGGTCTGACACTCTGTCTGGAGAGACCGATAATCAATCTCTCGAGTATTTGTGTCCATACGTAAACCTAACCTAAACACTTCTTACTTCTTATTCATGACTAATTCGTGTACGTTTAATATACTACCTTTTCGTATCGTATGGGCTCCGACATTTACAGAGTTAAAAATTATTCACTCTTTACGAGTGACATTTCCTAAAGGTCTTTATTGATTCAAATCTTCCGGGGGACTGAGGGGAACTTCATGTCTTTCAATTCCACTCTTCCGTTTGTCGAGACAAGTGTCTGTCCTTAATCAACGATGTTTTTTAAGTAAAATATAAGAGACCCCAGTTTTTTAATTTGATAAGGATCTCTGTTATAAAAGTTTTTGGACACCAAGAATTTACTTTACTTCGAGGATCCTATATAACTATGTTCCGATATGTAGAAAGAAACGAAAAGGTATGAAGGTGAACCGAATTGTCGGGGTTAAAAAATAACGTTTATCTTTATGGACTACCATGATAAAGTTAAATTAAGAATCCCGAGTGTCGAATCCGAGAAACCCAAGTAAAGAGAAGTTAAGTTTCCCTCCCAAATGAGGGAGGGAATGAGGGTCAAAGTAGACCTCAATCCCTTTAACTACATCGTAGATAGATGGGTAGTGATTGATCAACCACCCATCTACTCCACGTGACTCAGACACATGAATGGAGAAAAGATAATTTGTTTGACTAAGACTGTGAACAATTTTACAGTTCCTTCCAAAATAAGTTCTGACAACTTTATCTCCGAACGTTTTCTTTTTCTCTTTCCCCTCACACGTCTTACTCCCCCCAGTCACCCATCTTTTGATAAGTCTCTTCTATGGTTCCCCTCCGTTTACGAAGAGTTTGACTGGATTAGTCTCAGAACGATTCCTACCCGGTTCCTAAATCGGTATTTTCACGTCCTACTCCTTGAACTAGTCTACAGTATCTACCCTGTACTAAATCATCTTGAGAAACGATTCTGACCCAACCCGTCCATGTCCTGTCCTAGTTCCAACTCCGGTTGAACTTTTCGTCTCCCCCCAAGTCCTATTCCTTGTGTACATGTGAGTACCGTCCAAGTTCAGTTACATTCCGTTTTGGTTATATTATAACATTTCATTTTACTTAATTAATTAATTTTTTTTTCATGGTCAGTTTGTACACTAGGAAGTTTTTTTTTTTTTTGTGTCTTTTCACCCGAGTTTCTTCGGTGTCATTACAAACCCAGTACCTCCCTCGAAAACATCAGGAACAGTTTCAGGACCCTTCGGGTCTAGTGAGATCAAGACCTGAAGGTAGGGACAGGAGAATCGTAAACGACGCCTCCGGGAGTAAGAGACAGGTGAGTAGGTAATAGAAAGATTAAAGTGGCGGTTACAGAAAGGACTAGTTGACCGAGACATGGAAGAATCACCGAGTCCCTGAGGTGAGACGTAAGGGTGTAATATAATCTCACAGGTTCTTCTTGGGACACCCTTACGGAAGTCATAGGAGGTGGGTCTGTAGACTGTCTCAGTAACAATAAGATCGTAAGAGAAACCGTTAAAAAAATTTCGACATCGACAGGGAACATAAGTCTTTTTGAGGCATTAAGTGGTTCCCAAAGGCGAGTACCCCTGATTATTACTTCCTTTATTAGTAAGGTTTAGACGGTTGGAAATTGAAGTCTAGACCTCTCTTGGTACCTCTTTCGGGTATACTTGTTCTTGTACTCTTTTGTTGTTTTTCCTCCTTTTGTCTCGCTTATAAAGGAAGAGAATACGTTAAAAAAGGTTGACCGATATAACGGTAGATCCTGACCGTCTGTAAGGTATATATATCCTAAGACTTAAGTTAAGACACCTACATCCATACTCCATATATTACAATGAGTGTCAAAAGACTTGTATAGTAGAAAAGGTGCATTAAAGTCATATAGTGGTGGACGATTCCTGTGGACTTCACCTTTCTCGTGAACAGTGCTACAGTCCTCCAGACTTTATCAGAAGTAAAGTAGTGATTGTGTGATCTACTAGAGTCGGGTTAACGAAAAGGAGAGAGTCGGAACCGACGATGTATACGGTTTACTCTAGACTTATGCATTTGAAAACAAAAAACAATACTATGAACTTCCGACGCAATGACCTTCGACCCGTAGGGTCGAACTCCGGTTTCTTACACGCCTGTACAGACCCGTACAAGTCGTCTGAAGACATCTGTGGTCGAACGATCGGTAACGTCCTCCTGAGTCTAGGCCGACACTCTTGAGTAGGGATGTCTTCTTTTACGGTCAGAGGTCCTCGGACTGTCCTTTGTTTCGAAATCAACCGTCTTTTGACCAATAAAAGTTACACATCGGTACAAATAATAATGAACAGAGGATCGAAGTACAGATTTAAGTCACCTTTCATTTCATTTTTCACTTTCATAATCAGTGAGTCAGTGCAGAATGAGAAACACTAGGGTACCTGACATCGGGAGGTCCGAGGAGACAGGTACCCTAAGAGGTCCAAGGAGACAGGTACCCTAAGAGGTCCTAGGAGACAGGTACCCTAAGAGGTCCGTTCTTATGACCTCACCCAACGGTAAAGGAAGAGGTCCCCTAGAAGGTCTGGGTCCCTAGCTTGTACCCAGAGGACGTATCGTCCGACTATGAAATGGTAGACTCGGTGGTCCCTTCGGGTTCACCTCTCGATTTATTAATTAATTATTATTTAACTATTTTTGACTTTCTGACCCAAGGGAATTTTCATACCGCAATTTTGTGTCACAAAACACTGGGTGGATTGTTTGACAGTGTTTCCTTTACTCGGAAAGAAGTGTTCCAGTTTCGGTTGAATCTTAAGACCGTGGATCTTCGGAGGTCACTACAACGTAACACCTCTGGGTCGACGTGTGTCTCTCCGACCCTACGGGTGTCCCGTTACCATATTGGAGGGTCGTAATGGGTCTTGAACCGTCAAGGACCGTACTTATCGCTCACCAAGTATTCAACAATACTCAATAGAGGTTCCTAAAGGTAATTGAAGACTTTCTGAACCTGTTTTCGACCCCCTGGACTCACTCGTGTTTATATTGTGTGTTTATGACGAAAACTATCTGACACAGCAACAACAAGTCAACGGGTCAGTACAGGTTGAGAAGCTCTGGGGTACCTGACGTCGTGCCGTCCGGATGGATAGGGAGTGGTAGAGGGCCTTAAACGGGTCCAAGTACAGGTAACTACCCAAAGGGGGTATCGAGTCAACCATTTCTTAGGTGGACGTTACGTCCTCTGGGGTCAATCTAAGGACCCAACCCTTCTAGACGACCTCTTCCCTATCCGATGGGTGAGGTCATGAGAACCCGAAATGAACACCGAGTCGACCATTTCTTAGGTGGACGTTACACCCTCTGGACGCAAGCTAGAGACCCAACCCTTCTAGGGGACCTCTTCCCTTTCCGATGGGTGAGGTCATAAGACCGGACCTCTTAAGGTACCTGATCTGAATTTAACTTCTTTCATCCCTTTTGGTGATCTGGTAAGTCCATACTGGATTTAGTTTAGGGAATATGTCACCTTCACTCTTTATCTAAATTCCCAGATCTAGACTATCTATCTCACGGACTACTTGATACCTTACTCCAAGCACTGTAACATGTCCTCTGTCCCTAGTTCTGGTAGGGGTACCTTTTCTTTACGTTTTTTCGTTTTACCGATAGACTTCTCTGGAATGTTTATCGACACTTTTCTTCTCTCCGTTTTTCGTTTCCTCTTTTCCTTTCTATATTCGTAGACTTACGTCTCAAGGTTTCTTATCGTTCTTCTCTATTCTTTCGGAAGAAGTCGCTAGTTACGTTTCTTTATCTCCTTCTGTTGTCTTACCCTTTCTGATCTCTAGAGAAGTTCTTTTAATCTCTATAGTTCCTTTGTAAAGTACGTTTCTACCCGAACTATTTCCTGTCTTTAACATACCTGGATTTTCTTCGTCTTCTATAATTCTTCTCCACCGTTCTTATGTGCCTTCTTGACATGTTTTTTCTAGAAGTGATGGGTCTATTAGTACTACTATACTAGTGATTAGATCTCGGTCTGTAGAACCTTACACTTCCTTCAGTTCACCCGGAATCTTTCGTAGTGATACTTGTTTCGATCACCTCCACTACCTTATGGTCAACTCGACAAAGTTTAGGACTTTCTACTACGACACTTTCACGACGTGAGTTATTACGGTCGTTCAAACCTTTTGAGTCGTCACCGGTGTCCTGACCTTTTCAAGTCAAAAGTAAGGTTAAGGTTTCTGTCCGTTACGGTTTCTTACGAGTTTGATTGCGTGTTAACGTGAGTAGAGTGTACGATCATTTCATTACGAGTTTTAAGAGGTTCAGTCTGAAGTCGTTATACACTTAGCACTTGAGGGACTACAAGTTCGACCAAAAGCTTTTCCGTCTCCTTGGTCTCTAGTTTAACGGTTGTAGGCGACCTAGTACTTTTTTCGTTCTCTCAAGATCTTTTTGTAGATAAAGACGAAATAACTGATACGGTTTCGGAAACTGGCACACCTAGTGTTATTTGACACCTTTTAAGACTTTCTTTACTCTTATGGTCTGGTGGACTGGACGGAGAACTCCTTAGACATACGTCCAGTCCTTCGTTGTCAATCTTGACCTGTACCTTGTTGTCTGACCAAGGTTTATCCTTTTCCTCATACAGTTCCGACATATAACAGTGGGACGAATAAATTGAAGATACGTCTCATGTAGTACTCTTTACGACCTGACCTTCTTTGTGTTCGACCTTAGTTCTAACGACCCCCTTTATAGTTATTGGAGTCTATACGTCTACTGTGGTGGGAATACCGTCTTTCACTTCGCCTTGATTTTTCGGAGAACTACTTTCACTTTCTTCTCTCACTTTTTCAACCGAATTTCGAGTTGTAAGTCTTTTACTTCTAGTACCGGAGACCAGGGTAGTGAAGTACCGTTTATCTACCCCTTTGTCATCTTTATCACAGTCTGAAATAAAACCCCCCCGAGGTTTTAGTGACGTCTACCACTGACCTCGGTACTTTAATTTTCTGCGAATGAGGAACTTTCTTTTCAATACTGGTTGGATCTATCATATAAGTTTTCGTCTCTGTAATGAAACGGCTGATTACAGGCAGATCAGTTCCGATACCAAAAAGGACACCAGTACATACCTACACTCTCAACCTGACACTTCTTTCGACTCGCGGTTTCTTAACTACGAAAACTTGACACCACAACCTCTTCTGAGAACTCTCAGGGAACCTGACGATCCTCTAGGTTGGTCAGGTAAGACTTCCTCTAGTTGGGACCCTAAAGAAACCTTCCTTACTACGATTTCGATTTCGAGGTCATGAAACCTGTGGAGTACGCTTCTCATCTGAGTAACCTTTTCTGAGACTACGACCCTCTCTAACCCCCGTCCTCCTCTTCCCCTGTTGGCTCCTACTCTACCGACCTACCGTAGTGCCTGAGCTACCTGCACTCAGACTCACTTGAGACCCTCTACCACTACCTGTCCCTCCGGACTACACGACGCTAAGTACCCCAGCGTTTCTCAGCCTGTGTTGACTCACTGACTTGACTTGACTTGACATATCAGGTACCCCACCGTTTATCAACCTCTACCGACTCACTGAAAGTGAAAGTTCAGGTCACTACCTGATATGCTGTGTGTAAACGGGAAGAAGTTCACTCTCTTGGGATTAAAACCTTGGGTCGTCCTGGGACACACAAAGGATCCGTGTTTTCGGGAAGACGCAAGGGGTAGAAAACTCATGACTCAAGGTTTCCTGTCCAACCCTGTCAACGATTAATTACTTAACTCCCCGATACCTCTGTTCGCTCCTTGTCAGTTCTTTTTATCAAGTCCGAACCCCGTCCCAGGACCGATGGGAGTTCCCTATATGTATTGTTATGGAAAATCGACAAAACTTCCGTGATTTTGGGGGTAGTCCACTTTCTTTGATTACCATCGACGGTGATAGTGATCTGGAGTTTTTGATCATTCTTGCCCTTCCAACTACTCCCGATGAGGGTGAATGGAGTGGTGGTTGGTTAGTCTTTTTACAGGTACTTGACTTACAGTCCGGGAGAAGAAACCTGGGATACTATTCAGAGGAGTGATTGGGGACGTCCAACTTTGTGTGTTAAAACTCCCGGGGTGACACCAGGGGAAACAGACAGTTTCGTTATTTCGATAAGAAAAGATGAAGTGAGGTTTGAGATAGAAGTTCTCAATTAAGTCCAGTCCCATTTCTTCGGTCTAAATCACAGATAAAACGAAGTCCTTTGGTGGGAATGAAGTGAGAATCAAAAACATCAAATTTACGTTGACTGGATAAAGGGTCGAGGTACCCACTCGTACTCGGTGTCCTTTCCAATTAACTATATAAGGCAGAAAAACCGGTAACACTAACATAGTACCCGACCTTGTGTTGGTTTCAGTCCGGTCCTTTACTTTCAAGTCCCGAAAATACCTTAAAAACCTTTTCTTTATAAAAAAAGGTGACTATAACATGTGTTATTCCTTTTACCTACAGATCTTGACTTCTAAGATCTTCTAACTGTGTACCGACTTGGAATGGACTCTTTCTTTGTTTATGTCCTCCTTCATCTGGGTTCACAATACTTTTTGATGTGTTTTAAAACCCTATTCCGTTTTTTTATTCCGTTGTGTAGGAAAGTCTCTAATTCCGAAGGGTCCCTAATCAATTCCCTTTACTTGAACAAACTCAGTGAAAAGTGATAACTAATTTCTAGGTCTCTCTCACTTTAGGATGTAATTGACCATTTATAAACAGAGTATCTCTACGTTTATTACAGACAGGTTACCTTGTGAAGTAGGATTTCCGATGTCAGATAACGGGAAAACCGATGATTGCGTAAATATAGAGGTAGATCGTTAGAATACAATCGTACGGAAAAATGCAACGGATATTTACGAATACCTCTTCCGTTACCGTAAGGTGAGGTCATTAGAACGGACCTTTGAGGGTACCTGCCTCCTCGGACCATCCGACGTCAGGTACTCCAACTACTCTCAACCTGTACTGAGTCACTGAAGTGAAAGTGAAAAGTGAAAGTACGTAACCTCTTCCTTTACCGTTGGGTGAGGTCACGAGAATGTACCTCTTAGGGTCCCTGCCACCTCGGACCACCCGACGGTAGATACCCCAGCGTGTCTCAACCTGTACTGATTTCGCTGAATCGTCGTCGTCGTCGTCGTATTTACGGATATCAGACAACCTCTCGTTTCTCTAGTTTGGTCAGTTAGAATTTCCTTTAACTGGGACTTATGAGAAACCTTCCTGACTACGATTTCGAGGTTATGAAACCGGTAGACTACACTTGTCGACTGAGCAACCTTTTCTGGGACTACGACCCTTTCTAACTTCCGTCTTCCTCTTCTCCCACTGTCTCCTAATCTACCAACCTACGGTACTGACTAAGTTACCTGTACTTGAACCCGTTTGAGGTCCACCGTACTACGGCAGGTACCCCAGACGGTAGGTTCCCCAGAGTTTCTCAGTCTGTGTTGAACCGTCACTTTGTTGTTATTGTGTTTACGAATTGAAGAGATCACAAAAACCTGGGTAAAATATAGAAACCAAGAAAACAATTACTTAAGCTGTTTAGAAACCGTACCCAATTAAAATATAAAAGGTTTCTCAGTATTAAAATGAAAAAGTTTTCGAACTTAAATTGTGATTACTACTTCTCCTTTTTTCCAATGTCTTTTGTTCAGGACTGATGAAGTTTGTCCTGGACCTAGGAGGATGAGGACAAATACTTGACATGGTAGGAAACTCGTTTATATAAGGTATTAAACCGTTCGGTTGCACTCCATCCAAAGATAATTGTCACCACTTTTTATTACTGTTCACGATATCGGTCCTTTTATGTCGAACTATGGTCAAACTTATACGTCAAACTACTCTGGACCCTTTACTTCTTAATGTACAATTTTATGTTGACAAATCAGAATTAAAGTCGGTTCCAGGGGTTTTACTACTTACGATACATGGTGTCGGTGTCACATTGTCGAAATGTTAATTTTTTTTTTTTTTTTCCGATAAAACTTTTTGGTAAGACACTGGGAGTCGACTAGTAATTGAGATCAGATATTTTTTCTCCAAACTCCCTGAAGGACCACCAGGTCACCGATTCTAAGATACGAAGGTTGTCTCCCCCGGATCCAAGCTAGGGACAAGTTCCTAGATCTAGGGTGTGCGACGTTGACTCTTAAGCTTACAGGGTTGATTTCTAGCATGTACGACGTTGTTACCTCTTTGTCTGTATCTCTTGACTGGATACCTGTGTCACCCTCTTCTCCTCCCCCTTCCCCTCTACTTACTTCTCTCATTGTATCATTTTGTCTATCGGTTACCCTTAAACGACATTCTGAGTCCCTTGAGTTTGTCCCCGAGACGGTTTCCGACTTCCCAACCTACCCCTCCCTCCGTCCTCCCTCCAGGTCATCCCTTCCCTGTACCCACATGGACACCGACTAAGAACAACTACATACTGTCTTTTGGTGTTTTAAGACATCTCGTTAATAGGAGGTTAAATTTTGTAGCAAAATTTTTTAGTTATCCTTTTATTTTTACTTATTACCTTTAAAAGATAACTATTCCTGGTTAGTTATTAAAGTAAGTCTTCAATTTTGGAAACTTGTTTACTGTGTCTTTTGGTAGATTATAAGATTGGTAGATTATTTGATACTCTCTATTTCTTATACTCTAAAATGTGAAATTTTTTAGATTTTTGTAATATTCCTGAAGGACCACCAGGTCACCAATTCTTAGTTGAAACGTTCCACTCTGTACCCAATCTAGGGACTACTCAGGGTGTACGGTGTCTCTTCTAGGAATCTCGGAGTCGATTCTTAATTGTGTCTGTTTATTTCTTTCTTTGTTTATAATTTGTCTTTTTTTTTCTTCTAAGATGTACGACGTTGATTCTGGGTCTGTCGGTTTATTTATTTATAAAAATTTTTTTATTTGACATACAAATTATTTCTTCTTTCTTCTCCTGATAGACTTCCAAGTTCCATTGAATTCCTCTTCCTTAAATCTTCCCAGGATGATTCAGACATCCCCACTCCCTCCCTCAGTCTCGTTAGTCTACCTGGTCAGTGAAAGAGAACACGGTTTGTCTCCAGTCCACTGTCTAGAATCAATTCCCTTTAAGTGTCAAGAAGAGAGAGGAGCGAACCAAACCTGGATAAGTCAGGACTTGACTCTAGCGTCCACCCCTGTTTTCACACCTGCCCTTTCTCGATGGGGATTTTTGAAGTTTTACCCGAACCTACTCGACATACCTTTTATTTACTTAATCAAAAGAGTTAGTGTGAGGTACTCAAGTCGAACCGATTACGTTAGTAATGTATAGATACTTTAGAGATATGACGGAACTAATAATTTATTTCCACAAGGGACAGTCAAATTACGAAGACTTTAGTCCTATGTGAGACTTTAATCCTATGTGAAACTTTAATTGCACAACCTTCCGTAGTGACTGAGTTACTTGTACGTAAACTTGGTTGAGGTCCTCTACCACTTCCTGTCCCTTCGCACCACACGACGTCAGGTGCTTCAGTGTTTCTACCCCAGCGTTTCTCAGTCTGTACTGACTCAATGACTTGTTGTTGTAATACCTTTGTCACATTGGAAAAAAAAAAGAAAGATTTTTATACAATAATTCAACTATCGCTCTAAATCTGATTCTATATAGACCATTATTGGCTTTTGTCACGTAGGGTAATCGTAAGGTAAGGGTAGTGGTGTAGTCTTCCATGTATCTGGTATAAAAATATTCCTTTAGACCGTCGGACGGTCGTCCCGGAAAACTGAGGATAAACCCTCTGTTGGTGTAAAGATTTTAGGGTTTTGACGCAACGGTCCATGGGTTACTATCTACTGCACTGTTTGAACATTAACCGGTATGACAGGTCGTCTTTTCCGAAGTCTCGGACCGTCTAAGGGATTTAAGGTAACTACTGAAACCGTCGTAGTGAAAGCTCCTTGGGTTTACAGTCACGGTCGAGTATGGAGGTCAGAGTCCCTTGTCCTGTCCTGTTCTCTCGACTCTAACGAAAGGTCGGTTTATAACCTCCCAGACAATCTCTACAGGTCTTTTGATGGACTTGTCTTGTTTCACCCAAATAATCTACGTCTCCCGTTGTTTACTAATTTAAAATAAGGCGATGAATCTGAGGACTTCTTTACGTTATAAGATCCCTCCATTTGTCACTGTCGTCTCGTGTTCGACAAAACATGGAAAGAAATATGAGACCCAGTTATAGTTATTGGAGTCTATACGTCTACTGTGGTGGGAAGACCGTCTTTCACTTCTCCTTGATTTTTCGGATAACTACTGTCACTTTCTCCTCTCACTTTTTCAACCGAAGTTCGAGTTGTAAGTCTTTTACTTCTAGTACCGAAGACCAGGGTAATGAAGTACCCTTTATCTACCCCTTTGTCACCTTTGTCACCGACTGAAATAAAAAACCCCGAGGTTTTAGTGACGTCTACCACTGACGTCGGTACTTTAATTTTCTACGAATGAGGAACCTTCCTTTCAATACTGGTTGACTCTATCGTATAAGTTTTCGTCTCTGTAATGAAAAGGTTGTTTCCAGGTAGATCAGTTTCGAAACCAAAAAGGTCATCAGTACATACCTACACTTTCAACCTGACACTTCTTTCGACTCGCGGTTTCTTGACTACGAAAACTTGACACCACAACCTCTTCCGAGAACTCTCAGGGAACCTGACGTTCCTCTAGGTTGGTCAGGTAAGATTTCCTCTAGTCAGGACACACAAGAAACCTTCCTTACTACGATTTCGACTTTGAGGTCATGAAACCGGTGGAGTACGCTTCTCAACTGAGTAACCTTTTCTGAGACTACGACCCTCTCTAACCCCCGTCCTCCTCTTTCCCTGCTGACTCCTACTCTACCGACCTACCGTAGTGGCTGAGTTACCTGTACTCAAACTCACTTGAGGCCCTCAACCACTACTTGTCCCTCCGGACCGTACGACGCTAAGTACCCCAGCGTTACTCGACCTGTGTTGACTCGCTGACTTGACTTGACTTGACACAGGTCTCACTGACGCTCTTTGACCACAACAACAAATCAGTGATTTAGTACAAACTGAGAAACTCTGGGTTCGGGTATCTGACGTCGGGAGATCTGAAGGGACAGAAAGTGATAGAGGGTCTCAAACGAGTTTGAGTACAGGTAATTCAGCTACTATAGTTGATTGGTAGAGCAGGAGACAACGGGGGAAGAGGGTCGTAATCTCAGAAAAGGTTTCACAACCGAGAAGTGTAGTCCACCGGTTTTATAACCGCGAAGTCGAAGTCGTTGTCAGTAAGGTTACTTATGTGTCCCAACTAAAGGAAGTTCTAACTGACGAAACTAGAGGGACGTCAGGTTCCCTGAGAGTTCTTAGAAAAGGTCGGTATCAAGCTTTCTTACTTGGGACCCGACTTGTACACGTCAATCAAGAGACTTTTGGTCCTCTTTCTCCGGTCACCTCTTTCTCGACTCTTCGACCCTATTCCTACGAAGATCAGTTGTTAGAGACGGAGAAGGACGAGGTAGACAACTTTACGTGTTTACAAGAGTGAGCCGAGGTCCCGGGTGGATCACGAGACTGTGAGAGGATCAGTCTCTTACCGGTAGTCCTGCTAGTACTTCTACCAGTGCTTGGCTTTATCCTTTACGTTCTTCTTTCTCGTCTACACCTTGTTCTCCTTCTCGACACAACTTTGACTCCAAACGAGAGGAGTGTCGAAATACGAACTTCAAGTCTCTTCTCCAATCTCTATTCTTTCGACTAAACATTGTGATAGACGTAATTCTAGTGACACTGCGATGCTTTGATTTACTCTAACCAGCGTTTCTTCTGAAACACCCTGTGAAAGTAAATTCTCCATTTACCGTTTCCTACTCAATCTTTCTCTTATTTCTCGTCGATCTCTTTGGTCACCTCTTCTGTCAAACCTCTCTCTTTTGGTGTAACGTTGACAGGAATCTCACGTAAAGGACAGAAGAATCCCTGTTTCTTCTACTTTAGTCCAGTACACGACTTTGACTCTCTGTCACAACGACACTTGTAGATCCCACCTTTTTCAAAATTTTTGCATTATCTCCTTACTTTCTTAACGACTTGTCACCCATCCTACCTCGTCGTCAATATCGTACTTCGAGAACAAAAACAATTCAACGATTCAACACAGACTGAGAAACTCTGGAGTATCTGATCTCGGGTGGTCCGAGGAGACAGGCACCTTAAGAGGTCCGATCTTATGACGTCACCCAACGGCAAAGGAAGAGGTCCCCTAGAAGGACTGGATCCTTAGTTTGGGTGTAGAGGACGTAACGTCCGTCTAAGAAATGGTGACTCGGTGGACCCTTCGGGTGATATCCTGTAGTTTACTCTTACGAAGAATGACTGAGAGGATTTTCAGTGGTCCTTTTACAGAAATAGTTCGTTTCGATACAAATAATCTAAAGCCATTCTTTCTTTTCGTGGAACTATTTCGGAATCATCGCACAACCCTCTCTCTTCAGTTCAGTCTCCTCACATAAACTTCCTAAATCTTGAACGGACCTACTAAAAATCCATCCAGAACCTTTCGTCCCTTGACCAACTCTAATACACCCCATTACTGTGGCATTGAAATCCTACCGTAGTGAATGAGCTACCTACACCCAGACTCACTTGAGGCCCTCAACCACTATCTGTCCCTCCGGACCGCACGACGCTAAGTACCCCGACGTTTCTCAGTCTGTACTGACTCGTTGACTTGACTTGACTTGTAATCTTACTGCACGTGCCCCTCCGTTCCCTTAGAACTACTAGTGGGACAACCAGAATAAAGAGTCCTCGTTTATCAAGGACCTCGTCCTCTGATTCAATAAAACACGAACAAGAGTCATAATAAATTGTATCCCTGTCCTTTCAGATGGGTCTATAATAAATCGAGTCTCTGTTCTTTAACAAGACCAAAGTCGAGAGTAAAGGATTAAAAGAGACCTTTATCGTTCTTCTCTTGTCCTCATTTACACTCCATGCCATAATAGGTCTCGATTCTTGACTGTTCGACACATTCTAGGATTACTCCCTCCACTACATCAGTTCGGACAATTTCCCTTATATCGACTTTATTACTTAGTACCCCCCTTTACGTCCAGTCCTACCTTTTGTTAGGTTTCTGGTCATCTTCCCTTCCTCGTCTCCAACTTTATTTATCACCTGAGTCACTCTCACTCCTAAAGTTTTTCCAATTTATTATTCTCCCACTTAACTGTTTCTTATGGTTGTATTAAATTTATTCACCCCACTTTTTCACTATCGTGTGAAATTGCTTAATGTTCATTATGTGAGGGGATCAACATGATCGTAAATATGTCATTGGACCTTATTTACGAAGAGAACAGGAAAGGGGGTAAAAGACTGACCATGTAAGTAAGAATGAAAGTTTTGGTCAAGTTTAGAGATCCTTCGAAGGGACGGAAAGGGTTCGGGGAGAAGACCTGGTAGTATGGTGTAAGACGGAGACAGAGGTGTAACTAAGACGAGTGTCCTACAAAAATTCGTTCTGTTCCTTCCCTTTTAATGTAACTAAAACACAAAACAAAAAAACAAAAAATAAAATTAACCTCCGATTACTGAAATGTTATAACACCACCAAAAACGGTATGTAACTGTACTTAGTCGGTACCCACATGTACACAAGGAGTAGGACTGGGAGGGAGGGTGGGGGGAGAGGTAGGGTAGGGAGGGGAGTCCCAGTAGGGTCACGTGGTCGGGACTCGTGGAGGGGAGTACGTAGCTTGGACCTGACCACTAGACAAAGTGTATACTATTATATGTACAAAGTTACGATAAGAGAGTTTAGTAGGGTGGGAACGGAAGAGGGTGTCTCAGGTTTTCAGACAAGAAATGTAGACACTAAGAAAACGACAGAACGTACATCCCAGTAGCAATGGTAGAAAGATTTAATGCAACGAAAAATTTTGGTTTTGACGGCTGTCGGTAAACACGGGGATTCCCTCACCGTCTAAAAGAGACATCTCCCAGGAGATAAATTCGTTTTATTCAAGTGTTAAGTAATACCGACACTAGAGGTTTCATACTAAACCTTCCTAGGTTACTTTGATTCTCTTTTACTTTGCCGAAACGTAAAATTTATACGTCTTTAAACTCCTGTAACCTCCGTTTGTTCTCCTTTTACATTCCTCTAATGTCTCTCTCGTTTCCTTGTTCGACGGAGGTATTTATCCCCTACCACCTTACTTTAACAGGATAAGAGTCATCACTTCCTGTCCCTTCGGACCGTACGATGTCAGAGTCAAGTCAAGTCAAGTCAGTGTGTCAGTACAGGTTGAGAAACGTTGGGGTACCTGACGTCGTGTGGTCCGAAGGGACAGGTAGTAGTTGAGGGTCTCGAACAAGTTTGAGTATAGGTAGTTCATTCACTGTGGTAGGTCGAAGAGTAGGAGACAGTAGGGGAAAAGGAGGACGGAAGTTAAAAAGGGTCGTAGTCCCAGAAAAGGTTACTCAGTCAAGAAGATTAGTCCACCGGTTTCATAACCTCGAAGTCGAAGTCGTAGTCTTGAAAGTTACTTATAAGTTCTGACTAAAGGAAATCCTACCTGACCGGCCTAGAGGAACGTCAGGTTCCCTGAGAGTTCTCAGAAGAAGTTGTGGCATCAAGTTTTCGTAGTTAAGAAACCGTGAGTCGAAAGAAATACCAGGTTGAGAGTGTCGGTATGTACTGATGACCTTTTTGGTATCGAAACTGATCTACCTGAAACAACCGTTTTATTACAGAGACGAAAAATTTTACGACAGATCCAACCAGTACCGAAAAGACGTACGATATCAGATACCCCAGAGTTTCTCAGTCTGTGCTGACTCACTGACTTGTTCTCGTCGTCGATACTTCCACCGGATTCTCTAAGATTTTTCTCTCATCCCATTATGAGTGTGAGTCAATAAATGATAAACCAGGAGTCAGTGATGTAGTGAGGTTTGTAAATTATTTCAGATGACGTACGTTCTTACGGAACAAAAAGTCCTTTAATTCTTTTTTTCACGACTTGAGGTATAGACCCAGACAAGTACCTATTTTTCATCTTATCGGCACCTTCTTTCCTATGGTTTTTTAGTTTAATGACCTCAGTAGTCTTTTAATCTCACTCCAGATTATATTCCGGTACCTTAGATTTTGTTGTTGTTGTTTTGAAATGTTCCCACTGTCCGAAGGAGACCCTACAAGTCATTCACAAACTCGTAAAAAAGGATTTATAGACTCCTTTCTCCTAGGGTCAAAGGTAGACCCTGTGAAAATACTAATATACATGTAAGATGAAAACTGCATCTCATTGACCAGTTCTTCATAAACAAAATATATATATAGTCAAGTCAAGTCAGCGAGTCAGTACAGGCTGAGAAACACTGGGGTACTTGACGTCGTGTGGTCCGGAGGGACAGGTAGTGGTTAAGAGTCTCAAATGGGTTTGGGTACAGGTAACTCAGTCACTACGGTGGATTACTAGAGTAGGAGACAGTAGGGGAAGAGGAGGACGGAAGTTAGAAAGGGTTATAGTCCCAGAAAAGTTTACTCAGTCGAGAAACGTAGTCCACCGGTTTTATAACCTTAAAGTCGAAGTTGTAGTCAGGAAGGTTACTTGTGGGTCCTGAGTAAAGGAAATCCTACCTGACCAACCTAGAGGAACGTCAGGTTCCCTGAGAGTTCTCAGAAGAGGTTGTGGTGTCAAGTTTTCGTAGTTAAGAAGCCGTGAGTCGAAAGGAATATCAGGTTGAGAGTGTAGGTATGTACTGGTGACCTTTTTGGTATCGGAACTGATCTACCTGGAAACAACCGTTTCATTACAGAGACGTGAAATTATACGACAGATCCAACCAGTATTGAAAAGAAGGTTCTTCATTCGCAGAAAATTAAAGTACCAACGTCAGTGGTAGACGTCACTAAAACCTCGGGTTTTTTTACTTCAGACTGTGACAAAGGTGACAAAGGGGTAGATAAAGGGTACTTCACTACCCTGGTCTACGGTACCAGAAGCAGAAGACTTACAACTCGAAATTCGGTTGAAAAAGTGAGAGGAGAAAGTGAAAGTAGTTCTCTGAGAAATCAAAGAGCAGTGAAAGACGGTATTCACACCACAGTAGACGTATAGACCCCAATAACTATAAAGAGGGTCGTTAGAACTAATACCTACTTTTATATTATACACCTACTTTTTTTGTTGAGATAAAATAATCCCGTTCTTCTAGTCTAGTAAAGAACGACCGCACTCTTTCGTATTTTTCCGTCCTTTTGTGTAGAATTTAATGTACAAGGTTTTGGCTATTGTCCTTTCACTGAGTAAATAAATGTACAGTATATGATGGGAATTTTTATACTTACTATTTCGACTTCTTATTGTTCGTCAATAACTCTCTTCCATTTTGTATTCCTCTTTACTTTAGGAATACTTTCTTATCTTCCTACTCGATTCTGATAGTCTTTCTTTATTATTCGTCCAACTCTTGGAATCGGAACTGTCATGTCACACAATACATAAAAGGATAGTAGAGTCATCCCGTCTGTCGTCGTTATGGATATGTTGTTGTCTGGTCTCCATATGTGTGTTTTAACACGACCAGATCTTGTAAGGTGTTCCGTCACTATTCCAGGTTCGGGTCAAAGGATGAGACTGTGACTGACATCCCCCCTTTTTTTTTTTTTTTTGTTCTCATGTTTCCTTTCTGGTGAAACTTTTTAGTCTTCTAGGAGGTGGTTGGAAGGGTCTTAAGATCTCGGAACTACCGTAAGGTAAAGTGATGGGTAGAGTGACGTCTTTCTGGGTGTAGAACGTGTATGAATGACAACAAAAATTGTCAATGAAAAACCTTTTAAAGTCTATTGTAAGATCCTTTAATTCTTAGTGATACAATCTTCATTTAATACTAAATTTTTATAACACATCTTCGAATCTTAAAGTCTGTGGATTTAGTAAAAAAAGTATTGTAACACTAAACTCAGATTTCGTTATTCGGAACGAAGTTTCTTAATCTAAATGTCGGTATAAATAGAATAATTTCATGAAATGTTCGATTTAGTCTTTTTACTTCTAATTCCGTTCTCAAAAAAGAAAGAAATAAATATCTTAGTTCCGTTCCTCTCATTTAAGTTCTACTATCTTTCATAACACTTACCTCGTCTTAACTCCACACTCCTAATGGAGTTCGGTATTTTAGTGAGGTGTATTTATACATTGTGATCATGTCCGAAAGAAATGTACGATCTCTCTTTGTCTGATCTGAATTTTCGGTTTTCGACAACAGAACAACATAACAATCCTCAATTGGATCGTATGTATTATATATTTTTATATTTTCGGACGGGATGACCGATCAAATACCTTATTATACCAGGACTTTATTAATAATCTGATAAATCACCCTTTCATGTTTTAGAAATAAGAGGAGAGGACCTTTTCAGGTGTCTTGAGAGTAAAGAAGAAAAACTTTCTCCTAAAGATTGTGAACTGTGGTCTACTCAAAACGTTTCACGAAAATCTTAAACCTATTCTAACAAGACTCAGTGTTTCGTGACTTGTAAAAAAGGGAAAGAAAAGAACAACATTTTTTATTCTTGAAGTAAGTCGGGTAGTTCAGTAAAATGTTTCGGTCGTTTTAGTGAATAAAAGAAGGGGAAGTATAAAGGGTCTTCTAAAGATCCGTTAAAAAGTCTTTGAAGAAAAGGAAGTAAAATTCCTTTCTTGGAAGGGAGTGATAGGGGAGTGTCAATGGAAAGGACAGACACTGACTGATATTGAAAGGTCAGGAATCCGGGTAACAATGTCTCTAGGACTTTGTTTCGACTCAGTAACCAGTCTTTCACGTCTTTATTTACTTCTGACGACCTTAGTCCTGTCTGCTCCGATGAATAAGTGTCACATATTACCGTTCCTTCAGTCGGTGATAGCGAAAGTTAATCGTGTTTGAGTTTCTACCCGCTGACTCGCTGAAGTGAAGTGAAGTGAAGTGAAAGTGAAAGTGAAAAGTGGAAGTACGTAACCTCTTCCTTTACCGCTGGGTGAGGTCGCAAGGACGGACCTCTTAGGGTCCCTGCCCCCTCGGACCACTTGACGACAGATACCCCAGCGTGTCTCAGTCTGTACTGACTTCGCTGAATCGTCGTCGTTTCTACCTGTCAACCTCCCTTCACTCTTTCGAACTATCGCCTCCGAGGTCCACCCCACGTCACCCTTCCCTAGTTTCGAAGTCCATACTAGAACAACCTCTAACGACCGTAACCCTTCGACTTCTTCCCTTTTGACTTTCGTCTCACAGTGTTCTCCTGTTCTTCGTGTCAGAGTTGGAGTACCTCGGGGTATCTCTTAAAGTCGGTAGTACGTAAAGTCAGTAGTTCCCTATTATAATATTTTCAGAAGAGACATAAAATGTGGTGTCCCCTTTTAGATACCAACAACAGTAACGAGTCTAAAAGTTCACTATTGTTGTTTACATACGGGTGGTAATTTTATTTTATTTTAGTTTGTTTTCGTCCCACAGTTTACAGAAATCTAACCCCTCGTATAAACTGAAAAAGACCAACCAGAACTTGACCTCCGTCTCCGTCTTTTATGTCTTCAACTGTCGCTGATTGGTACGGGAAGGGTGAGAACATGACAACAAACCTCTCCAACCTCTCCAACATCAAACTGAAAGACGTTACCGACAACGTCTCTAAGATGCCAGTATATACTTATACCAAACCGGTTACAACATATACGTCAGAGAGAAGAGGGATACACCTTTTATAGAACGCTTTCCCGTTGGCTAAATACCTTCCAATTTCTAGGTTAAAGGTAAAGAGTCCTTAACAAATCAGTGAAAGTATTAATTGACGTATCGTTCTGACAGAATTGGAAAGATAATGTATTAGTACCACTAGCATACTACTCTTTCACCGATAAGTTCCGTCTTTCGTTACCTGGTTGAATTACTGTCGGTACTCTCTTTGTTCTTTTTAATTATCAAGGGTACTTTAAGAACTTGGTTCTTAGGGTTACTGAGTTGGGTCCGGCTCTTGTTTAAAGTATTTGACACTCTTGACTGGAATCTCTTTTTTCATAGAAAAAGTAATACCACTACATATTGGACAAGTGGGTGCAAGACAGTGACTATGTTCATCTCGTTCTTAATCGTTACCGTTTTTTTTTTTTTTTTGGTGGTACTGGTCGGTTGTTCTTTAGTCTCGTTATACTGACACGTGGAGATAAGTACACTTACACAACTCTGAGTAGACATAAGGTAGATTTCGTCTCTACCATAGTAATTATGGAGACAGTTTCGACCACTATTCAAAGATTGTCGGAAAAGTTAAACATACTAAGGGTGACCATCCTTGTGACGAGACTAACAAACGTATTTGTTACTCAGTCATTAAGGGACTCCATCTTATGGACTTATTAGTTCCCAACGTAACAAAACCTCAAACACAGACTTAGTCTTAAAAGTCGGAACTCCTAAATATCTTAACATGTCTGTTCAGAGTCTCACTTCACTCACTCACTTCCAGTACGTCAGTACAGTCTGAGAAACGCTGGGGTACCTGACATCGGATGGTCCGAGGAGACAGGTACCCAAAAAGGTCCGTTATCATGACCTCACCTAAAGGTAAAGGAAGAGGTCCCCTAGAAGGGTTAGGGACCTAACTTGGACCCAGAGGGTGTAACATCTGTCTACGAAATGACAGACTCGGTGGTTGGGTCCCATGATGAGGATTACAAATACTCCAAAACCAGACTCCGTTTGTCCGGGTCCGTAAGACCTACGGTTCCTTCACGGTAGACCATCCCCGTATGTCGGTCGGTCCTTTTCTCATCAAGTGACGTCTTCCAGTCTTGGTTCTGGAATGCAACCAATACAGTCATCGACATTAGACAAGTAGAGCACGTCCATCGTTCACAAACCAGGTGGTGGGAAGTATCCAACAGCAAGTCAACGATTCAGTACAGGTTGAGATACTAAGGTACCTGACGTTGTGAGGTCCGAAAGGACAGGAAGTGACAGAGGACCTCAAACGAGTCTAAATACAGGTAATTCAATCACTACGGTAAGTAATATCCAATAACTCTAGTTTAAATCTTATTAAAACCAATAGTAGTCATCTAACACTGAAACGACACAGGGAGAGAAGTTCTTTTTTTTTTTAGTTAATGATTTTAGTTTAATATCCGACTAAACAAATTCAAGTAAACAGGTGGGAAACGGAGAGGAAGAAGAAGGGACCACCGAGTCTCCAATTTCGCAGACGGACGTTGCACCCTCTGGACCCAAGCTAGGGACCCAGTCCTTCTAGGGGACCTCTTCCTTTACCGTGAGGTGAGGGTCATAAGAACGGACCTCTTAGGGTACCTGTCTCCTCGGACCACCCGGTGTCAGGTGTCCCAGCGTTTGTCTTCGAGTTTCTCTCGTCCTACCTACTTTTTCTTACCGACAAAAGATGGTTCCTACTGTTCACCTACTGTTCTTGTTTAGACGCAGAATTTGACGTTTATCTATCGACTCCTCACGTTTCTCACGTTCGTCTCCTAAGTTTAGTCCACGACTGAATGGTACAACCGTACTTGGACTGTCCGGTACTCGTTACGCGTATTTCCGGAGATACCTATATGGTGTGGCTCGACTTCCGACCTCAGGTGTCGTGACTCGTCACGTGCGACATAGAACCACCCTGGAGTTTCTTTTGTACTCATTTGTTTCTGGTGGGTTTACTCTTGTTAGTGTCTAATAAGTTTAAACGATATCGTTCCCTCAGTTGTGGTAGTGAACACAAACCCTCTCTGCCTTTCTACGCGTTTTCCTATACTTTTAAAATACCCCCTCACCCCTCCCTCTCGAAGTCCATACTATACGAACCTTCAATGACCTACTCTTTTGACCTTTCTCCGATGGATTTTCGTTCCGTAGATCATACTAACTAAACCCCTCGAACGACCGGAAGAAACCAACCAGGACTCAACCTTTGTTTCTATTTTTATCCCTTTGACCGTCATTAACTGTTTCAGAACTGGTAAGACCTGCCTAACGACGTCTCCGACACCCAGTCTCAAGAGAACAGTGTATACAAGCCCGGTAACAAGTAGACCAGAGAACCTCGGTTTCATAGATAAAAAGAAAGTAATTTTTTCCATAACAATATGTCATAGAAGTAGACAAGTCAGACAATGTTGTCTTACGGTATCTGTCCCCCGAAGATGTGTCTTCCTTAAAGAAAGAGTCTCAAGGTCTCCGACCCTTCAAGTTTAATTTCGTGGTCCTCTGAACCATAGACCCACATCAATCTAAATTTAATTTCTTATAAAGAGTCATATCATTTTGTCTCAACTTGGACGACCGAAGTTTCTAGAGAAAATGGGGGTACGACGACGATTCAACGAAGGTATCGAACTACTTTATTGAGTGGAAGTACACTTCAAATGATACACGGTCTGTGTCAAGATTCGTAAAATATTTCCTTTAAAGACATTACACTAAGATAATCATTACGAATGACTCCCAGATGACACACGACCTAGGTCAATGATGGAAAAGTTAGAAATTTTATTAGACCATCTCCCCGAGATAATGAGAGAAAAATTTTCATTGTTCATTCTAAGACCTTTTTATTTTCCGTCGCAGTACCGAAGAGACCACCAAGTCTACCGTTTCTTAAGTGGATGACACGTCCTCTGAGTCCAAACTAGGGACCCGGTCCTTCTATGGGACCTCTTCTCTTACCGATGGGTGAAATCATAAGAACGGACCTCTTAAGGTACCTGTCTCCTCGGACCGCCCGATGTCAGGTACCCCAGTGTTTCTCTGTCTGTACTGACTCGCTGATTATGAATCCTTTATCACGACGGCTTCTTTTCTGATCCCGAATCCTTGTCAGACCCGAGACAGCGAATCAACTACACACTGTAACCCCTTTCGGAAAATCGAACAGACTCGAAATCAAAGAAGTAGAGTGTTTTACCTTTATCATTTTGGTTTACCCGATAAAAAGTAGACTATATTTTATTAGTGGAACAGTCTTTCATCTTCAATCTAGTTGTTTAGAGTAGGTCAGTGACTGGAAGTTGGATAGGGACTGGTCCTGACCTCGTTTTGCAATGTTGGTTTTGGTAGACGAAACAGGTTCTTTTGTTTAAATGTTTGGGACCTTGTATTATCCTTACATTAGTGATCATCGTTAATATTGGTAACGAAAACAATATGTATTACCTGGTCCCCTTTATTTCTTCTGGAGAGATCACTCATTAAGAGAGAACCCGACTATCCACAAGTCGACCAAAGAGGATTAATTGATATGGATTAGGTCAGACGTCAACCACTAACGTCGGTACTTTAATTTTCTGCGAATGAGGAACCTTCTTTTCAATACTGGTTGGATCTGTCGTATAAGTTTTCGTCTCTGTAATGAAACGGTTGTTTCCAGACAGATCAGTTCCGATACCAAAAAGGTCACCAGTATATACCTACACTCTCAACCTGACACTTCTTTCGACTCTCGACTTCTTAACTACGAAAACTTGACACCACAACCTCTTATGAGAACTCTCAGGGAACCTGACGTTCCTCTAGGTTGGTCAGGTAAGACTTCCTCCAGTCAGGACCCTAAAGAAACCTCCCTTACTACGACTGTGACTTTGAGGTCATAAAACCGGTGGAGCACACTTCTCAACTAAGTAACCTTTTCTGAGACTATGGCCCTCCCTAACCTCCATCCTCCTCTTCCCTTACTGTCTCCTACTCTACCGACCTACCGTAGTGACTGAGCTACCTACACTCAGACTCACTTAAGGCCCTCTGTCACTACCTGTCCCTCCGGACCGCACGACGCTAAATGCCCCAGCGTTTCTCAGCCTGTGCTGATTCGTTGGTTTGACTTGACTTGATTTAGGTCAAGATTACGTCTCTTCCGTTACCGTGGGGTGAAGTCAGGAGAACGGATCCTTTAGGGTACCTGTCTCCTCGGACCATCCGACGTCAGATACCCCAGTGATTCTCAGCCTGTACTGACTCGTTGAAGTGAAAGTGCAAAGTGAAAGTACGTGACCTCTTTTTTACCGTTGGGTAAGGTCATAAGAACGGACCTCTTAGGGTCCCTGTCTCCTCGCACTACCCGACGGCAGATACCCCAGCGTGTCTCAGTCTGTACTGACTCCGTTGAATCGTCGTCGTCGTCGTTAGGTCAAGATTACTTTGAAAAGAGTTGAGAAAAAAATCTCTTCATAATGTCGACGAAACACGAAAGTGTCCGACGTTTTCATATCACACTAAGTCGTGTTTTAACAAAACGAAAAGGAACTCAAGACACAGACACAATATGTACTCCTTGAGTTACCGGTCTTCTCTCACCCCCTTCCCTTTGGAGTTCCACATAAAAACGATACTATTTATAAAGTTTCATGGGTTCATAGGCTCCGAGGATTTACGGTCCACTGTATCCCCGAGGGTACTAAGTAACAATTGACCACAAGTAAGAAGTACTTGAGGATCTCTACATGTTATACCTCACGGGTGTGAGTCAGATAGTCAGTACAGGTTGAGAAACACTGGGCTGCCTGAAGTCGGACGGTCCGAGGAGACAGGTACCCTGTCTGTCCGTTCTTAAAAGTCCGTTCTTATGACCTCACCCAACGGTAAAAGATGAGGACCCCTAGAAGGACTACGTCCCTAGGTGGGGTGCAGAGAACGTAGAGGATGTAACCGTCCGTCTAAGAAATGGTGACACGGTGGACCCTTCAGGTAGTCAGTTAGTCAAGTCAGTGAGTCAGCACAGGTTGGGAAACGTTGGGTTACGTGACGTCTTGCGGTCCGGAGGGACAGGCAGTGGTTGAGGTCCCGTATCAGTTTGAGTACAGGAAGCTCAGTTACCACGGTAGGTTGGTAGAGTAGGAAACAGTAGGGGAAGAGGAGGATGGAAGTTAGAAAGGGTCGTAGTCCCAGAAAAGGTTACTCAATGAAGAAACGTAGTCCACCGGTTTCGTAACCTCAAAGTCGAAGTCGTAGTCAGGAAGATTACTTATTAGTCCTGACTAGAGGAAATCCTAACTGTCCACCCTAGAAGAACCCTTCGGACAAGTCAAGTCAAGTCAAGTCAGTGAGTGAACTCAGGCTGAGAAACGCTGGGGTACTTAGCGTCGTGCGACCCGGAGGGACAGGTAGTGGTTAAGGGGCCCGGGTGTGTTTGGGTACAGGCAATTCAGTCATTACGGTAGGTTGGTAGAGTAGCAGATAGTAGGGGAAGAGGAGGACGGGAGTTAGAAAGGGTCGTAGTCCCAGAAAAGTTTACTCAGTCGAGAAACGTAGTTCACCGGTTTCATAACCTCAAAATCGAAGTTGTAGTCAGGAAGGTTACTAGAAGGTCCTGACTAGAGGAAATCCTACCTGAACAACCTAGAGGAACGTCAGGTTCCCTGAGAGTTTTCAGAAGAGGTTGTGGTGTCAAGTTTTCGTAGTTAAGAAACCGCGAGTCGAAAGTAATATCAGGTTGAGAGTGTAGGTATGTACTGATGACCTTTTTGGTATCGGAACTGATCTGCCTGGAAACAACCGTTTCATTACAGAGACGAAAAATTATACGACAGATCCAACCAGTAATAGAATCAAAAGACTTACAACTTGAAATCCGGTTGAAAAAGTGAGAGGAGAAAGTGAAAGAAGTTCTCCGAGAAATCAAGAAGAAGTGAAAAACGGTATTCCCAACACAGTAGACGTATAGACTCCAATAACTATAAAGAAGGTCGTTAGAACTAAGGTCGAACACGAAGGAGGTCGGGTCATAAAGAGTACTACATNTCAGGTTCCCTGAGAGTTTTCAGAAGAGGTTGTGGTGTCAAGTTTTCGTAGTTAAGAAACCGCGAGTCGAAAGTAATATCAGGTTGAGAGTGTAGGTATGTACTGATGACCTTTTTGGTATCGGAACTGATCTACCTGGAAACAACCGTTTCATTACAGAGACGAAAAATTATACGACAGATCCAACCAGTAATAGAATCAAAAGACTTACAACTTGAAATCCGGTTGAAAAAGTGAGAGGAGAAAGTGAAAGTAGTTCTCCGAGAAATCAAGAAGAAGTGAAAAACGGTATTCCCAACACAGTAGACGTATAGACTCGAATAACTATAAAGAGGGTCGTTAGAACTAAGGTCGAACACGAAGGAGGTCGGGTCATAAAGAGTACTACATAAGACGTATATTCAGTTTATTCGTCTCACTGTTATATGTCGGAACTACATGAGGAAAAAGATAAATTTTGGTCAGACAACAAGGTGCAGGTCAAGATTGACAACGAAGGACTGGACGTATGTCCAAAGAGTTCTCCGTCCAGTCCACCAGATCATAAGGGTAGAGAAACTCTTAAAAGGTGTCAAACAACACTAGGTGTGTCAGTTTCCGAAACCGTATCAGTTATTTCGTCTTTATCTACAAAAAGACCTTGAGAGAACGAAAAAGTCACTAGGTCACCTACAACCGTTAAACTAGAGACCAAGGAGACGGAAAAGCTTTTGGTCGAACTTGTAGACCTTCAAGTGCCAAGTGCATAACGACTTCGGACGGAACCTCTTAAAATTCGCAATGAAATGATCGCACACTCTACTCACGTTAACACGCCATCAAACTCGTAAGAAACGGTAACGGAAAGAAACCCTAACCTTACTTTTGACTAGAAAAGGTCAGGACACCGGTGACGACTCAAAAGGTTTAAATGACCGTATAACTCACCTCGTGAAAGTATCGTAGTGGAAAATCCTAAGCTTTATCGAGTCGACCTTAAGGTAGTGGAGGTGATCGAAACAAGCATTACTACGAAGGACTCCGGGTGAACTGAAGTGTAAGGTCCTACAGACCGAGATCCACTCACTAGTGTGGTAACGTTAATAGACCCAGTGCTTCTAGAAAAAACATGTCAAGAAGACACATAAGAACGGTGGAGAAGAATGTTATGTCATTAATTTTTATAAGAAACGGATATCATTAAAAATGGGTTTATTTAGATTTTTGACAGAAGGTCTTCCCCTTACTTCTCTTCCTTTTCCTTTGCCCCCTTTTCTTATTTCACCCTAGTTTTACTGGGATGATCAAAACCAAGACTAAATCTCCACGTAGATACACTTTTTTATTATCCTGTTTTACAAATTTGGTCTTAGACGGTATCTTAGTCTTTACGTAGTAACGGGTATGGTCATTTCCTGTCGGCGACTTTCAGACAAGTATTAATCCGAACAAGAATCAGACTGTGTTGTTGTCCTGTCGAACGTTTTCTTTCTGTCTCGATTAGTCCAGTACCCTTGATAGGAGTAATTGAAGTGTAAGGTCCATCACGACTTTGGTCACAAACTGAACTTTCTTGGTAGTAAAGTTTGTTGAGACCTTTATAATCATGAAATTAAACAAACGGATGATTTCTTACGCACGCACGAGTCAACGACTCAGCACAGACTGAGAAACACTGGGGTACCTGACATCGGGCGGTCCGAAGAGACAGGTACCTTAAAAGGTCCGTTCTTATAACCTCACCGACCAATAAAAGATGAGGTCCCCTAGAAAGGCTGGGATCCCTAGTTTGATCTCAGAGGACGTAGAGGATGTGACGGTCCGTCTAAGGAAGGGTCACTCGGTGGACCCTTCGGGGAGATGGTTTCTTGTTGTATTTATTTCACTATATAATCGGTAGTAGAAGAAAACCAATGGTTTTCACGAAATAAAAAGATTCAGTTCCCTAAAGTGTATACTACACCAGAAACAAAAAAAGAATAAAGAAATTAAAACATAGACATATTCTACTACTTACAAGTGACGCGAATGTTGCTATTAGTAAAGTACTACAAACATTTAGTTTAACAATCGGACACGTGAAATTTGAATATGTCGTGATATACAGCTAATATCGAGTTACTTTGACCTTCCTTTTCTTTTATTTCGTTTCGTTTTATTTCAGGGTCTGACCTTTATTTCAGTGTCTGTGAGGACCGGTGTAAGGTAAGTTCTCCTGACTAGTAAACTTGAAGACTTTCGGTTGTGGTGTGTACTTTTTCTCGGGTTAAAAAATCACTCGTTGGTTAGGGACCCAGTCCTTCTAGGGGACCTCCTCCTTTACCGTTGGGTGAGGTCACAAGAACGGACGTTTTAAGGTACCTGTCTCCTCGGACCACCTGATGTCAGGCACCGTAGTTTTTCGCAGTCTGTGTTGACTCATACATACGTGAGTAATTATTGTATATTCGGCGGTGTTTGTATATTAATCGGTCATACTTATTAAGTTCGATTTTGTTGGGAGGGACGGTTTTGGATCTTCGGGTTTAAGAAACCAGACTTGACGAGATTAATATGTTGGATGAAGTAAAGGTCACACTTTAGTACCAAGATAATTCTGAAAGGAATATGACTATAAAATTTAATAACTCATTTGAGGTGTCTAAAGAGAAATCAAAAACTTTTCGATAACACCGAAATAACACAATGACAACATCGAAATTATACAACTGTATATCATGTTTACTGATCGTACAAAGTTACAAGGGAAGTGACAGAGAAGATTACCAGTTCGGACACATGAACATAGGTTGAGAAACGTTGGGACACCTGACGTCGGACGGCCGAGGAGACAGGTACTCTAAGAGGTCCGTTCTTAGGACCTCACCAAATTTGATGTGGACCCCCACACATAAAATAATCGTAGTTCCTCTTCTTTATTATGTTCCTAGAGAGTAAAAGTCGCTTGAGAACAGCATATACTTCTACTTTTAATGATCGATTAGTGCAACCTACAAAATATTCGTGTTTTGTAATTTTATAATCGTTTATATACGGGTTACAGTTCACCTTATTTGTCTTTTTATAACGTTCAATATCAGTTTTGTTTAAATAACTCCTGGTATCAAAATAAACCTATAGTATAACCTTTTGTCTAGGAACAGTTATCTTAGTATAAAAATGTCTTATTATAAGGACACTTCGGGGTAACTCAATTCTTCTCCCACGTCACGAATGGTAGTTTTCATCCACTACGACCAACATACTACCAGTGATGATATCACTGATTAAGTCGAGAGGACTCATTAACTATACGAGAGTATAACGTCGTATCTCCATCAACAAACACAGTGGGGACAACTAGTGTACCACTTACGGAGTGTCTCATCTAAATAGTCACGAAAAGTTGATTTCCTTTAACCCAACTGGAATATTAAACACACCAGAATAAAAGGAAGGTCTGTTCACTAAACAATGATTACATTCCTAGTTCATTATACTCTCAGTCAAAGTGATCTCTTCAATGTGACGGCATTCAAAAGATCGTACTCGATAAATCCTACCGTTACTATAGTTTTAACCAATTTATTACTCTCATCCAAATGTTGTGATGACTGTAAGGTCACTAATGGGTTTCCCAGATAAAAGTAACCGAATTTTCCTAAGTCTTGGTAGGTTTGTTAAAGATAGGGGTTTGTGACATCTCAGTAGAAGTAATCGGAAGAATCAAAAGCAAAAAAGTGAAGAGTCCGTCATCGTGGACAAAAGGACCCCCTGAAGGATTCGGTTCGCCATCTCAAACTGAGTAAGTGGATTCCCAGAACATATCCCAGAATTTTTACCAATCTTTAGTAAGAACAACTAGGAGGACCCCACCCCCACGACCGATCTCTTTGTCTCAAGAAATCAGGGACGTTGAACTCCCCTAGCGACTAAGACTTTCGGACTACAACTTTAAAAGGAAAATAAAACTTGATGGATGTGGGAAGTTTATCTGAGTGAAAAAACGGATTTAATAGATCTTAGTTAAAGACATTTAACTTTGGATTCTTGGACTGTTATGTTTCTGATTTTAAACACTAGTTTATCTGTAGGTTTCTGTTCTAGAAAGATCCTAAACTGATCTTAAAACCCATAGTAAAAATGTAGAAATTCTCAACTTCCCAAGATGGTTCATCTGTGTCTACTTTCTTCCAGACAGTTCAAGTTTCCTAAATATTGATACAATTGTCGGATTCTTTACGGTTTAAGTCAGTTCGGTGTGTCTACCTTTACTTCTAAAGGTATTCGTCCCATCCCTGTACTGATGTATCTAATCGTCTGTTTTGAGAAATGTAATACTTCAGGAAGGTTATTAACTATAACGTTTGGTCTAAGGTCAGTAGTGGAGATGATTATTGGAACCGACGATGATATACTCTCTTTTATAGGGATTCCACGGAATCCTAAACCGTTTACAAATACATCATACACCCGAAAGGACCACCGAGTCAACCATTTCTTAGGTGGACGTTACGCCCTCTGAACCCAAGCTAAGGATTCAATCCTTCTAGGGGACATCTTCCCTTACCGATGGGTGAGGTCATAAGACCGAACCTCTTAAGGTACCTGATATATCAGGTACCCCAGCGTTTCTCAGTTTGTACTGACTCGTTGAAAGTGTGTTTGTGTGTGAATACATCATCCATTTGTATTTGGATCTTTCTAAATTTTAACTCAAAATTTATAAAGTCTCTTACTATATATTTTGTTTGGGTAATATTATTATTAGCACCGAATCCTTAGAGCTGTATAAAACATAAGACACATGATGATAACAAAGTCTCTTAAACCGGATAATCATAGTAAGTGAAGTATTAAGATAAAATTTTATGTTGTTATACATTAAATCTGACCACTAAAATTTATCTTTTACAAAATCAAAAACATAATAGTCTTATAAATTTTCTTGAATTCTTAGTGAACATAAGCGTTTAAATTAAATAATCTAAATTTTCTTACAAGTTCTTGAGTGTCTCCAAAACAAGTAATTCGGACTGTTGTCTTTGTGGATTTTCCTTTTATTTTTATTGTGTAAATATTAACGTCAAATTTTATATAATTCTAAAATTGAACGAAACATATTCCGATAATGAGTTTGAAATTTTTATTGTATATTTTAAACTGATTAATTACTATCTTATTTTAAACATTCGACTCTTGTTTTTAAAGTCGTAAACATTGAAACTATTTATGTTAGCATAAAAGTATGAGTTTTGTTGAGGAGGATTTAATGTAACTGTTTTAGGTATTCCTACCTACCATTTCCCTCTCTGTAATCCTGCAATCAAAGATTTGGTTAACACAATCGGTACAATTAAATTGTCACAATGTATGTTACTTTTACATAATAAATGTAGGATGTATTATGTTTATTAATAACCTAGTTCAGAAAAAAGAGTCGGAGTTTAAAGAGGAAACGAAAGGTTTATGTAATAAAAAAGGACAGTAGTATATTTTGTCAATCTCGAATATAAATAAGAGGACTTTGTTGCCCAGATACTGAAAGAGTCCTTAACGGACATACGTGTTTCCGTCCTCTTCAATATGAGTTAATTTCCCGTCTTACTTCTCTCATGGTTTAAGTTTCAACAAACTTGATTCAAATTCAAAGAGAGACTTGGGTTAATTGATGTCAAACCCTGTATCGTGAATTGAAGATATCTTAGGAGTGGACACTGAACGTCTCTCATCTGTTATAGAGGTTCCAAAACGGGCTGAGGTGATATTGATAATTAACACAATTAGTATATTTAGTGATAGTATTGATAAAATAATGAGTTCTTCTTAAATCTGATTTCTATACTTTGTAGTACGTAATACTAATTAGACAATTTTATTAAAATCTTTGTAGTAATGTATTTGACATATAGTTTCTAAAATAAATAGAGAAATAATTTACTCCTTTGGTCATTCTACGATGTTGATTAAGTTTCTTAAACTTTATAGTATGTAAATTTTGTCTATTCTTTGTTGCTCTACTTAAATATTTGCCTACGTTTTAACCATTTTGACCAGTTATAGGTGTTTCACTATCAGTTAAAGTACGGTGACCTGTATTAAGCGTAAAGACATCTGATTTTAAAAAAAGATAATAAACTCAAACGATGTATAAAAATGTCAAGATGTTTCAACGTTTTATCAGTTCTACTTTCACATGTAAGACCCCGTGGAGGTTGATTTCAAATAAGTCATTAGAGAAAGTAGGTAAAGTTTTATAAGGAGTCAAGTTCGTATTTGTCTCGACAGTTCTGTTGAAACGCCTCCTGATCTTTACCATCTTCTATCTTCATTCCCAATCAAGAGATGTAGACATAAGTAACAGAGTCTGTTGACTCCATACTAAGATATGAGTTCATCTTTTTACCTATGCTCTTTCAAGAGTCCTTGAAGGGACCACCAGGTAACCGATTCTGAGGTGAGAGAGTTAAAACTAGGGACTAGTCCCTTAATTTAGGGTGTAACACTGTAATTTAGTGTACAGTGTTCATTTCTAGGGAGTACGGAGTTGTTTCTAGTTTGTAGGGAGTACGATGTCACTTTTGGGTCAGTTTATTCATTTATAATAAATATTTGTTATTTCCCGTTTTGCGCAAAGTGAATTCTTGAGGGAATTTCTTCCCATTTTTAATAATTAAAACAAGTCAGAACTAAACTTATACATATAAAAAGTATAAATACATTTATTTACCGTTCACACGTATTCCGGACAAACGACGTACCGTCTCCCCTCACTGACAGAGGTCCTTTACGCTAACACACTAATAAACTCAGTGTTCGGTTCGATTGGTGAAAAGACTCCTTCTGTTAAAAATGAACTTTCTTGTTAACTGTTTGATACCAATAAGTCTGAACCTATAAACGTGCCGTAAAAAAGGTAGTACAAACTGACAGTGAAGTTCCTTTAGATATCATAAACCACGTTTACCATTCCAAGTTCGAAAGGTCACTTTTAATCTTAAGACGGTTTGAACATAGAAAGTGGTGATTACTGTCGAAGGGTTATAAATTTCTGATAAAAACTACTACCTTCACCTCTATAATTGTTTATATTAAAAACTACAACGTATTTCTTCACACAGTTAAACTTTCACTTTCACTTTCAACGAGTCAGTACAGCCTCAGACGTTAGGGTACTCAGGTACCTTAAGAGGTCCGGTCTTATGACCTGACCTATTGGAAAGGGAAGAGATCCCCTAGAAAGGTTTGGTCCCTACCTTGGGTCCAGAGGGCGTAACGTTCGCCTAAGAAATGGTCGACTCGGTGTTCCCTTCGGGTTCTTATGACCTCACCCACAGACGTATCAAGTCACTTGGTTATAAAAGATATACTTGTCACGTACTATAATGTTTTAGTGGGTACCCATTTTCTATGTAAGTTTCACGTTCTATTTGGTTACCTAAAATTACATTGTCTTATACTTTTAAAATAACTCTACGAAAGTCTAAGGTGGAACGACGATTGAAAATCCTTTAATGATAAAAAACTCAAACCCACGTCATGTTTTCTTATTTTGGTATTAAAGACTTTTCTGAAAATTTGTCAAAAGTCTCAAGAATTAAAGTTCTCACGTTTCCCTAGGACTCTGGTTTTAGAAACTATTTACTACGAGACACATGTTCATCTTAAAATCCCTGTTCGATATAACAGTTACGGAGGTTCACCATTCCTTAGTGGTCATAATGTGACTGTAAACCCCTTGAAGGTAACACCAGGTCACCGATTCGGGGACAAGAGGGTTACGTTCTCTGGGTCCAAACTAGGGGCCAGTTCTTTGATATAGGGTGTACGACGTCGATTCTCGAACTTACGACGTTGATTTCTAGGACGTACAACGTTGTTTCTGGACCGTGTCGGTTTATTATTTATTTACTGATAAAATTTTATGCACCTGTTAACCCTTCTAAAATGATACTCATAAGAAAAAAATAGTAGTAGTATTGGTAAGTATGGTTTATATTGTTCTTAATAATGATTCCGAGACGGGACTGATCCCAGACAAGATTTACAAAAACTACGTAAGAAATTATTATATTCCTAATATTCAGAAATGTTACTAGAAAAATTCATTCCACAGTAATAATAGTACAAGTGAAGTATCTTCCCTTTTGACTCTAGATCTTTCCGATTACTCCCAATCTCCAGTACGTCAGTCGTTCACACTCCGAGGGTTGATGAGGTGATAGTAATTCTTTCAGGGTGGTTATAACGAGACCTGAAGACGTCTTGTATACGTACTCCGTTCCGTTCTCTGGCCCGGGTCACAAGATGTCTGTGTGACGGGTAATACTGTCGACGAGCTCCTTGATTTCTCGGAGAACTACTCTTACATTCTCCTCTCACTTTGTCGACCGAACTCTAAGTTGTAAGTTTTTTGATTCTGATACCATAGACCAGGGAGTGAAGTACCGTTTATCTATCCCTTTTTTTCACCTTCGTCACTGTTTAAAATAAAAGAACCCGAGGTCTTAGTGACATCTACCGCTGATGTCGGTACTTTAATTTTCTGCAAACGAGGAACTTTCCTTTCGATACTCTTTTGATCTGTCGTATAATTTTTCGTCTCTATAGTGAAACGGTTGTTTCCAGACGTATCAGTTTCGATACCAAAAAAGTCATCAGTACGTGTCTACACTCTTGACCTGGTATTCCAACTCTCGGTTTCTTGACTACGAGAGATTGACCACGACCTCTTTTGCAAACTCTCAGGGAACCTGACGTTCTTCTAGTTTGGTCAGTTAGGATTCCCTTTAGTTGGGACTGATCATTAACATTCCAGACAACGACTTCGACTTCGAGGTGATAAAACCGATTCAATACGGTTTTCGACTGAGCTTTTCTTAAACTACGACCCTTTCTAACTTCCGGTTTCCTCTTCCCCACCGTCTCCTACTTTACCAATCTGTCTCCGTGATTGAGTCATCTGTACTTAAACTCGTTTAAGACCCTTTATCACCTCCTGTCTCCTTGGACCGTACGACGTCACTGCCCCAACGTTTCACAGGCTGTGCTGAATCGATGATTTGTTGTTGTTGTCAGTACAAACCAATAAATTTTAAGTTGTATACGGATCAGACCCCTGAAGGAACCACCAGGTCACCGATCCTAAGGTGTGAGGCTTACGTCCCCCGGTTCAACCTAGGGACCAGTCCCTTGATCTAGGGTGTATGGGGTTGATTGTCAAAAGTACGGTGTTGGTCTTTTTTTATAAGACGTATATTGTTGATTCTAGGTCACGACGGTTTGTTTATTTATTTTACTTGGCAAAACTTTACGCAGATCAGACTTAACTCTATAATATCTTCATATCTTATTTGTAACGTAACTCTTCGAAATCTTACTCTTTTTCTTATATTTTATAGGATAATTATAAAACGAAAATAATGTACGACTTATTATAAAATAAACCTATGTAGTCCAATTTATTTCTTATCACAATTTTAATTCAAGTAAACGAAGAAAGAAGAAAAAGTTTTATACTGAAGATCTTTAAATTTTTAATGAAAACACTAAACATAACCTGCTACGTCATATTTGAGTCAGTCCAAAATCTGAATAAATTTATTCTCCAAAGTAACACACATAGTGGAGGTTCTCCGGTCAAAGAAGGAAGGACCCTATAAAATTCCCAAAGAAGGAATTAATTTTATTTTTTAATCACTGTTCACCAAACCATAGGAATTTCTCGAGTGTGTCGAAGTTTGTTCAAATAAATTTAGTCCCTTTATTAGTACAAAGTAGTTCGGGAAAAAAGACAAAACAAGACCAAAACAAAAAAGTAAAAAAATTAAAAAAAAAATTACCTTCCTATTAACGAAATGTCTTAAAACAACCAAAGTCGGTTTGTAGTTGTACTTAGTCGGTATCCATATGTATACAGGGGAGGGGGAACTTGGAGGTAGTCCGGGAAAATTTTGACGGAAACAAGTTTGTTCATAAAAAAACCGTTTCAAGGTTCCAGACAAAGGGTATAACGTAGTAACGGAAATTAGAAAAATAGTAATTATAAAATTTTTCCTTTAACCTTAATTTTTCTCTCTTCGTTTCAATACATTACTTTATGTATCGTCTTGGGTGTCTCCATAAAAACGTCACGTTGAACCCTTCTCTTTACTTTAGTTCTGTTTTTTTCTTTCTTTCTTTTACTCAACCGGTTTTCGAAGCAAGTCCTTGTCATGTAGAATACAGCTTTGTCTTGCTTGAAAAACCGGTTGGGATTTATAGTCCCTGAATTCCGACGACGTAAGGACGGAAACCCTCTCTCCCCCAACCCCCTCCTCGACAGTCTCTGGTAAATCCCGAAGGGGGACGTCGAGTCTACATCGTCCTCATCTTAACGGGTTCCGTGTCAAGTGCAAAGTATTGACACGTATACTTTTTTATCAGTGTCGTCATAATTATAAAAGAGGGACATGAAATCTAGGGTTTTACTAAAAATTTACATGGAGTTATGAAACCGGTTGACTACACTTCTTGACTGAGTAACCTTTCCTAGGACTACGACCCTTTCTGACTCCCGTTCTCTTCCCCCGTCGTTTCCTACTCTACCAATCTATCGTAGTGACTGAGTTACCTATACTCAAACTCGTTTGAGGACCTCTATCACCTCCTGTCCCTTCAGACTATACGGCGTCAAGGATCCCAGTGTTTTTCAACCTGTACTGAATCGCTGACTTGTTGTTGTTTCAAAGAAGAAATTATTATTGAATGTAAATAACCACGGATATTGTACTGTTCGTAAAGTGTATACATTAGGTAAATTAGAAGCGGTACAGTGTTTCTTTGGTTCCTTTGTCTGCATAGTTCATTACAGTCAATCATGTACCTTACCGTCCCTAATCTTGAGTCGGAAGTCCCTAGTACCCGATCTGTAGTCTTAAGTCGGAAATTGATGGTGTGGTGGAGAGAGTTGACTCAATAAGACAGAGATGAACCGATACTACTTAGTTCTCAGTTCTCAAATGTGAAGGTATGATAGATTATACGTAATAGACTGAAATAGATATGTAATACTATTTAAGTCCTACAACTTCTGATTCAGTCGGTTCCCGTTAAAAAAAAAAATTATAGCTTTCAGATGTTAGGGTCTTTAAATAAAATTGTCACTAGTTTTTCTCACCTTCAGTCAGTTTCCGTCCGAATAGAATCTAAAATAGGGTCTCCTTGTAATACTTTCTTGGTCCTTTGGATACTTCTTTGACCGAGAACGATATTTCTACACTGGTTCTCCAATGTACGTTTAAGGTAGGGACTAGGGCGACACTCCTGACGTTCAGAGGGACGAAATTATAGAATCGTAGAAAAGCAAAGGAAGTATGAATTTGAAAGTATTTCATATAAAGTCAGAGAAATAAACATTTTAGACCCATTGGAATATGTCGTATTTCAAATCTGTCTAATAAGTTTTACGAACTTTGTTAAGGATTGTATTGTATCTCCTCTCTGAGTTATTTACAATCACCCGTAAATAATAAATATCATAAAGTGTATTATTTCATAACGTATATAAAACTCAAAAATAAGTCAAGTTATTTGTTGTTGATATTTTGTTAAGTGAGTAAAGAGGGTAGGGGAAAGTGAAATTGCATTGTTTAATGGTGTATGTGAAACCTCTAGTAAGTTACGAACCGAGGAGTGAAGATCTTATATTCGAAGGACCACCGTCCCTGTTAATTGGTGACACCGTGTTAGTGTTGGTACTTCTTACACGAAGGACCGCCACTTCTTAGTGGACGTTACGTCCTCTACGTCCTCTACACCCAAGTTGAGGACCTCTTATTTTACCGTTGGGTCAGGTAATAAGAACGGTCCTTTTAAGGTGCCTGTCTCCTCGGACCGTCCGATGTCAGGCACCCCAGTGTTTCTGAGTCTGTACGGACTCTCTGACTCGTGTAGTAGTCATTTAATACTCGTCTTGTTAGTGAAGGCCCACCTTTTGTATTTACGACGTGAGTCAAGAGGAGGAGTCAGAAAGGACTCACATCTTCTGTCCCTCATGTTGTGACTTAGGACTACATCTTCTGTAGACGAGACCCCTCATCGACCTAGGTGTCGGCTACTACTGGTCTCTCTTCATTTGGAGATAACAAATTCGGAGACTCGTTATTCATTATTACCCGACCATATAATGTCGTCGTATTGGATGGATGTAACTGATAGTGTTGTGTAAAGTAAGGGTGTTGGATGATATTCCAGATGGTGGATCATTCATTAGTTTATATAAAAATGATTCAATTATTTAGGTTTCGAAATTACCAACTATTTCTGAATAAAATCAATTTAATAAAAGTTGAGATAAGACATATGTTACTTTTCGAGACCTTTAAAATTGATTAAGTGTGTACCCCTAGTATTAGACGACAACGATTCACTGAAGTCAGTACAGACTGAGAAACGTCGGGATACCTGACATTGGGTGGTCCGAGGAGACAAGTACCCTAAGAGGTCGGTTCTTATTACCTCACCTAATGGTACGACCCATGGTTTGGTCGTAGAATCTATAGTTTCGGTCAGTGTGTACGAAACGTGATGATTCCCTGAGGTAATTTCAAAATAACTTAAAGTTAACTTATTAAAAAAGACACTTCACAAAAACTTTTTATAAAGACAGTGTCTCGGAGAATGAATTTACTGGGATAGATTTCCGTGGACACGGAATGTCTTGCACGAACGTCTTGAGACACACACCAGAGACGGAGGGGTGGTCAGTGGTGTGTCTACGTCTTTAAGAAGTATTAGTGTATCTAATGTGATCTTTGGTTTTCCTGGACTTCCAGTTTTTGTAATTCTGTTGAACAAATTACTTAACTTAAACGTCAAAGAGACCAGTCCCTCCTCCTTTCCCCCTACCCGTAAACCAATAAATAAAGTTGTTCTTAGTTATGTAAATGGTTCTGTTTTCTTTTTGGTACTGGAGTCAAATTAGACCAACCCCTTCGTACTGTTCGACATAGTCACCATTACCATCCCAGTCCGTCTCCTTGACTACAGTAGTATCTTTTTCAGTACTCCAGGTTCTCTTACTCTTTTACTTTGGACTCCGAGACAGACCATTTACTCTTTCTTCAGTGTCTTTTTTTTTTTTTTTTACAACGGGAGGTCGTGATGAGTACCAAGACTCGTTTAGTCAAGAAATCTTGTGAGTCAAAGACGTCGTAGGGTCGAGATCACAGGTCCCCTGGTGCGAGTCAGTGAAGCCAGTAAGGTTGAGAAACTCTGAAGTACCTGAGATCGGGTGGTCCGAGGAGACGGGTACCCTAAAAGGACCGTTCTTATGACCTTACCCATCGGTACGGGAGGAGCCCCTAGAAGGACTGGGTCCATAGTTTAGACGCAGAGGACGTAACGTCCGTCTAAGAAATGATGACTCGGAAAGTTCTTTGGTCGCATCCCCTGGTGGTCCGAGTATTATTGTATCTATAACCCTCCACTAGACCGTAGACCAGAATATCTTTACATCTTTATTCGTCCAGATTCCACCACCCTCCTATTCACTTTCCAGTCGCAACTGGACACACTTGTGTTGTCTTTGAGACCCGTAACTTCTCTCTCATGGTCCCACTGGACCCCAGGGATCCGTCCGTAGAATAGAGATGGTAATAGATCAACATACTTGTGTTCATTCATGAATTTGGAGAGTCAGGAAAGTAAAAGAGGGGACTTTTACTTCTATATTGTCACAGTGGATTTTCCTAACAAGACTTTTGAACTAAACCAATTATGTACATGTCGTGTCAACAGGTTGTGTGTCGTAAAGAGTCCTTTACTGTTGGAAACGATAATGCGGGACCCTGTGTTTGAGCGCTGAACACCTTACGTCAGGAATGGTCAAGACACAGGGACCCGTGTAATGAATGGAAGAGACACGGAATCGAAAGAGTAGACATTTTACCTCATTATTAAGAATACAGTATCCCGGCAATCTTCCGTGGTACTATGTGGATCATCCCAAGGAGCGAGTATCAATAGGGTGCTAGTGACTGTTATAGACTGTAATCATGACAAAGAAGACAATTGACATTCTTCGACTTATCCTATCGTCTGTAAAACCGAGTCCGTGGTCCTTACGTCACCCCGACTTACCCGCACTCCCAAATTTACATGTGTGTCTTATAAACCCCTTTACTTTTTTGCTTTTTCCGAGAGTATAAACCTTTTTTCACATACACGAATCTTGCCACCCCAGAACCGGGAAGCTCCACTGTGGATTCTACCGTGTACCAGTGGTTCCAACATTGAGTACATTCTTTAGACTCTACTTAAGGACTCTTGTCTCTAGACGAGAGTGAAGAAACGTAAGGGAATCAAGGGTCGTGTCACGATTCCGGGGTTTGTAAACGACTTGGCCCAGTCATGAGCCCAGAGCGCGGGACTGACAGGTCGTCTCCGGCGGGACCCGGCCCTGAGAGCCCTGAGCTCGCGGCCCTCTCCTTTCCGGTCCCCACCGGAACAGTAGCGGCGCCCCGGGCCCACCCTCCCCAAACCGCCGCCGACAGCGCCGCCGCCTCCGCCGGGGCCCGAGGCCGCCGACCCTACCTCGTCTTCGCGCGGCCCGCGGCCTCCTGCTCGTTGACTGCCTCGGCGCGCCGCGAGCGGAGCGAAGGGGACGGCGGCGGGCCCGTCGGGCCGAGGGCGGCGTCGGTCGCCCGGCTCCTCTTCGACGGGCGCGAGCCCCCGCGAGCCAGTCAAGGCCGTTTGAGAGGGCGGCACGCGCGGCCCGAGCCGTGCTCATGGTTCCATGGTACCAGACGTTCTGGGAGAAGCGAGAGACGTAGAAGTGCCGTCCATAAAACCCCGCGACAGGGACCGCCTCCCCAGCCCGCGCAATCCCCTGGGCTCCGGTCGCGACCCAACCCTCGACTTCGGCCCCCTAGCCCTTCATTCGGCGGCGCGCGCCAACCGCCCTCACCACGCTCGGAGAGCCCAACGCGTTTCCATATTCGCGTGAACCAAAACCCCACTACGCGCAAAAACCTCTAAGACACGGCTCCGCCTCTCTCCCTAACTGTCCCAAGAAGGGCGGCGTCGAGCGGGGGCGTTGTTTGATGCCCGAAACACTTTGTCCACCGACGGGCTGCGCAGACTTCGGTCCGAACCGCTGCGACCCCAAAGAGCCCAGAGGCTCGTGTGGTACGGTCTCGACCCGTAGTGTGAAGGACTGCGCCAACGTGGGTCTCTCCCTACTCTTTCTCTTCGTCCCCCCTTATCGTAGACCCTTTCGCACTTCAGAACCGACGCGTGGGCCGGCCCGACCAAACGCAAGGGGCTCAAAACCACCCGAGACAGAGGCGCAGGAAAGGATAAATGCGAACTCCTACCACGCCGTGACTGTCGGGGCGAGGGTGGGCCGAGCTCGAAGGCTAGTGGCGACCCCTCAATGGTGAAGATGGAACACCGGGGACCCGAGGGGTCTTAGGCACGGGGACCGACTTTGACAATTGAACCGTTTGTGATCGTAAGAGGACCAAGGTGGGGACGGGGAGGCCGGCCGAACCGAAGGGGTGCGCGCATAAAGAGACCTGGTGCCTGCCGTCCCCGGAGATTCGTCTCCTGACCCCTCTCTCCTCGGCCTCCTAACTCGAACCGAACCACCCCTCTATGTCTTTCCGCGAAACTCAGTCTCCAACCCCATGGGTCAAAAAGATCTTTTACGTCCGGCTGTTCCCTGTCCGTATCCGCCTTTTTCGGCAGCACACGCACCTGCGGCCGCACAAATTTCTATTCTTACAGGGTTTCGGTGCAGGTATGTGTTTAGTAAACTGAGTGCGAACATCTTGCACATATATATAAAAAGCAGGACTTAACGAACCCAAGGACATTAGTACCTGTGTCCAGTAGTGTTAGGGTATTTTTCTCTGATTCCTAAAGGACCGTCGAGTTGTTTCCTATTACGTCAAAACTCCTTTTCAAAGGGTTGAACTCCGATCTCTCTCAGAAGAAGGAGATGAACGACTCGCGGAGCCTTTCGACGGAAAAGAGACCACAGACGTGCCAAGCCTCGCAGGAGTCGGAGCCGGCCCGACCCTCGCGTGCCTAGGGCCGTTCACACTGTCGCTCCCAGGGCCGTAACGGTTCTTTGCAAATACTTTACTGTCCCTTCCACGGAAGGTAAGAGGTCCTATCTTTAGAAAAGTACTCCGAGCCCCGAGTCTTTTGGCAGTCAATCGGTCATCTCGACCATCCATCCAAACAACCGATTAAAATAAATCACCGAAGAAAAATTAAAGAAGGACAAAAAAAAAGAATTTGTTGAGATCGTCAACCGTTGCGACCCTAATCCGTCACATAACACCTGGTTGGGGGTGGGGGTGGGGAGCGGGGCCGGGGGCGCGTTCCTTGAGTGCTAAAAAGGAGGGAGGAACCGGTCAAAATCTCCAATCGAGACGACAAATAAGGTCGACTTTAGAACGGGAACAAGGACCTGTCTCACTCCTCCGACCATCGAGTCCCTGATTGACTCATCGGAGTAAGAGTAGGATTTCGTGGACACAACTCCAGTTGCAGGTCTTCTAGTGTCGGAGGCTGAAGGTCCTGAGGGGACTGGGGGACCTTCTGTATCAAAACAACGACCCAGGTAGAGGGTTTGTCTCGGACGCCTTCGAAGTAGGAAAGGAGACTCAAACAAGGGCCCTTCTTCAGAGAAATCCCTAGTCACACAATCTAGATGGATGTCATTCAATAGTCCTTTTAGTATATTTTATACATATTTATGGAATACTCGAAGAGATGTAGGGGTTCATCCCACGAAAGTCTTTGATTTTATGTTGAAAAGATCTTTTTCAACCATTTCCTCTCTCCTTGATCCCAAGAATTCTACTTTCACCGTACGCACAAAGTCACCTAGCAAGACCGAGGGAACCGTTTCGAGATCGATCAAAGTGGTCCGTCAACGAAAAAGAAAAGAAAACAAAGAAAAAATTAGGGAGGTTGAAATCACCGAAGTCCTTTAAAAGACATTTTGAGAGTTACTATGAAGAACTCAGTCCTTACCCGTATCGTCCCTTGAAAAAAAAAAATCGGATTATTTAGATGAGTAATATTTATGAATCGTAAAGAAGGTTGGACATATTACCTGTCAACATTTATAGACGTAACAGTTGTTGTGTCGTTTTCATCTGGAGATGTGAATCAACATAAAATTTTTCTTCCTTCTCTCTCTTTAGAACCCGACAGAAGTCAAGAAGGTCTCCGCTAACACCATCTTTTACTCGCACCGATAAAATGTTTGGTAAGGGTTTGTGGAGATTCCGGTCATGAGTCCGTATGTCTTTGTGATAGAGATTTAATGTTCGGTCTTGGAGGCTCCAAACCGTAGTCTTGGTTCGCCCTTCCCTCTTACTTCCCGGTGTCCTTCAGAGGTAGAAGTAGGGAGAGACAAAGAGGTGACCTAAGTTAAGACAGTAAGGGTGGTGGTAACAACGGTGGGAGGTTACGAGATACCGTGTTATACAAATTTTTAAGGGAGTGACTCTGTAGACTCTAAATGACCTTGAAAGGTTTCAGGAAAAGGTTTGTAAGTTCATCAAGTTTCCTCTTTGTTCGTATCTATTCTTTCTGTGTTTTTGGGAACTGAGGTACAAAAGACTACACCCAAGACGGGACATACGGGGACCAGAGGGGTGGGTTGGGACCCCTCTTGCGTCGTAAGACGGGGTAATGGGTTCGAACCACTAGTTCTGGTCGTCCCGATCTAAGGTCAGACGGTGGGTAGAGCTCTCGGATAAACACAAAACGCGGACATTGTAGTAAGAAGTCCATTGATTGTAGAGTTTACAGGAAGGACCTTCTGGGGTGGGAGGTGTAAATACCGACACAAGAGTGATATCTAGGGTTATATACCTTCCCGGAATAGTATTCGTATAATTTCCTCATAGTATTTAGAATGGTATTTGCACAATTTTTATTTGGGTTTTTTACGTGTGTGCAAATTCCGTTGTCAACCCAACGGATACCAACCAACTCTCACCTCCACTTCCCACCGTACGTAGAGAAATCGGACCAATGGAGGATAAGGGGACTTCAGACGTAGTGTTTCCGTGTGTAGGAAGTGACCCTTTGGATGGACTCCTCCATCTTCAAAAGATAATGATACCCTATGTAAACAACTGTGTCATAACGTTTCACCACTCGTGAGCTTAAGACGTCAATCTAACGGAACATGTTTCGTTTTAATAACGGTGATTTAACCTATTAGATCCTTGGATTAGATTGGTAAGAACTGAAAAGAATAGATGTTTTAACTCCCTGATTTTGGAATAATCCAACAACTTTCACCATTTACTGACAAGTATGGATATTACGGACCCTGCATCATTCGTGAGTCATTCATAATCGTCATCAATAACGATAATAAGACTAAATATTTCCACTGACACAGGTCGTGGTCAATCCAGTAGGAGATACTTCACATACACAAAGACGAACCGGACACATTTAACTTCTATAGTTGATTATAAGGTCGTGTCACGGTCGACAAGACCGTTTAGAAGTACACGTTTAATTCTTTTCTAAGTCGACTCGGATGATTTACGGATTAAACTTTTCCAATTATTACACGGTCGAGTTTAAATCGTGTTGTCAGGTTTTTTGTGAGTCATTGTTTGTCTTCACAGTGGCTTCTGAAATAAAGAAGGTGTTTCAGAAAACGTTTGACTAGACAAAGTTCTCGGGTTGAACCGATTTGGAATTCCAGTTTATTCAGAAGGGACCACCGAGTCCCCATTTCTTAAACGGACGGTTACGTCCTCTGTACCCAAACTAAGGACCCGGAATTTGTAGGGTGTACAGTGTGGTGCTGATAACTCAGACACAAGATTCTTGGACCCTTGGCGAGATTCTAGTACGTGTCGATGACTTCGGGTGTGGTATCTCAGGTACGGGGTGTCGTTCTCTTCGGTGATGTTATTCTTCGAGGTTACTCTGAGTGATGTGACGTTACTTCTCACCTGAGGCGAGTGGTGTGGATCTCTTTTCGGACACGTTGTTGTTTCTGAGTCGTATCGGTTTTTATTTATTTACTTGTTTATTTTAAATTTTTTTTTACAGTCCACGGGTCTAGGTGTTTAAAACCTATTAACTCTAGTTTGTTGAATCCTTTTCCGTAAAGTACCACATACTTACTGGGTCGTACCGAGAGAGGTCTTAGGTTTTAGTAGTCATTACCGGTCTAGAGATTAAATTGGACTAGTAAACCCGGATTAAATCATCACGAATACAAAAGGATTCTTTTTATAACCCGTTTACAAATGTGACGAACTCGTCTAAAAGAATTTGTTATTAAAACGTCCCCCGTCCCCATCCCCCATGTCGTAAGTGACCTTTGTTCCTTCTCCCTACAATTTGTATCAAAGTTTTCCCTAACCGACAAAAAATTGTGGGTTTACTTTCCTTAGAACGATATCGTAAATGTTATCAAAAGAGGGAAAAACTTTATAGAAATGACTCTAACATATACAATCAAATCCTTTGTTTATCTCAGTAGGGAGTCATAGGTGTCGGACGGGAGTGGTATTTTTTAGGAGTCTACGAGTTCAAAGAATATATTTTACATACATCATAAACGTATATTGGATGTGTGCAGGAAAACTTATGAAATTTAGTTGACACCACAACCTCTTCTGAAAACTCTTAGGGAACCTGATATTCCTCTAGTTTAGTCAGTTAGGATTTCCTTTAGTTGAGACTTATAAGTAACCTTTCTGACTTCGACTTCGCGGTTATGAAACCGGTGGACTACACTTCTCGACTGAGTAACCTTTTCTGGGACCTCGACCCTTCCTAACTCCCGTCCTCCTTTTCCCCAACTGTCTCTTACTCCACCAACCTACCGTAGTAGTTGAGTTACCTGTACTCAAACTCGTTTGAGACCCTCTACCACTTCTTGTCCCTTCAGACCGTACGACGTCAGGTACCTCAACGTTTTTCAGTCTGTTCTGAATCGTTGACTTGTTGTTGTTATCGTTCCAACGAATTTTATGGGTCACTTTACCTTTACGAGACAGTTAACAAAGTCCGTACGTCGTTCAAGTTCAAAACAGAAAACCTTGAAAGACCTTAAAAAAAGGGTTATAAACCCAACCAACTGAAGTATTTACGCCTGGGGTACCTATACCTTTAGACTGACATAAACGAAACGATCGTTATATAACTTATTTTGTCAACGGATCTTTTTTAATTAAGAAGTAAATCCTATATAGTCACCAGTACTTTTTTCCATCCGGTTGTTACCCATGGACGTAATACGTTACTAACGAAAAATGAACCTCACAATCAACGAGTCAGTACAGACTGAGAAACACTGGGGAACTTGACATCGGGCGGTTCGAGGAGACAGGTACCCTAAGAGGGTCCGTTCTTATAACCTCACGCAACGGTAAAGGAAAAGGTCCCCTAGAAGGGTCGGGTGCCTAACTTGGACCCAGAGGACATAACGTCCGTCTAAGAAATGGCAGACTCGGTGGTCCCTTCGAGATTGGATAATTGGTGAAAATGAACCTTCATGTTCCAATTATCCAATAGTAGGTCAATTACATGTTTATCCCACTTAGGGTACCTGTCTCCTCGGACTGTCCGATGTCAGAAATCCCGACGTGTCTCAGTCTGTACTGACTTCCCTGAATCGTGTGTGTGTTTCCCAATGATATTTTATTCTGAGTAAACACATGCATCGAGTACCGTAATGCAAAGCATCAGTGTCGAATTTAATAAAGTCACTACCCCTAACTACACTGTAGTCTAAAAGACTACACACCTAGAAATTTATCAGAAGTACTAGGAAATGTCCTCGAATCGAGTAAAGAAAATGGATAAGATTATAACAACTCTAAAAACGGTAAATATTCCATTATCTTTGGTAATTTCGTTTTATTTACTAATATATTAACAAAGGTAGACACAAAAAGTAACCACGTTCTATCATATTATAACTAACTTTTATTTGATAAAATTAAAAGGAACCCATTCATAACGGTCCAAATCGTTACTTTTCATGTCCAACAGGTCAGGTTAAACTTAAATTCATTTATACTTAAGACTCAGATAGGGTGAATCACGAACCCTGTGTGAATTCGATTGATTAAGAAGGAACAAACAGAACTTAAGGCTACATTACTCCGTGGGACATAAAACACATCGCCGCGATGGAAACCGGAAGGTATACACCAAGTAGTCTCGTTACACAAACTGTATCTTGACCGAAATAAAACTTGACACGGAGTGGGTCGAAATCGACGGGATGTGGTAAAGTAAGTAAGTAGTGTTAGACAAGTACCCTTCTTCTGTGGCTCTAAAGTTTCGTCGAGACAGAGACCTTTGTTGAATGTTCCAATCCTAAGTTTCCCTCGAGACGTCACCTCGTAAAACTTAACCTAACGTATAGGTAAGTGACACGCGACACCACCCAAAGACTTGTTCACCACCCTAAAGAAATCGGAGGGGCTCCGATGTAATGAAATGGGGAGGAACACTGGAAAGGAAGTTGTTGTCTTTTTTTTTTTCATATAACAAATTTTACCATCGTCACAAGAACGTATCCTTGACCTTGATCATCGAAACGTCTTAGGTCGACCGTCGACTAATTTTTTCTTTCAATATCTTGTCGAAACCTAAAGTTTCAAGAGAAGACACGGTCCTAAAATTGTGTAGAGTGTTTATAATGTATTCCAAACGTATTAAGGATGTCCTTTCCAGATATGCATAGTGAACTTTCGACACCGAGATACTTCGGATTTCGTCGTGTAATCTGTCTTAAAGTTCCGTCTAACCCCTCCTTTTTTTAGGAACTTCGTTGATCCGACACGGCCTTTAAACATGGAAATATGGATTCCGGTTTTTTAACACCTTTCAATGGTCCACACTATAAATCTTTTATACAGATAAGTTATGTTTTATTCTACCTACTATCTTATGTTGAAACTATTATAGAATGTGAACGTCAGGTTTAAGACTGTGAACTAAAAGAAAAGATAGTTCCTCCTTTATTCCTGTCTCTAAAATCCCGTCCACAACGTGTACTTTTCTTAACCCTCTCTCCTCTAAAACAAATAAACTAAAAAGTAAAAAAACCAGTACCAACACTTGAATTTCGATGGTAAGTCCGAAGGACGACTAATCTTGTGTAATTTTATATGTAATGGAAATTTTAATCCTATAAGAACAGTCCAAACACATCATGTCTTCGTATTGGAGTAATGACTCTCCCAAATAAGTGGTGAGAACATAGGTCCTTCTCAACAATGGCCGCGACAGACGGGAAATACTTTGGAAAAGTAAAAGGTAACCTTTTCGAAAACACTAGGATGTCTATCTGTCGTCTGTCTATGGTAATATGACCGTGACTTGTCAATAAAGTGGTAATTTGGGAGATATAACGTACTAAGAACGAAACATTAAACCTGACATTAAACCTCAGAAATCTTTCTTGTTATTTTTAATAACACTCCTATTTTTCTACGGGAGAAATAAGTGGTACGTTTTTCGACGTACACAAAACAACAAAGAACGAGTCGTCGAGTCAGTATAGGCTGAGAAACGTTGGGGTACCCGACGCCGTGCGGTCCGAAGGGACAGGAAGTGACAGAGGGACTCAAACGAGTTTGAAGACAGGTGACTCAGTCACTATGATAGTTAGTAGAGTAGGACGGGAGCTAAAAAAATCCCTTTACAAATTCTAGGGTCAGTAAGAGAACTCAATTTCATTACACGGTGTAATCCTCTCCTGAGTCAGGTAGAGTCTTAATTTTGTACTCCCACAGAGCTTCGGGTAAACAGGCAGTCTTCCACGATTCCTTAGACCACCAGACTTGTGGAGAAAGAACCAAACCCTTTTCATCCAATAACCACCTAGTGTATGATGACCAGTACCTTTAAGAGAGACAACAACCTGGTCGACCTACTCCCCATTGTAGTTCGACTTATACCGGTAGTGGGTTGACTACCCTTGAGTCGTACAAAATAGAATTTTTAACGTTACAACAGTCTCTACCGTTAGGTCTTCTCTTTAGAGATCTTGATTTAAAAGACTTCTTGACGTGTCTGTCAAGACTCATCCTCTTTCTTAATGTTTAAAAACTCCTATTTATTAGTAAATTTCAAACAACAACAAATCTGTAATTCAGTACAGACTGAGAAAACACTTGGGTATTTGACATCGGGTGGTCCGAGGAGACAGGTAGTCTAAAGGGTCCGTTTTTATACCTTACCCAACGGTAAAGGAAGAGGTCCCCTAGACGGGTTGGGTCCCTAGCATGGGTGTAGAGGACGTAACCGTCCACCTAAGAAATGGTGACTCGGTGGTCCCTTCGTTATACCAAATAGAAGGTCCTCTACATCTACCATTTCCTTCACACTATAGTCTAATAACATATATACCTTTCACCTATTCTTTACCTGTCTCCCGTCTCCGGTACCGACAAAGTCTTAAAGACACTTATGCACCTTCTCCGACCCCCACCAGACGACGTACCGTACCACTCTGACAGTCTACCGACTCTTACAGTCTACCGATTCACTCCGACTCTTCACTCGTGACTTTAATAACCCCGACGATTTCAGGTTTCGTAGAGGAACTACTACGACGACCCTTACCTTTTAATTAGGTCAAAGTGAAAATCCGTTCCCCCTATTTGTTAAAAGGGAGTTTTAAATATACGTATAGTTCACGGAAAATCAGGTGGAAAGATCAAAACACTTTCCAACGTTTAACTCGGAAAGTCTCCTTAGTAACACGGAATTTACGGGACTCTAAAGTTCTCTTTAAGTCGACGTACCAAAACAAGGTACTTCCTCCTGGCTCACCTCGACTCACTGACCCCGAACGGGTGAAGGTCCGTCAGGAGGACCTGACGTGAAGGGTTTCTCAGGATAAAAACTCGTCTAAAAAGAAAGTTACGAATATACTTCTCTTTGTGTCGGGACCATAAATGGACCATTCCTATCCTAAACACAATGAAGGAGACTCTCCGTCGTACTATACCACTTTCCTCGAAACCTCCTTCTGTCCGACCACCCTACGGTCGAGGTCCCAGAACTAAAGGAGGACCATCTCAGTACTATTATACAAATAATAGTATTTGTAACTCACGGTACATCCATTTGTAGGTCGCTTCCAAATAATTTGTCCATGTGGTTGTCTATCTTCTAAAGAAAATAAAGTAAACAAATAGACGGAGAGTGAGGATCTTACATTCCACGTACCCTTAAAATCGACAAAACAGAGACGACAGGAGGGTTCGAACCTCTTGTCTCGTTCTGTACCTTACTCACGGATCGTTTATAAACAATTTAATTAAAAATTATCTCTTGGATGTACAGACAGATTCCGAAACCTCTATGCCGTTACTTGTCTTCTCTACCTTCTGATGGGAGTCTCTTGAATGTAAGAAACTTCTACTACTTAAAACTGAACCAGTTATCAACTGACAAAGTGTCAGTAGAGTTTAGGTAGTGCAGTTTTAGAACTTTAGACTTACGTCGGTATTCCCAATTAAAACTTAGGTTTGACCTAGACGAAGACACTGAAATTAAGAATGAAACGGTAAAAACAATAATATCCGTATGTATTACCGGACGGAACCCTCACGATGGGTGGGTGGAGACGAACTGGGAACCCGATCCCACGGTAACAAACCGAGTATCCCTCTATCGGACTAGGACAGGTGGACAATTCCCGACATTCCTTCACTTTGATTGTATACGGGGACGACTCCGAACAGTAAGATCTTCTATAAACGTACTTAATTTTCCAGAAGAATGAAACAAAGGAGTGGAGGGGAGTAGAGACTAGGTATTTTCTTGGACCGTAGGTCCGGGGTTGTTCTACCAATGAAACTCCGGGACTAGACGGTAGAAGAGGCGGTTGGTCGAAAGGTTTATTTCAATAGAAGGAACGGAGTTGTGGGGTAGAGTCTAAATAACCGGATAGGACGTCACTCGACTCGTTCGAACCTGAGGCAATGCACATGAGAACCTGAAAAGAGGAATGTGTCCGGGGTCACCTCCGGAAGGAGTGGGGTCAATCACCGTTGGGGTTGAAAACTTGACGAGCACAACTTTTAGAACTCAGTAGAAAAAAAAAAGGAAAATTTGAAAAATAAAACATAACCTCATATCGGCTAATTGTTACAACACTACCAAAGTCCACTTGTCGATTCCCTGAGTCGGTATGTATATGGATATAGGTAAGAGGGGGTTTGAGGGGAGGGTAGGTCCGACGGTGTATTTTAACTCGTCTCCAGGTACAGGATATATCATCCAGGAACAATCAATAGGTAAAATTTAGACCGTTACACATGTACAGGTAGGGTTTGATAGGGAAGGGGGTAGGTAGAGGGAGTCGTTGGTATTCAAGTAGAAGATTCAGACACTCAAAGAAAGATAAAATATTCAACTAAACATAGTAAAGAAAAATCTAAGGTGGATATTCCCTACAGTGTTCATAAAGAGGAAGAGAAAGACTAAATGAAGTAAGTCATACTGTTAGAGATGCAGGTAGATACAACGACGTTTATAGTAATAAAATAGTAAAAATTGTCGACTCAATATGAGGTAACATATATACATGATGTAGAAGAATATTACTCAGTAGAAACTCAGAAAAAAAGAGAGTTGTGGGGAGTAGGTTACGAAGTTTCCGAAGACAAGTGGGATGGAAATTACAAGTATGTCTTCAGTCTGAGAAAGACTGTGGAAGTAATCACAGACATCACACTAAGGGGGTATGAGAAAGAGAACCTTAAGACGTCCCCGGAGGAGAGTCCGGAACGTTGAAATTGGGAAATGGGGTGTTCCAGACCAAAGACGTCTCGTCACCAGTTAGGTCTCCTTTACATAGTTTACTATGGTAACGAGACAAGTGTCGAGACGGTGTCGAAGGACAACGTTGTCTCATTTTAAGGTCGGGTGTAGGAATCTCGACGGTAGGTCTAGAAGGACTCGACGAGAAACAAGTAGGAACCTGAGTCTAAAGATGGAGAGGAGACCAGGGGACCGTGGACAGTGTGACCAAAGGAATAGTGTATGGTACCGACCAAGGACAGAGACCTTATAGGTACACCTATAAGAGGTCTATAGGTGTGCCAATTAAAGAAGTGGAGGGATTTTGGAAACGAGTTTACAGTGGAAGAGTCACTCTGAACTAGGACTAGTTGTTAAAAAATTAACCTCATATTAACGAAATGTTACAACACTATCAAAGACGACAGGTCACTTTACTTAGTCGATATACATATGTGCATAGGGGAGGGAGAACCTGTAGGGAGGTAGGGTTTAAGAGATCCAGTAGTGTCTTGTTGCTCGACTCATCAGACAAGGTGGACGACTGTAGTATGAGGGGTGCGGAGACGAAAAAGGAATTACAGAGAGAGGAAAGTAGGGATCAGGGAATGGGGGGACCCTAAAAGCAGAAAATGACACTATAGGGGTCACGACACCCATAGGGGTCACGACACCATAGGGGTCACGACACCCATAGGGGTCACGACACCATAGGGGTCACGACAAACCGTGATTCCCCTATGAGTCTTATATAAACATCTTGACTTACTAAGTTTATATAAAAACTCCCGCCCGTTTTACTTCTGAATTTAAAATGGAAGATAGGGGAGTTTTCCTCTGTACCCGTCTGACTTAATGATAGTTCACGAGCACAGATAAAAAAGGTTTATCGAATTTTTTTTTTACTCAGTCAGATAAGTAAAAGTAACTCCCAATGTCTTCGACTTGAACTTTTAGTCGAAAAAATTTCGATACGTATATGTTTTGTGAATAAAAAAAATTCCGTTCTGAAAAAAAAAAAAAAACGGTACCTATAGTAAACTTCTATCAACTTTAAAGAATCAGAGACCGGTTAATTCCTTTACAGTGGAAACTCGATTCGATCTCTTCTATTTCTATGAAGGTGATAAACTTGTAGAAACTTTTAAAAGACTTATCGATTTTTCTCGGACTACTACTTTTACTAAACTCGGATTCCCTTCGTACTGACCGTTAAAGGGTCACCACAGGTTCTCTGAATTCAGTCAAGTTTACAACTTACGACTCCCACATTAATCAGTGTTTATTCGACTTCACATTGTCTTACCCTCAAAAGGAATGGCTGAGATGTAAGAGCGAAGTAGGCACTAAGACTTGATACTTAACACAAACTTCGTATTCGTTATCCATATTCACTACACTTTGGGACTGATTTTAGTCTCACCGTAGAGTGCTCGTGAACCAGAAGTGGGACGTCCTGACTGTGGGGAACTGCACCGATCGCGGTGGGTCCGACCGTGCAGGGGGTCGACGTAGGTGGCCGTCTCTGAGTATCATGAAAGACCGACTTTATTTTTGTGGATGAGTAAATCGTCGACGGTTTTTCTCGTACTAGAACCTTTTCTTGTTCTATGACTAGAACTTCGGATTCCCTATTATCGTTTTAAATTCCAATATAGGACCTATTGACCACCCTAGAACCACATATCGTGTCCCTTGAGACGAGTCACAAGAACCACCCCAGTCTACCACCCCCCTCCCCTACTTTTCCTCCAGGATATATCTATATGTATGTATATATATTTTATATATGTCAATATATTAATAAATATATTGACTAAATTAAGTAGCACGTCGTCTTTAATTGTGTTACAACACTTTGTTGATATGAGATTATTTTTTACCTCCAACAAATCAGTAAGTTAGTACAGACTGAGAACGTTGTGGTACCTGACATCGGAGGACCCGAGGAGACAGGTACCCTAAAAGGTCCGTTCTTATGACCTTACCCAACTGTAAAGGAAGAGGTCCCCTAGAAGGACTGGGTCCTTAACTTGGGGTCCAGAGGACGTAACGTCCGTCTAAGAAATGACTGACTCGATACTCCCTTCGGGTATGAGATTATTTTTTATTATATTTCATTTTTTAAAGTCCCATTTTTTTTTATTATTCGTATTTTTATAGACAAAATTTTCCTTTTTCTAACATAGTTCAACTTCCCACGGAATATTTGTTTGGTTTCTTCCCTTTTCTACTAGGAAATATACTTTTTGTACGAGGAACGAACAAGTCACTCCAGAGACCAAGTAAAGAATCCACCCTTCTACGAGGTGGTAGAACTCTCGTCGCACCTGACACTTGTCTCCTTCCTGTTCCTCCCCTCGGGTCCGAAACACGACGTCTTGGGTGACCCATGACACAGATCCCAACACCCATACTGGGCCCTCCTGTCCCCTGGTACTACGGGGTGGAAAGGAGGTACCCTCCATGGTATAAGGGACTGACTTTATTTTTTATTCCGGATGCAAAAGTGACCTTCTTTTTCCTTGTCCGTATACTGTGGGTCTTTAGAGTTTCGGTTTCCACCGACGACTTTGTGACTTTTAATGACGGAGTGACTCTTATCCCAAAGTCCAACCTTATAATAGTCTTGATCTCCTCTACACCAACAACTCTAAGTCCTTAAATGTCAGTTCAAGAAGAAAATTTTTTACGTTATAGTCATTCAATGTCAACAGTGAACAAGATATTGTCAAAAAGTTTTGACGTGAGTTCGTGACTAAACAAAAAATAAAAAATAATACCTTTGACATTTGTATGTGTCTTTAACTGTTCTTACATAAATTGGAGACAGGTCTGGACTAAGCCGGAATAAACAAACAAAACCAATTCTCGAAATTTTTTATAATTAGTTAAGTCTCGCTACTTCTATACAGTGATACTTCATAGTCAGTCTAGTGTTATTTCTCAAGGTACAAATAAGTTGACCCGCGATAAGTCGTCGACAAATTTTGTCACTTCACTGAGTAAATACAGGACTGTCTATCTTTACCACCGTTATATAACTTAATGATAATCGTTGAAATATAAAATGTCATATAACTTTCTCGTCCGATTCCTTATTTTACTTAAAACACTATTTTATAAATTTTACAGTACGCATACGGACACCTCCTTTCTCAAATCTTCCTATGTCACCAATAAAGACCGTTTACTTAAAACCCAGTCAACGTGAAAAATAAAAAATGTGTGAGAAAACAAAACGGACTTTAAATAAAATTACCCAACAAAACAGAAGTGTTAAACTTTTCATTTCTATAATAGTTATAAAATAAGAGAAGAATAGTCATGAATTACACTGATGTTATTGATGATCTACCAATGAAGATAGGAGTTTTAAAAAGTAAGTTTATAGTGAGGTCACCTCAGGAGTTTTTATTGTAGAATCTTTTCGTTATTGAAGTTTTTCCAAATGTTCTATAGTGACTGAATTACCCGTCCCCTCCAAGACCCTTCCTTGACTGAATTTCATTACGACATAAAAGATTGCGGTCTCATGACGTATTTAGTAACTAGTCCTGTTGGTAGAACCTTTCATAAAATTTTCCGAGACTCGATTGACAAACACAAATTCGACGAAAGAAGCAAAAATTATAGAAGTCGTAACCAGTGAATACCTTCGTTAAAATTTAATTTTGTAGTGAGATTTAAAAAGATTTTACTTTAAACAGTTGAAACTACAGTTTATTCTTTTTTGTCGGGAGTCTTCTTATACACTAGATAACAAGAAAACCGTTGTAATTTGAATAATATAGTAGAAAAGTTACTTTATTATTTTACACCAAATCCATTTACGACCCCCTTGGTAATAATTATGAGGTATCTCAATGGGCTCTGGTTACGTTCACAATTAACCCTCTCCCCTGACCCTCCTCTGACCCGAAAGCACACTAGACCCGGTTGGGGTACACTTAAAGGGGAGAAGGGTTGTCCAGATCTAAAAAGTGTACAAATTGATACAAGTAAAGTAGGTGTTGAAGTAGATTAGGAGAGTTAGTGGGGTTCTCTGTCCTTCAGACAAGAGTAAAACGTTAAGTCAAAGGACTTAGAATTTTCAACTCATTACTCTACGTGTGGGGAGTCAGACATTCACTGTCTTAATCTGAAACTTGGGTGGTGACGACAGAAAATGGGAAGAACCGGGGAGGACGGAACTTGAACTATTTAGGAGAACACATTTAAATCAGAGATCTTAGAGAGGGTTGAGACTAGGAGAAGTGGTAGGGGTGTCGTTGTCGGAACCGATTTTTAGATAGTAGAGTGAGATCTGATAATGTCATTGAGGAGTCATTAGTGACCAGTGGGAAAGAGAAGAGTGTTAGAGAACGGAGAGAGTACCTCGAGAAAGTCGGGTCCGGGTTGACCGATGAGGGGAGACTTTTTCCTCTTCGTCCGGGTCTACACGGAGTCAGTAGATCCACGGTCTGATAGTAAGGATGTAGGGTAAAGGTTATGCTCCTTACTTCCGAGGACCTCTTTACCGATTAAGGTCCAGACCCAAGTCAAGTCAGTGAGTCAGTACAGACTGAGAAACGTTGTGGTACCTGACGTCGTATCGTTCAGAGGGAGAGGTAGTGGTTGAGGACCGCGAACGACTTTGAGTACAGGTATCTCAGTCACTACGGTAGGTTGGTACAGTAGGAAACAGTAGGGGAAGAGGAGGACTGAAGTTAGAAAGGGTCGTAGTCCCAGAAAAGGTTACTCAGTCAAGAGTAGTCCACCGGTTTCATAACCTCAAAGTCGAAATCGTAGTCAGGAAGGTTACTTATAAGTTCTGACTAAAGGAAATCCTACCTGACCAACCTAGAGGAACGTTAGGTTCCCTGAGTGTTCTCAGAAGAGGTTGTGGTGTAAAGTTTTCGTAGTTAAGAAGCCGTGAGTCGAAAGAAATACCAGGAAGAGAGTGTAGGTATGTACTGATGACTTTTTTGGTATCGAAACTGATCTGTCTAGAACTGCTCTATACCCAATCCTTTATATATTCTACTCGGACCTACCAGAACAATATGGTCTATCGTTCCTACGAGAGTTTCTGATGGTCGGAGGACAGGTTTCCTGAGTCTTGGTGCATTACTCCGAGATGACCGGTCTCTATCTTGTCAGACTCGTAGTCATTCCTATTAACTAGTGGAAGAAATTCGAATACTCAAGTAACAACAATACCAAATCAACGAGTTAACGCAGGTTGAGAAACACTGGGGCACCTGACATCGGTAGACCTAGGAGACAAGTACCTTAAGAGGTCCGTTCTTATGGCCTCATCCAACGGTAAAGGAAGAGGTCCCCGAGAGGACGTAATTGTCCGTCTAAGAAATGGGTGGTCTCTTCAAGATACTCAAGTATTAGCCTTTTCCGTTACCGTGGGGTGAGATCATGAGAAAGGAACTTTTAGGGTACCTACCTCCTCGGACCGTCCGACGTCAGGTCCCCCAGCGCTTCTCAGTCTGTTTCGACTCGTTGAAGTGAAAGTGAAAAGTTAAAGTACGTAACCTCTTCCGTTACCGTTGGGTGAGGTCACAAGAACGGACCTCTTAGGGTCCCTGCCTCCTCGGACCACCGACGGCAGAGACCCCAGCGTGTCTCAACCTGTGCTGATTTCATTGAATCGTCGTTACCATGGACTTTGCTTTGTTACTGACGCCTTCTGAAGTGACCAGAGGTAACCTTCTACGAATACTAATATGTCACCTTCACTCTTTATCTAAAATCCCGGATCTAGACTATCTATCTCACGGACTACTTGATACCCTACTCCAAGCACTGTAACATGTTCTCTGTCCCTAGTTCTGGTAGGGGTACCTTTTCTTTACGTTTTTTCGTTTTACCGATAGACCCCTCCTGAATGTTTATCGACACTTTTCTCTCCACTTTTCGTTTTCTCTTTTCCTTTCTACATTCGTAGACTTACGTCTCAAGGTTTCTTATCGTTCTTCTCTATTCTTTCGGAAGAAGTCACTAGTTTCTTTATCTCCTTTTCTTGTCTTACCCCTTCTGGTCTCTAGAGAAGTTCTTTTAATCTCTATGGTTCCCTTGTAAAGTACGTTTCTACCCGAGTTATTTTCTGTCTTTACCAGACCTGGATTGTCTTCGTCTTCTATAATTCTTCTCCACCGTTCTTATGTGTCTTCTTGACATGTTTTTTCTAGAATTACTGGGTCTATTAGTACTACTACACTAGTGATTAGATCTCGGTCTGTAGAACCTTACACTTCAGTTCACCCGGAATCTTTCGTAGTGGTGTTTGTTTCGATCACCTCCACTACCTTAAGGTCAACTCGACAAGGTTTAGGACTTTCTACTACGACACTTTCACGACGTGAGTTATACGGTCGGTTAAACCTTTTGAGTCGTCACCGGTGTCCTGACCTTTTCCAGTCAAAAATAAGGTTAAGGTTTCTTTCCGTTATGTTTTCTTACGAGTTTGATGACGTGTTAACGTGAGTAGAGTGTACGATCATTTCATTACGAGTTTTAAGAGGTTCGGTCCGAAGTCGTTATGCACTTGGTACTTGAAGGACTACAAGTTCGACCAAAATCTTTTCCGTCTCCTTGGTCTCTAGTTTAACGGTTGTAGGTGACCTAGTGACTTTTTTGTTCTCTCTAGGTCTTTTTGTAGATAAAGACGAAATAACTGATACGGTTTCGGAAACTGACACATCTAGTGTTATTTGACACCTTTTAAGACTTTCTCTACCCTTATGGTCTGGTGGATTGAACGGAGAACTCTTTAAACATACGTCCAGTCCTTCGTTGTCAATCTTGACCTGTACCTTGTTGTCTGACCAAGGTTTATCCTTTTCCTCATGTAGTTCCGAGACACAACAGTGGGACGAATAAATTGAAGATACGTCTCATGTAGTACTCTTTGCGACCTGATCTTCTTTGTGTTCGACCTTAGTTCTAACGGCCCTCTTTATAGTTATTGGAGTCTATACGTCTACTGTGGTGTGAATACCGTCTTTCACTTCTCCTCGATTTTTCGGAGAACTACTTTCACTTTCTCCTCTC
>SJYO01041852.1:75723913-75775545 GCA_006410555.1 Capra ibex
TAATGAAACGGTTGATTCCAGGTAGATCAGTTCCGATACCAAAAAGGACACCAGTACATACCTACACTCTCAACCTGACACTTCTTCCGACTCGCGGCTTCTTTACTACGAAAACTTCACACCACAACCTCTTCTGAGAACTCTCAGGGAACCTGACGTTCCTCTAGGTTGGTCAGGTAAGGCTTCCTCTAGTCGGGACCCTAAAGAAACCTTCCTTACTACGATTTCGACTTCGAGGTCATGAAACCGGTGGAGTACGCTTCTCAACTGAGTAACCTTCTCTGAGACTACGACCCTCCCTAACCCCCGTCCTCCTCTTCCCCTGCTGGCTCCTACTCTACCGACCTACCGTAGTGACTGAGTTACCTGCAACTCAGACTCACATGAGGCCCTCAACCACTACCTGTCCCTCCGGACCACACGACGCTAAGTACCCCAGCGTTTCTCAGCTTGTACTGACTCACTGACTTGACTTGACATTATTTGTTTGTGTAGCAAAACTTTTTATTACCTAATTTATTTAAAGAACTAACTAACTAGTGAGCTAGAATGAGTAAAGTTAATCCACAAGTGACCCACTGGTTTGTAATCTACTATGTTATTGACAGAAGAATGTTCATAAGGTCGATTATTGAACTCTGACGTACTATCTTTATCTTCTAGTGGTATAACGGTGTGGGATCACATATCTACTCTTGTCTCGAACTCCTTCACGGGACTCCTGTCGATGGACACTATCACCTCTTTTAGACCCGGTGGTGGGTCTATTCCTCAACATATCAAGTTCAGTAACACTTACGCGACTTGTGGTTTTCCGGGGTCTCCTTCGTGTCTTTCCTCTCCCCTAGGTCAATCCGATGAAGTACAGTAATGTACAGTCGTGTCCTTGAGACCTTCCTTAATCTTGACTGAAGGTCGGTCCGAACGATAGGAACACGTTGGTGCGACGTGTAGAAATACTTCATTCAAAAGTAAGACCGACTCACTTACGTCACTTCAAACAGAAATTTATCAGGTGTTCCATCTCCTTAAATTTGCCTTCACACGAGAGGACCTATCTTTCCTTTTGGAAAAGGACTGAGAGGCAATGGGCCACCTCCAACGATCAATTCACTTACAGACAGGGGTTTGGAATAAGGGGGAGTCAAGTCAAGTCTGTGAGTCAGTACAGACTGAGAAACTCTGGGTTGCCTGACGTCGTACGGTCCGAAGGGACAGGTAGTAGTTGGACGTCTCGAATGAGTCCGAGTACAGGTAGTTCATCCACTACGGTAGGTTGGTAGAGTAGGAGACAACAGGGAAGAGGAGGGTAGAAGTTAGAAAGGGTCGTAGTCCCAGAAAAGTTTACTCAGTCAAGAAGTGTAGTCCACCGGTATCATAACCTCAAAATCGAAGTCGTAATCAGGAAGGTTACTTATAAGTCCTGACCAAAGGGAATCCTACCTGACGAACCTAGAGGAACGTCAGGTTCCCTCAGAGTTCTCAGATGAGGTTGTGGTGTCAAGTTTTCGTAGTTAAGAAACCGTGAGTCGAAAGAAATACCGGGTTGAGAGTATAGGTATGTACTGATGACCTTTTTGGTATCGAAACTGATCTGTCTGGAAACAATTGTTTCAGAGACGAAAAATTATACAACAACTACAACCAGTATCGAAAAGAAGGTTCCTCGTTCACATAAAATTAAAGTACCGACGTCAGTGGTAGATGTCACTGAAACCTCGGGGGGTTTTTATTTCAGACGGTGACAAAGGGGTAGATAAACGGTACTTTACTACCCTGGTCTACGGTACTAGAATCAAAAGACTTACAACTTGAAATTCTGTTGTAAAAGTGAGAGGGGAAAATGAAAGTTGTTCTCTGAGCAATCAAGAAGAGGTGAAAGACGGCATTCCCACCATAGTAGACGTATAGACTCCAATAACTATAAAGAGGGTCTTTAGAACTAAGGTCGGACACGAAGTAGATAGGGTCCACCGAGGTACACCCCGGTGGGTTCTGCCTGCCCAGTACCACCTTTCAAGACTGTGTTACACCAGGTGACCTCTTCCGCTACCGTTTGGTGATGTCATAAGAACGGAACTCTTGGGGTACTTGTCATACTTTTCCGTTTTTGTATCCTGTGACTTTCTACTTGAAGGGTCCAGTCATGCACGGGTTATACGATGACCTCTAACCACTTCTTTATTGAGGTCTTTCTTACTTCTCTGTCTCGGTTTCGTTTTTGTCGTGGGTCGACACCTGCACTGACCACTATCTTCGTTCAAGGCTACGACATTTCTCGTTATAACGTATCCTTGGACCTTACAATCGAGGTGCTTAGTTCCGTAATCTTCACCAGTTTGACCTCTACCGTTCTCACTTACAGCTGTAAAATCCTTAGTCACTTGATTTTACCTGACCTTACCCACTTAAATTAAGTCTACTGGTAACGTATATGATGACACCCGTTCTTAGAGAATCTTCTTTACCTCATCGGTAGTATCAGTTGTTTTCTCGGGCTTTACGTCATGAACCTACGTTAGAGTTTTTGCTGTCTTACTAGAGACAAGCAAAGGTTCCGTTTGGTAAGTTATAGTGTCATTAGATCCAGATACGGGGTTGGTCATTACGACTTCTTCGACTTCCACTTACCAATATACTTCTGGATGTTCTGGAAAATCTTGATTGTGGGTTTTTTCTACGGGAAAAGTAATATTCCCTGACCTTACGTTTTCATCCTTCAGTTCTTTGTGGCCTTCATTGTCCGTTTAAACCGGAACCTTATGTCTTTCTTTGTCCAGTTTCCGATTATCTCAAAACGGTTCTCTTACGTGACCAGTATTGTGGGAGAAGGTTGTTGTGTTCTCTTCTGAGATGTGTATCTGTAGTGACCTGTAGGTTGTGGTTTTAGTCTAACTAATATAAGAAACGTCGGTTTCTACCCCTCTGTGAGATATGTCAGTCGTTTTTGTTCTGACCCTCGACTGATACCGAGTCTAGTACTTGAGGAATAACGGTTTAAGTCTGAATTTAACTTCTTTCATCCCTTTTGACGATCTGGTAAGTCCGTACTGGATTTAGTTTAGGGAATGTTAATATGTCACCTTCACTCTTCATCTAAATTGCCTGATCTAGACTATCTGTCTCACGGACTACTTGATATCTCTCTCCAAGCACTGTAACATGTTCTCTGTCCATAGTTCTAGTAGAGGTTCTTTTTCTTTATGTTTTGTCGTTTTACCGACAGACTCCTCCGGAATGTTTATCGGTACTTTTCTTCTCTTTCACTTTCACTTCAGTGAGTCAGTACAGGCTGAGAAGCGTTGGGACACCCGACATCGGGTGGTCCGAGGAGACAGGTACCCTAAGAGGTCCGTTCTTATGACCTCACCCAACGGTAAAGGAAGAGGTCCCCTTAGAAGGGTTGGGTCCCTAGCTTGGGTCCAGAGGGTGTAACGTCCGTCTGCGAAATTGGAGACTCGATGGTCCCTTCGGACTTTTCTTCACTTTTCGTTTCCTCTTTTCCTTTCTATGTGGGTAAACTTACGTCTCAAGGTTTCTTATCGTTCCTCTCTATTCTTTAGGAAGGAGTCACTAGTCACGTTTCTTTATCCCCTTTTGTTGTCTTACCCTTTCTCATCTCTAGAGAAGTTTTTTTTAGTCTCTATGGTTCCATTGTAGAGTACTTTTCTACCCGTGCTATTTCCTGTCTTTACCATACTTGGATTGTCTTCATCTTCTATAAAATTTTTCCACCGTTCTTATGTGTCTTCTTGACATGTTTCTTCTAGAAGTACTGGGTCTATTGGTGTTACCACACTAGTGAGTGGATCTCGGTCTGTAGGACCTTACACTTCAGTTCATCCTTCGTAGTGATGTTTATTTCGATCACTTCCACTACCTTAAGGTCAATAAAGTTTAGGATTTTCTACTACGACACTTTTACGACGTGAGTTATACGGTCGTTTAAACCTTTTGAGTCGTCACCGGTGTCCTGACCTTTTCCAGTCAAAAGTAAGGTCAGGGTTTCTTTCCGTTACGGTTTCTTACAAGCTTGATGGTGTGTCAAAGGGAGTAGAGTGCACGATCGTTTCATTACGAGTTTTAAGAGGTTCAGTCCAAAGTCGTTATACACTTGACACTTGAAGGTCTACAAGTTCAACCAAAATCTTTTCCGTCTCCTTGGTCTCTAGTTTAACGGTTGTGGAGGACCTAGTAGCTTTTTCGTTCTCTCAAGGTCCTTTTGTAGATAAATAAGAAATAACTGATACCGTTTCGGAAAGTGACACACCTAGTTTTATTTGACACCTTTTAAGACTTTCTCTACCCTTATGGTCTGGTGAACTGGACTGAGAAGGCTTTAGACAAACGTCCAGTCCTTCGTTGTCAATCTTGACCTGTACCTTGTTGTCTGACCAAGGCTTATCCTTTTCCTCATGCAGTTCCGACACATAACAGTAAGGGGGATTAGATGACGTTTACGGAACGAAGGAACTTGAAACGGTCGGATGGTGTACACGTACGTACGAAGTAGTGAGTCAGTACAGGTTGACAAACACTGGAGGATCTGATATAAGGTGGTCCGAGACGGTCCACCCTTATGACCTCACCCAACGGTAAAGGAAGAGGTCCCCTAGAAGGGTTGGGTCCCTAGTTTGGTCACAGAGGATGTAACCGTCCGTCTAAGAAAATGGTAACTCGATGAACCCTTCGGACGGTTGGATGGTGCGAACCCTGTTTATATCTAATCGATAACAGAATCCCAACGGTATTGTTTAATGGCGTTTGAACCTGCCGAATTTTGTTGTCTTTAACGAACAGAGTGACAAAACCTTTGATCTTCAAACGGTAGTTCCAAAGTCGTCCAGTACGAAGGAAGTTTCGGAGCTGTTTGAACCTGCCGAATTTTGTTGTCTTTAACGAAGAGAGTGACAAAACCTTTGATCTTCAAACGGTAGTTCCAAAGTCGTCCAGTACGAAGGAAGTTTCGGAGATCCCCTCCTAGGAATGAACGAAGACGGTCAAAGACCATTGGGGAACTTTACCGAAAGACGGGTAAAGTCCAAAAGTAACCGAAGACTTTCATAATTGAGACTAGACACTGGAAAAAGGGAGATTCACTTAGACCCAAGTCTAAGGGAAGAGAATTTCTGTAATCAGTAGGTCAGAACTAGCCTAATCCCGGGTGGGATTAAGTAATACGGGGTAGAATTGAGTTCATGTAGACGGTTCTGGTCTAAAGGTTGATTACAGTGTAAGTATCCATGATCTATTGGGGATCAATCCCTAAATTGTATAGAAAAACTTCCCTGTGTTAAATTAGGTAAGGTTGATTTCATAAAAGTGTAGATTCGGTACAAGTACTTTCTGGGAGGAGGTGACTATTTTCTTCGTCAATTTTGAAATAGTTAATAATTATGTTCAGACTGAAGGGGCTACCGAGTCGTCCATCTCATTAGGTACACGTTAAGTCCTCTGTGCCCTTTACGTCAAAGTTAGGGACCCAGTCCTTCTAGGGGACCTCCTTCCGTACCGTTGGGTGAGGTCATAAGAACGTCCCTCTCAGGGTCCCTATCTCCTCGGACCACCCGATGTCAAGTTTCTCAACGTTTACCAGCCTGTGTTGACTCGTTGATCCGTGTGTGAAAATAAGTTCTATCGTTGACGATAGTGGAACATAAAAAGTCAATGAACAAATGGATGAATAAATAAATAATGGGATCTACCATCTTCCATCCAACTCTGATAAACTTAGTCGGTAAAAGGTTGGTCTAACGAGACACGTAAACTTCCCCCTATATGATACCCCTGTCGGAGGGAGTCGGGACTGATGATTTATTGTTATCATGGGGTGTCCGTCACTGTTCGTCTTATTTTCTTTTTATAAAAAAAAATTACTTCCCTTCTTTCCTTCCTCCCTCCTTTACGGGAGTGTATAAAGATTTGAATTGTCCGAGTAACTTTTGGTTTCCAGATGAAATTACTCTAAAAATTGTTGAGAGGAATCTCGGATGTGTTTTACCCAACAAGAATCGTTAGTCTCAAGACGAATGAGTCTTGAATGAGTCGGTCAGACGACCGACACTCTCCTGCGATCTACGAAGTCCTTGTAAGACTAAACGGAGTATCCCGTACACATTATAAACGAAGGGACTATTCAGTCCGCTATTTCTGAGATGGACGGTTACGTCCTCTAAGTCCCCTGTGCCTGTCCAAGTTAGGGACACAGTCCTTCTAGGGGACCTCTTCCTTTACCGTTGGGTGAGGTCATAAGAACGGACCCGTCAGGGTACCGATCTCCTCGGATCGTCCGATGTCAGGTACCACAACGTTTCTCAGTCTGCACAGAATCGCTGATGTGTACGTGCGTACGTACGGACGCATGATAAACTCTCCATACGCCACCTAGAACTCCCGTGACAAAGGGAAGAAAAGACGGTACAAATTATGCCATAATAAACGTCGTGACACTGACCCCATCTCAGTCCTTCTCTTCTCTTTCTCGTTTTCCAACGTCCTCTACTTTTATCTAAGACGAAAAAACACCACTTCGAGTGACGAGTCTCTATGCTGTGGAAAGGAGACACGTCTCTCCCATTCTAGGTGAGGGATTTCTAGGGGTTCTTGTGACTTCACCCATCGGTAAGAGAAGAGGTCCCCTAGAAGGGCTTCGTCCCTAGCTTAGGGTCAGTGGTATAAGGTCCGTCTAATGAATGTTAGACTCGGTGGTCCCTTCGGGTTATTTACAGGTTCAAGAAGGTTAATTATAGGATCAATGATTAGTCTTCTGTACCTACATGTATTAATCCCGACAACACCACCACCGCCAAATCAGTAATTCAACACAGACTGAGAACGCTGGGGTACTTGACATCAGCCGGTCCGAGGAGACAGGGATTTTTCCGAGAAAAGGAGTCAAGATTCATTACATAATAAAGTCCCTAAGGGGTCGGGGGTTCTAGATTACAGACTAGTAGACTCCACCTCAACTACCCTATTATTGTCTTTATTTCACGTGTTATTTACATTACGAGGACTTAGTAGGGTTTTGATTGTGAGGGTTGTACCAGGTACCCTTTTTTACAGAAGGTATTTTGGTCAGAAACCACGGTTTTCCCAACCGCTGGTGGTATAATAACCTACATCCTGTATCCTCCAGTGACCTGAGAAAGTACCCTTTTACACCTTTAACACTGTGACATCTTGTCACCTAAAGACAGAGAGTCGTACTTCTCACACATGCACAGACACATACACACATATTACACACATAAACACCCATCCTACACACAAAAGGAGGAAAGAACGAACGAAGGAAGGACAGATTTTATAAATCTTCTTAAAATTTTCCTTCTCTGGTTCATCGTATCTTTCTTACAGAAAAAGTCCCTTTTAATTACAAGTCGCCCAAGTATAAAAAAGACATCATAGATTTTAAGTTGTGAAACAGAGGTATTTTATCGTTTAATAGGATACGTAAGTTGTCAGTGTCCGTAGGGACTACCGAGTCGCTATTTCTTAGACGGAAATTAAGTCCTCTGTGTCCAAGTTAAGGACCTAGTCCTTCTAAGGAACCTCTTCCGTACCGTTGGGTGAGGTCATAAGAACGCCTTTAAGGGTACCCGTCTCCTCGGACCGGTTGATATATCAAGTACCCCAACGTTCTCACTCTATGTTGAATCGTTGATTTGTTGGTGGTGGGGTTCTGGGATTAATACATGTAGGTACAGAAGACTAATCATTGATCCTATAATCAACCATTTTGTACCTGTAAATAACCGAAGGGACCACCGAGTCTTCTATTCCTTAGACGAACCTTACACCACTGGCCCCACACTAGGGAAGTAACCCTTCTAGGGGACCTCTTCTCTTACCGATGGGTGAGGTCATAAGAACGGATCTCTTAAGGCACCTGTAAATAAACCAAGACACCGACGGATAAGTTACAAAAAAATTTAGTATCGAAAGGAACATTTAGTTTCACTTTTAGGTGTAACCCTTGAAAAAGGAGGCCCTTTTTTGCATTATAATGAATATCCTCTAAATTAATGAATCTATCAAAACGAATATATCCGTTCTCTTCATCAGGTTCTTTTAATTCTCAGATGACAAATTTCGGAAATAACTAAACCAAATAAGAAAAATTTCAAGACTGTGATATTTGTCTCGAGGAACTACTCTCGACTCAAGTACGACTCTATTTTTCAATGTTTCGTTTTCTTGTCAGAGTAATATAAAAATTTTAGGGTCCCTCTCGGTAACAACGCGGTTTCGTCACACCAGTCTGTCGGACCCTGGGTCACAGTCACGGGTTCTCTGATCCTCATTTCTCGAAATGTTCAAAACTTAAAAAAGAATCTGTTAGTTCTAATTTCCTCAATTAGTCCTTTAGACTCCAATATATTCCCCACTCGGTCAGTTGGTCGAGTACATAGACCAAACCCCACGTACAAACCTCACTGGTGTGAAAAGGCACCTTCTAACCTGTAGTCCTATTAAGAAGGTCTCACTTTCTTTACCGTTCTTTGTACTTTCAAACTTTTCACTAGGGGTGACGGGACTGTAGACTCTCGTAGGACCAGGGAGGTCTCTGTCGACTGACTTTCTTCGTCTACTCGGTAGACCCTGAGTTTGGGACTATCTTGAGTTTGGAGCCCGGGACTATCCTCTTCCTTCCTTTCACCCAGTACAGATTACTTTGTCGAACGGAGGGAATCGTTCAGTCCGACCGACTAAACCTCCGGTTGTTACCGCCTATCCCTTCTAGGGGACCTCTTCCTTTACCGTTGTGTGATGTCATAAGAACGGACCTCTTAGGGTACCTGTCTCCTCGGACCACCCGATGTCAGGTATCCCAAAGTTTCTCAGTATAAACTGACTTCGCTGAATCGTACGTGCGTTCGTCGATATATCATTGACCGGTGGAGCTTTGGAGGAGGGACTTCCACCATACCGACGACGTACTCTTATGTACTGTCTTTGGTCCTCCCCGAGACCTTATATAGAAGATTTCACGATTCCGAGTTATAGGTGGTATTTAAGAAGAACTTAATCACCTTTCTCTAGTAAGTGACACATTCATTCTTGATGGGTCCTTATGATGAGTCGGTACTTTTTCTTATTTTATTACGGTAAACGTCGGTGTACCTACGTCGATCTCTAATAGTATGATTCACTCTGTTTAGTCTTTCTGTTTATGGTATACCGTAAACCACACACGCACGCACACACACGCACACACACGTACGAGTGACTACAGGCTGAGACACTGGAGTACTTGAAGTTGGGTGGTCCGAGGAGACAGGTATCCTAAAGGGTTCGTTCCTATGACTCACCCAACGGTAAAGGAGGAGGTCCCCTAAAAGGGGTGGGTCCCTAGTTTGGATGTAGAGGACGCAGAAGCACATAACCGTCCGCCTAAGGAATGGTGACTCGGTGGACCCTTCGGGCACCATAGTGGATATACACCTTAGATTTTATATTGTGTTCACTTATATAGATACTTTGTTTTAATGGGTGTATCTCTTATCTGACGGTTCCCCCTCCCCAACTCCCTCTCTACCTCACCCTCCAAGCCCAATCGTCTACATTCGAAAATATGTACCTTACCTATTCGGTGTTCCAGGATCATATCGTGTCTCTTGATATAAGTCAGGAGATACTATTTGGAATTACTTTTTCTTATAAAATTTTTATATCATATATATACATACACATACACATGGACTTAGTGAAAAAACATGTCGTCATTGATTGTATTGTAACATTTAGTTGATACGAAGTTGATTTTTTTATTTTGTTTTGTTCTTGATGGGTCCTTTTGGGGTTTCGGAAGACACTACTACATACTTCCCTGTCTTTAAGATCCTTTTGTAGGTTAAGAGAACCTGAATCAATCTCGACCCAAAGATCCTTCCGTGTATTTTGAACTTAATCCCTGTGTCCAAGGAACCATACACGGTCAACATGAAGCAGTTCAGATCGGTTTTACTGTAGTAAATAGAAGAACTTTCAGATCGGTTTTACTGTAGTAAATAGAAGATATCTCGACACGGTTTGGTAAGACTAGTTTGAAATCACTGTCATTGTCGAACCTATACCTTCCCGTGGATACAAGAAACGACTCGTGAATCACGGTCCAAAGATTGTTGGGTTTAAACTGGAACTAACTGAGTATTGCAGGTTGTTGTTGTTGTTTTTTGACGGTACATCTTTAGTGTGTCGCTCGTTACACAGCTAGTCCTGAACGACATTTACGTCGGTAAGATGGACGGGTAAAAGAAAAGTAAACACTGCGACTATCGGACAAGATCGTAGCACAAGTCTTTTGTATTGGTTAGGTGACGTGGACGTTTTCTTGGTAAAGACGACCGACGCGTCTTATTTTTTATCCGTGGTTGAGGGGTAGACGTTAACCTTGCAACCAGAGTAGTGGGCCTGAGGCTTTGTACGTCTAATATAACAAGTGTGCAAAAGAACGAAAATAAAAATATTTTTACGTGAAAAGAATCGTAGTCTGGAGTCGTTGTGAACTAAAAATAAAAACTACTCCTCAGACCGTCTTGTATCCGTTAATCGATCCTCGATACAGTTAAACCCTTTGGACTAATCGTCAATCTAGTTTTAAGTAGAGTCTTAAATCCACATTCAGGTTCACCTATTTTATAGGAAGACTTTCGTAATCGTCAAACCGAAAGTTACCCTGTAACCTAATTAAGTTAGACACGAAGGAATGATGTGTTGTAGTAAAGTTCCATATTTAAGTTAAATACCATACCTTTTACCTATTCTATACGTATTCGACCGGAACTAAATTGTCCCTACTGTTTACTTTATAAGACCATTTATTTTGCCAGGTTTATTGACTCGAAAGAGACATGGGATTACAACTAAAAATTTTAGTCTTTTTTCGTTGTATTGTATAAAATTTGGTACAGATTATAAATACTATTCCGGTGACTATTTATTCTCCTAATTTACTCTACTCAAAATCATAGAAAAGAAATACTAGATTTTGTCTAAAATTTGGACTCTAGATAGTTTGAATCTACTAGGTATTTACTCAAGGTCCTTTCAGTGTTTTGTAGTATAGGTTGTGACGTACCTACTTGAATGTACGGAAAAAAAAACAACCCTCTGTTAAGTCTCTAACATAGGGCATGAACTTGAGACCGAGAGGTTATCTAAATTCTCCCAGATTAAAAGTCAGACACTAAGTTAATCGGGAATTTCGAAATAAGAGAGAAACTGTCAAGTATTCCAAGGATCCCCACCAGACCACAAATTCCCATAGGAATGTACTGACAACCATCGTAACCGAGTACAAATAAACCTGACACTGAAGGAGTCATGTCTAATAATAACGTACGTAAGTGGAGTGGAACCCAGTGGGTGTTTCCACCTCTGACAGGAAAGTTTAATTCCGATTTCTACAGTCCACCTCTTTTGTCATACCGAATCTTTACACAGTAACTCTACGAGTCACTCTCGGACCCCTCACTTGGAACCCACAAAACTGAAGGATCCGACCACAAGAAAGGCAATGTCACACAATACATCTGACAGTATTTTCGATGTAAAATTACGTACGCCGAGTCATAAAGTCTTCGGTAAATCCAATGTATTCCAGAGGTTTGAGATCGACGGGTGGAGGGGGAGTTTTTACCTAGGTCTTACTTAATCTGATCACCGATTATACTTAAAGTCAGATTTTTACCTTTTAGGACGGGACTCGTATGTCGAGAAATCCGAGGATGAGGAATTAAGTTTGTTTTTGTAGGTAGAACACCTAAGGTGTCTCGAAAGTCCATGTTTTACGACGGGTCAGAAGTGTTCAAGAACCTTCAGTCGGTCATGGGGGTAATATATCTGCTCGTTTTAGTTTTGAGTATCTTCACTCTACTGTACCGGTTTCGGTGCCTCTTTCCCAGTCTCGGTCTTTCGTCACGACTAGAGTCTTGAGGTTGAGACGTGGACAAGCACCGTCGTGTCGACAAAGATGTTATAAGAGTACCGTAACCTACCTTCGTTACCCATGTGAACGACCCTGTATACAGCAGTCCAGTCTGGTAAAAGTATCTGAATTCGTGACCTCTTCGACAGACGTTTTATTTAAGATACCATTTTATTCGTCTCACAAGGGACCTCACATCTAAACTTCTTAAAAAGATCTTCAAGTCTTAGAAAGACGTATGGTTCGTTTCCTGTTTATATAAAGATTGGTCGTTCTTTTATCGTTCTAATTTGAGGAGGGGTCAAGATTTGCGTCGGTTGTGGAAAAACGTTCTTGAAAAAAACACCTGAATGTAAAAAAAAAAAGGATTTTCGTTTGTCTCGGATGAATTTGTCCCTCTGATACTCTCTCTAAATCCTGTTCTTTCCGACAATAAAGAGGAATACACAATGAATGGAAAACGTTTAAGTTATCCGTGACTTTGGGTTATTAACAAGATAATAGAAGACGGTTAAAATGTGGAAAAAGGATTTATCAAAATACTACAATTCACCGACCTTCTCCATAAAAACACTAGTCCGACATGACTTCCGTGTAATATTATGTGACCTCTTTACGTACTAAATAAACAAAGCTAAAACTGAAAACTTTCTAAATGTAGACCTGTATCTATATATTTTGTTATCTCACAAAACGGTCATGTTTCCATTCTTGCCGAGTTGAAGTTGATCAAACTAAAACAGTGACGTCTCCATCTAGTCGTTGAGGTTTTACAAGAGTAATATCTGAACGTCTCTTGAACCAAACCCAGGACACTAGGGCGAAAACTTGAGGTCGGGACGACAAAACCGCTGTTCGGTTCTCCTGCCCTTTGATTGTACTTTGGGTCATTCTACGAACGGTAGTACAAATCTGTGGAATATGTGTAAAAGAATAGGTTGAGCTGTTGTCGGGACCTTCCAACCACGATAACCAAAGATGAAGACTTACTCTTTTGTCTCCGAACTCCTCCAGGTCAGTAAGGAGGTCTCGGTGTCTCTATTACCTAAGGTTTAGACTTGGGTCTAGAGAGTCGATAATTTGGGTATGAGAAAGCTTAATAAGTCGTGAAGAAAGGACCCAAAGGTACAAAGGTCGACATTTTGTACTAGTGATTTGTATAGAAAATCCCGAAGGGACCATCGAGTCAACCATTTCTTAGACGGACGTTACGCCTCTGGACCCAAACTAGGGACCTAACCCTTCTAGGGGACCCCTTCCTTTGGTGTTGGGTGAGGTCATAAGACCGGACCTCTTAAGGTACCCTGATAAGTACCCCAGTGTTTCTCAGTCTGTGTTGACTCACTGAAAGTGAATTGTTTTGGATAGAAAATCTTAACAACTGAATATTCTAATTAAATGGGTCTTGTTATGTCTATATGTCCTCCAGAAGTAATTCATTAAAAAGAGAAGGATGTGAAACAAGACTATTGTTAAGAATCAAATCATTTAGTTAATTCCCCAAAATAAAGAAGAAAAAAAAAAATCTAAATCTAAAAAATTGATATCTAAAACTGGATTGAGTCCAGAAAAATTTTACATCTTCGTTTTTCTACTGAGAGTTATATCCACGGTCATACTAAAATCTCCTGTTCCTTCTGTCCTCATTGAAAGAAGGTAAAAGACAGACCACACTCATCGAAGTCCCGTCCCTCATCCCACCACGACAAGACCAGGGTCCCTCTTCCACACCCCACCGGTCCACAGAAAAATAGACACGTAGTTCTGGGACTACGACCCTTTCTAACTCCTCTCCCCTCTTTCCCCTGCTGACTCCTGTTCTGCCAACCTACCGTAGTGGCTGAGTTGCCTGCACTCAAACTCGTTTAAGGTCCTCTATCTCCTCCTGTCCCTTCGGACCGCACGACGTCAGGTACCCTCAGTTTTTCTCAGTCTGTTCTGAATCGTTGACTTGTTCTGGGAACATTTATGAAAATTAAAGTGAAATATTACGACGACTTCAGGACAACGAAACCCCTTCCCAACTTTGTTTTGTTGTCAGTTCGACGTGGTACAGCCGGACGTCATAAAGACTTACCGGAGACAACGGTATTCGTCCAACGGGTCACGTGACGGGTCCGGACCACACACCACCTTGTACACCTGTTTTAAAGTGGTCTTGACCACCCTTCACAGTCATAAAGGAACGACCATCCACTGTTAGACGAATGTCTCTCTGAACCCTTCTTAATGCACAGACGTTCTACTGATATATACACACACATAAGCATAAATAGAAACGAGGGACCGACTTCCGGGACCTCGGGAGACGTACGTCTATCCCTTACGTAGATTTGGCGTTCACGGTCCCTTTCACCTTACTTAGTCCCATTCGCCTTCGTCAACTCTCTTCACCACTAAGTTAGAATCTCTAAAACTGTAAAAGTAAATCGTTCGTAACTGAGTTGTGGAAAAAAATTTGACTTTCATGACCCGTGTGTGAAGTAGAACTTACGTGATTGGTAGACCACCTTCTGGTCTGAAAGTTTGTCTATGATATTATGTCATACCACCCAAGGTACAAACTCCATACTTACCTCACATTACATTTGTTTCGTCTGTCCCATTGATAAAACGGTCTATCTTTTCATCGTTATTATAGATCTATAAAAATTTTCTATTTATCCCTTAAATGTTTGTTTCCTTTCCTCCTCTACCTCTCGTACGATCTGTTTCGTACACGTTTCCGGGACATAGGTGTTGTCCCCTCAACACTCCTTAGGTACTCCGGACCGGTATTTTGTCGTTCTGGTCTCTAGTTTTGACCCCGGTCCCACTTTGCAGTCCCCAGACCTACTGTTGTCTGTTTTCTGAGTCCGGATCCAGACGGTGAAGAGTCTACACCGAGGCTTGTTGCGTGTAATGGTGAGACTTAGAACAGAAGGAGTAAATATTTTACTTCCTTGATTGTCATGGAGAGAGTCTCTCAACACCCCAACTTTATTTTTATCGGATTAACGATGTTAAGGTCGTCATCATCCCGAGTCATTTACAGATGAGAATCATCGACATCGGTAGTATCGTTAGTAATTAAAATGTTATTTTAGTTATTGACTTTTACACTTATCACAAGTATAATCTGAAGAGTTCACAGAAAGTATTTCTCTCAAAATAACCCGACAGGTCATTTTGAGAGACACTTTTACCTTTTCAAGAGGAAGACGTGGTCGGTCAAGTAATCGGTAATCGACGTAGACCGAGAACTCGTAAGCTTACACTGGTCACATCGACTCTTTGACGTGAAAAACAAACTAAAATAATTGAAGTTTATGATGACACATTCTGTCGCTTCCACGTCTCAGTTCTTTAGTATCTTACAAATTACACGTCCCTTGAGATCTCTAACTATATTTGAAAGGAGTAAGAAGGGGGTGGGGGTGGTGGTGACGATGGTAAAAAGTTTATACCTTTACCTCCGAGTCTCTCCTTTTGACTGAAAGGGTCCCAGTGTGTCGATTTTTCTGAATCGTCATCTTGGGTCGTCCAGAAGACCGGAGGAGCCCGGTCCGAGAATAGTAGGACTTCAAACCAGTCTAACAGGAGAGGTGAATTCTTTCATATTATAGACAGCGGATTCGAAGGACCAAAGACCACAGTAGTAGTCGGTGGGGAGAAAAGGGGTGGTACATGTAAAGACGAGGAAAAAAGGAGTATATGTACGACATGGGTAATCTAGGGGTTATTAGGTATTGAGTGACTGTCTACAGAATCAGGGATTAAAACTGTGTACGATTACCCTTTGAGATACATAACCGTTGTTGAGTAAATCTTGTTTTACGGGTCTGGTGACAAAAGTATTGATCATGAAAAAACAACATCAACATGACCTCATAGTAACTACAGCAACAGTGAAACGGACCACCAATTTTGTTTCACAGTTGTTTCTGGAAGAAAATCATAAATATTTTATACTCGGATTTAAGAAATAGGAACCTTGTGATTCCACTAACTTGTTGAGTGAATCGTTCAGTAACTAATTTCTCTCTACTAGTCCATGTCTGTGTTCAGGAACGTTGTTGACCACATCAGTAGGAATTTGAGTCTCCGTCTAGACGACCCCCGGAGAACACCATGTACCAGATGTTTATATCGAGAAAGAAAGGAGACACCTGTCTTCGAAGTCGGGAAGAGACAACGTCTGGGACCACTCCTCACCGGACACCACAGGCCCTCGACTGGACTTCCAAACGTCGGACCAAGAGAAGGAAGGACTCGGAACCCGCCCAGTTCCTCCCCGTCCCACGTATCGACTCCCTCCGTACCCGTCCAGTCGACGACGACGACGACGACGACGACGCAGTGATCGTGACTGAATAAGAATCCAGAGTGTCACGAGATGACACTTCACCTTCTCCAGGAATTGAGAACCGTAGGACTCATGAACGGTAGTGCGGGACGTACGTCTTCCCGTAAGTGTTAGAACTTGAGTCAGAAGAGAACCGGACGTCCTAACGACTTGAGACGCGAGGTTTGTGTGACAACAGACGCCAAGATCTTCTAAGAAAGTCCGAGGAGAAAGTCGGACTTAACACTAAAAGTCAGTCAAATCGAGTAAGAATGAGTGAGGAACTTTTACTTTCACAATCAACAAGTCAGCACGGACTGAGAAACACTGGGATACCTGACACCGGGTGGTCCGAAGAGACACGAACCTCAAGAGGTCCATTCTTATGATCGTACCCAACGGTAAGGGAAGAGATCCCCCAGAAGGGCTGGGTCCCTAGTTTGGACCCAGAAGGTGTGACGTCCGTCTAAGAAATGGTAGACTCGGTGATCCTAGAGGACGTTTTCGATGAGGAGTCTATTTGTAAGGGACTGGAGGTGGGAGTTTTTCGTTTAATCGTGGAGGGGTGAGGGACTTTTAGAGAGAGTGTTTGAGAGAGAGAGAGTGTGTGTGTGAGAGAGAGTGTGTGTATGAAAAAGAGAGAGTGTGTGTGTGTGTGTGAGAGAGAAAGTGTGTGTGTGTGTGAGAAAGAGTGTGAGACAGTGTACGTATGGCAGAAAGAGTGTATGAGAGAGTGTGTGTAAGTGAGAGAGAGAGTATGTGTGTGTGAGAAAGAGTGTGTGTGAGAGAGTGTGTGTGTGAGAGAAAGAGTGTGTGTGTGAGAAAAAGAGTATGTGTGTGAGAAGGAGAGAGAGAGTGCGTGAGAAAGAGTGTGTGAGAGAGAGAGAGTGTGTGTGTGGGGGGGGGAAGAGTGTGTGTGTGTGTGTTTCATCTAGAGTAACGTAGAAATAAACTATAAAAGAAATACTAAGAATAGTAGACGAGTATCAAACTTTACTGTATAGTAAAGTACTAATAAACAAATTATAGTTAGAGGAGTCTGACATCTAAGATACTCCCATCCCTAACAAAGACAAAATAAGACTTCGAAATCAGGTCAGGGTCCGTGACACAACCTCGAATCTTTTATAGATAACTTAATGTTGTATTTACTTTATTTTCGTCGTATGGTCAATCGATGGTCGACCAAATCGTGGATTTTTGTTCCTTATTAACAACTCACTCAGGATGACTCTAAAGATACATCGAAGAGGAAGTCATCTACCAAATCCCCACTATAACGGACTTCTGATCGACCCTGTATCGACTCTCACTGACTGTTTGTTGTTTTCGTTTCATTACTCACTTAAACACCAACGGAACATTTGCACTGACACTTTTTTCGGTTATAACTTATAAATCCTTTTGCTTTCGAGGATGAGTGAGTAGGGTGGGGGAGGGTGGAGATGTGACGTTGGGGGGGCGGATGGGGCTTTGGTCCCGGTTCTGTTAAACGAGTTGAGAGGTAAAGTAACACTTACTCACCTATAACACACCTTCAGTAAAGAACAGACTGTCTAACATCCATGTTTTTTTGAACAAAAATTGAAAGAAAACACTTTTTCTTCTTGTCGATAAACACTAACTTTTTTTTTAATAAAGAATAGATGACAGAGGTCCAAGGAAGACACGTCTACCCAGAAGTCTTCCCGGAAACGACTTGTCCTACTACCCACATTTGTACGTACTCTACCCTCAACTGCTCCAGACCCGATATCTACCCAACCTCGATCCCCTAAGGTCCGTTCATCTCCGGTGCACCCACCTTAAAGGACCCGTTTTTCCCCTTTGTGACGATAATCACCACTAAAAGTAATGGAAAACGAGACAATATACGGTACAGTGAAAGAGGAATGGTAGGAGGTGGAAGGTGGCACTTTTTAGAAGTCGTTTTAAGGAGTGACTACGGAACCCACCATCCAAAGGGAAACCTGTCGACACCTTAAACTTCTCAGAATGAATTTCCAATAGATCGTTTTCGACGGTGCCAACGTTATGAGTCTTGTTAGTGTTTTTTTGTACTAACACATTACTTTTCCTGTGAAGACACTATAAGAAAGGTTTTTGGGTATCGGAGACAGATTACTCTTTTTGTAGTCTGGCTGTCTTAACCCTCTATAAGAGGACCTACACGTACACACGATTCAGGGAAGTCGGCACAGATTGAGAAACGCTGGGGTACCTGACATCGGGTGGTCCGAGGAGACAGGTGCCCTAAGAGGTCCGTTTTTATGACCTCACCCATCGGTACGGGAGGATAGTCTCTCGAAGGGTCGGGTCCCTAGTTTGGTTGTAGAGAAGACGGAGGACATAACCGTCCGTCCAAGAAATGGTGATCGTGGTGGACCTTTAGGGAAAGAGGACCTGTGGACTGGTCACAAGGACTCCTGACAGTTCCATTACTTTTTCCTTTCTGACCTTTTGGTAGTGTCTGTTCTGCTCCGATCCCTCTGTCGTTTTGACTGACATTACACCATGGACCTTGTCTTTCTCCTGTACTTACCTTTCTCCTACTTTAGGTTTATTTCAGGTCAATTATAACCAAAATTAATTTTCAAATTATCCGTATATAGTTACTATTAAAGAAACAAAACTGTTTTCATCCTACAATTGTCACTGCTTTGACCTACTCCCCATTCCCCGTCAACAGACGTTGTGAGGACGTTGAAAAGACATTTAGACTTTAAGGAGGTCTTGTTTGTCAAATAAATTTCCATTTCGGAGTACTGATTTTATCACTGACGAAAGACATTTAGATTTTAATAAGGTTTTATTCGTCAAATAAATTTCTATTTTGGAGTTTTGATTTTATCAGTTACAACCGAGTAACGATTTGATCATCCCCTTCCTTCATTTTATTTAATGATTTCAACAAACAAAAAACAAACAAAAAAATCAAATAAATTTGTTTCATTAGTGCTTTTCCTTTTGAGGAACGGTTCGTCTGTCACTGTAAACAACAGTCACAGGGACAACGGTTTCCAGTTCCAAAACCGAGGGAGTACGTCATACCAGTAGTGACGATTTCCCTTTTTTTTTTTAATAAGACTGTAAACAGCTTTACTACTCCTTCTGAAATAAGTTTTGGTAACTTTATCCTCAGTTCTGATATCTTTGTGCCCTCTCTCTACCCCGAATAGAGACTCACATTGTTAAAGTTTACCCCTAAATATCGGTTCCTCGTCCCACTCTCCCAGTTACCTGCCTTTTAGTGATTCTTCTCTATAGTTCCTCCCCGCCGAAGAGTGATTTGGTTGAATCGTCCTTAGAACGGCTTTCGTCCGGTTCATGTGGTTTCCACTCCCTACTCCTTGAACCAGTCTATAGGTTCCGCTACTCTTTAGTTCCCCTGTCCCCATCAAGTAGTTTGACTGAATCGTCCTAAGACCGAGTCTGATCCGATCAACAACAACAAGTCAGTGGTTCAGTACAGGCTGAGACACTGAGGTACCTGACGTCGTGCGGTCCGAGGAGAGAGGAGTCGATGGAGGATCTAAAACGAGTCTAAGTACAGGTGACTCAGTTACCATGATAGATTGGTAGAGTAGGAGACGGTGGGCGAAGAGGAAAACGGTCTGACCCGATCCGTCCGGTGTCTGTCCTACTCCTTCCCGTGTCTCCCCGGGGTTCCAACTCCAGTTCCGTTCTTCTCCCAAGTCTCCTTGGACTGAATCCGACGACGACGACGATTCAACGAAGTCAACACAGGCTGAGACGCTGGGGTATCTGCCGTCGGGTGGTCCGAGGGGGTAGGGACCCTAAGAGGTCCGTTCTTGTGACCTCACCCAACGGTAAAGGAAGAGGTTACGCACTTTCACTTTTCACTTTCACTTCAGTGAGTCAGCACAGGCGGAGAAGCACTGGGGTACCTGACGTCGGGTGGTCCGAGGAGGTAGGTACCCTAAGAGGTCCGTTCTCATGACCTCACCCCACGGTAACGGAAGAGGCCTGAATCCAACTCTCCCCGAAACAGTAGTAGTCAGTACGGTCGTGGTACACTAAGGGTAAACTCACTACGAGATAATACTCGTAAATGGGACGAACTAAGGATAGGTCCACTAAACCAACGTAGGTGTCAGTGCAGGTATCAGAACCCCCCTAAGGGACTATCGAGTCGACCATTTCTTAGGTGGACGTAACGGCCTCTGGACCCAAACTAGGGACACGACCCTTCTAGGGGACCTCTTCCCTTTCCGATGGGTGAGGTCATAAGACCGGACCTCTTAAGGTCCCTGAAATTTCGGGTGCCCCAGTTTTTCTCAGTCTGTGTTGACTCACGGAAAGTGAAAGTGAAAGACAGTATCAGAACCGTATCACGTCGGACCCTCGTCTAAAGTGGACACTAAAGTGTAAGTGGTAGACCTAGAACCGGTAACCGAAAAGACCCAACTACAATATACTCGGTCAAAGGAGGGTTTAACTAACCCAACACCCAGATCTCTGTTGTCCGAAACTCTTAGACCGGACATTAAAATGTCTACCAAACCATGGATCTTAGGTAGTCCGTCAAGAGAGGGTCTCGTCTTCAGTAACAAGGTCAGTTTTCTAGGAATGTGTCTAGGAATGTATCATTCCTGAAATGAATGCCTCGTTTGTGCTTAGGGTAGTAGACTACCAACTCCAGTTCCCGGTCCTCCCGAAATAAAGGGAGACCCGGCCGGGTCGTGTAAGTAATCGTGATTGTACAGGTCCAGACGTCCCGAAACGTTTTTAGTTATTCGAGTCAGGGGTAAACGTAATGAGAGCCACATTTTACAGTACCGATGAACAGTAAACCCGTTCAAAACCTAGTCACACGAAGGTGTATTTCGGTTCACTGCTTTACTCCTGTCGGTCCGTTATAGTTCGTCTTGGTCAAAGCCAAAAACCGGACATAAGACCGGATTTTAATAGAAGTGTTATCGGGGTAAAGAGGTGGACCGAAACCGACACCCCGTCGAATCTCGAGGTAGACGTCTCTCTATCTGACACAGTACCCCTCTCGAACCCCCTTCCCAACTACCTCCAACTGTAACCGTGTACCTGGCTCGACAACTTTTGAATTCAAGTTTCAACCAAAAAAAACAAAAAAAAAAACCCCCCCCCCTAAGTCGAGGTTTTTTTTGAAGTATTTGATTGTGTAAGACTGAGAGGGTTGAGAATTTATTTAAGACTTTCCTGTATTTTCTTCCAGTATTTTAGGTTCTTTTAGGTACAGATGGACATTCCAGGAGAACAAGACGACAATGACTTTAACACAAAAAAGGGAATCCCCTATAAAATTATATACCTCTTCCACTTTGCCACCGATCGTATAACCCGTTTTACATTGGTAATAATTCGTTGTGCCACTGTTCAACAGTCGAAAATGGGATTGTAACCACCAAAAAATTCATAGGGTGGTCACTTATTTCGTCGTTTGTGTCCTCGGAATACAGAACCTTCTCCGTCCGTTTTTTATATATTTGCAAAGTAATAAAGACTTCAGAAGTGTCCCAAAAAACAGTGGAAGGAAAGTAAAAGGAAGAACGTTTCAAGAAATTAAAATTACGGTGGAGAATCGGTCGAAAGTTTTATTTTAATTATATACAGATACTGAAGTAAAGAAAAGTCGTCAAATATTATAAATTCCTGTTCGGTCAGTATTAAATAAATATTTTAAACTAGGGTAAAGACAAAGAGATAAAACAGAGGATCTTTCGTCTCCTTTTATAGGGATTTATCTAGACTTTTTTTAATCTGTAACTTGAAATGAAAGGGGGTTTATGATGTTTATTTTAATCTCGTAAACAGAGTTCTTTTTAATTCCCTTTCTTGTAACGTAGTAAACCTTTAGTCTAATGATTTTATAGTCCAGACCTATTAATTCAAACATGTCCAGTCCTTATTCTTTCAGATAAATAAGACCAAAATACGGAGTAGAAGACACACCCATGACAAAAGACATTATTCTGCAGACACGAAGGACTTAAGATATGGTGGAGTTGCAGTTTACTCAAAACTTTCAAAGTGAACAGTATGGGACTAATAAACAGTCACATGTACCTTCTTCTTTTCCTGCCCTTTTACTATGACTGTGAATTTAATTGACTTTGTTATAAATTAACACCTCGGTCGGAGGTGGGGGACGGTACCGGGGAGACTGATGTCTCTCTTTTCCGTGAAATCCTAGTTAACAGACAATACAATGGAGAACGGTCAAAAGAAAGAAAAAAAGAGATCATGTTTTCCTCCTTGAAAAGGAAAACTAGTACATGAAGACAGAGGAGTCATGAGTTTCCATCGTTTCATGTACCACATTAAAGTAACCCGTCTCAGTTTGGGTCGAACTCAAACCCTTCCACAGTTTTAACATAAGATCTTTATGTCCGTCTAGACATCCCGACAACCAAAGGTGAGTATGGCTCTCAGTACCACGAAAGGGTACAAATTCTTTCCGACACTCCTTGACTCTTACGGAGGTTGACGTGTTAGTCGCACAACTCCAAACTGTGACAGTAAAGTCACAATGGTGGGGTAGAGTCTCGTGAATTGGGCTTTGACCCCTACTCGAACTTACAACCATTATAATACTGCAGTGACGCACTAAAATTACATGTCGAGTCCTCACTTTCGGTGCGAACATTTTTATAAAGAAACATTTCCCTTTCTTTCTCTCTTGTTTTCTTTTTTTTTTCCTTTCCTCCCTCTCTCCTTTCTTTCTTTCTTTTGTCTTTTTCTTTACGACACATTCGGTTAATATCTGATCCTACTCGAACAAACGTTTCGGCAAGCACAAGTTTTTATCTTTATTGTAAGATCTGTCTCTGGGTCTGAGTTGACGCATGTCTGTACGTAATTCGACACAAAACTGACGTCCAGAGAGGAACGTCCACCGACAACAGTTCCAGTGGTGGCATACACTTGTGTCCCGAAGAGGACTGTTCCTCCTCCCATCCCGCTCCCCCGTAGACTGCAGGAAGACGGTGAGGTAGAGTGAAAGTCGTCACGGGTCTCTTCGGTTCGAGTGCCTGGGACCACCAGTGCAACCCCCCAGGCCCCGTGGAAGGGTCGACACAGTCCAGCGAATTTCTCCCAAACGTCGTAAACCCCCTTTCGTGTTTGGTATTGAGAACGAGTCGTATGTCTGGTCGTCCCTGGGGGCTCCTCCCTTCCTCATGTCAGGTCGTGTCTCTTCCGACATAATAAATCCAACGACCTATTATCCGTCTATTTCGACCTATTTCGTCTGTGGTGTAGACGTCCGTCGCCGGTGAGGTAGAATAGGTCACGGTCGTGGGCCCAGAACGGAAGGTCTGGGTGTGTCCCGAGGAAGTCTCGGTCTGCTCCCGCTCTCCCGTCCGTCGGAGGGCACAGTAGTGTTCTCGATTTCACGGGTATAACCACCAGTCTTGTCGTAGAGTTCCCGTCACTATACAAGAGAGGTCGTTGAGCAAACTTCCGTGTCGAGATTCTCACAACGGAAAGAAGTGTTCCAGTCTCTTCCGTTTCTGTCAATTCCGGTCTTCTAGTCCGTCACCTCACTACCTTGACTTATGGGGGGCTCTTCCGGTCCGGAAATAAGGACGGGAACCGAGGCAGAGAAGGCCGTGAGGGGTTGGGGAACGGTTGTCCGGCGGCCGTCGTTTCACCGGTCCCTCGGTGCCCAACCCAAAGGGTGACAAAAACTCTAGTGTCACGTGACGTGGGAGGAGTACTCTACTAGACACCGGACTCAAGGGTCCCGTGGAATGTCCCCGGTCGGTTCACTCCGACGTATGTGGTCGGCGACCCGATCCAAGTGGACATTGGGTCTACAACCTTGTGAAACTCAATTTCCTTCGAACAGGGGTACACTCCTTAATCTCCGAGACGGAGGGATTCAATTTGAAGTTTCACTGTCACACACTTGCCCTTCATGTGTCACAGACCCTAAGGACCTCGTGGTCGGTCTACTCTGTAAGGTCTAGAAAGAGAAGGTTCAGATTAAATACGGACCTACGGTCGGACCCGTCTTTTCCGGGACATTCCTCACGTCAGGAGAACACACCGGAACAGGGAGAAGAGTTCAGACTCCCCCAACGCCCGGTGGACCCCGACTTCTCAAGGGTGCAGTCAGGGGCCTCGAACATCACTGTTCGTCCGATTCGAAAGTGGAAATAAGTAACCGTGTCCTCAATACCTCCTTAGAATCGTGCGATTGAAACCCCACCTCCTTTTCTAGTCCGAGTACTTTTTCTCTTAACAAGAGTCGGAAGAGGGCATAAGGTCATACTGGATTATTTTGTAGTCTAGATCGACGTTCTTCATCGAGAAATTAGGGGTCCGGACACCTAATGGATGAACCATCTAAAAGGACTCGTGTGACATTTAGGTCTCCGTTACAGGAGGGGTGACCGTTTACGGGTGGGGTCAATGACGGTTGGAGAGACGTTCATAAGTTCCGTCGTCAAATAATTAAAATTATAATAGTATTCATTTTGGATCAGTTCTCCGTGTAGAAGACGTCTCCTTAAGTCAAATCAAAAGGTCTCGGTCTCTAGTTATCGAACCTCGTTCTCAGGTTCTCTCAGTACCCGTGGTAGAACTTCCCCAGGACCCAGATCGACCTCAGGACGGAGAGAGGAATAATCGAGTCACTAAAACTCATTCAGTGGATCCGAGAGTCGAAACCTAAAAGACAGGTACTTACCTCGATGTCTCACATCACCTCCCCCCCTTTTTGGGATTCTTGACTCGAGACTCGTAAACTCCAATTCACTGAACCATACAGAGTGGGCAAGATTCCGTGGGTGAAAAAAAGGAAATACAAATGGTAGAGACTTTGAACCTACGTAGAGTGTTAGTTACTGACTTAAAATTACCACGTACTCTATCACCACGTAGACTCTTGATGAAGGAAACTCGAACACGAAGACTCGACCCAAACGAGTAGACTTTTACTTCGTCAACCTCGAGACTTACCAGGTGAGACCCCGGAAGGGGGTGACCACCCCAATTACTTCTGGACTGAATTGGAAAATCACTGGAATAGGGTGGAAAAGGAACGGACCAGATCAAATAAGAGAGAACCTCTTTCAAGACTTCAAAGGACTCTACAGGTTCTTCGTCCCTGTGTAAGAAAGACGTCACTGCTAATTACTCTACCACGGTCAGGGGTGGTCCCAGTCTCTGACCAGTACTCGTATTCTTAAACTACAGGTTTTACGAAGAAATAAGTGTATGTCGAGGAACTACACTAACCGTCACCCCTGTACCGACTCTGACACGTGTCCACTCAGTCCCGTTACTAATGTACGTAGAGGGACCAAGACTCGTCCAGTGTCCCACCTTTGGGACTTCTAGGACTTAGTGTGGGTTCCTCGAGGGACTCGTAGAAGTCTCTACCTCTCTCTTCCTCGACCTCCGTCCTGGTGTACCGGGATCTTGGAGGGGTAGTAGACATTCTGGATGGAGTAAGGTGGTAATCCTAGGGACGAAAGGACGGGATTTGTAACCCAAACAAAACGAAGAAGAAAGTGTCATATATATTTTTCTTAATGAAAATTTCGGATGCTGTCGTGAATGGAAAGTTGGTGTAAACGAATGAACTAAAACTTCGAAGAGACAAAGAAAGTCTTGCGAGGTAAATCAGCCAAATGATAGTTCAACGTACACCAATAAAGTATTGTTGTTCTATTGAAGTCTTTCTTAATGTTTAGATTCTCTTTTGGAAAGACTTGAGAGACGGAAACATTTGTAGGGATCGCCTTGAACTTACAAAAGAGTTGTACAAAAACTGTGTCAAAAGGTCAGTTTAGTACACTCGAGACTGTAAGACGACCTTTATCGAAGAGCTAAGTTCTCGAGATAAACCCCCTGAGCAGAAGATGAAAGTGTGGGAACACTTTGGAGAAGACCATTTATGTGTTTCATCATGAGGTACCAAAGAATAAGACTAACCGTCTCTGGGATTCTTTTGTTATCTAACCAGAGTCGAACGATTGTCGACTAAGAAAGACCAGAGACTTAAAATAAAGGTCACCCTTCAGGGACTGCTACGGTAGAACTACTGCGGGGAACAAAGGTCCGTCACTCTTCTTTACTTTTACATGTTAAAACCATGTCCTACCAACTCCCGTAGACCTTTGACCACATCGTGGCTCCTCTTCCGTACTCGAACCTAAAGTTCGTCCACCGTCAACTTTTGCAACCGAGACAGGAAACAGATCGTCTGGAATAAAAGACACTGGAAAGAAAGAGACTCGAAGTAAGAGGAGTGAACATTTACTCCTCTGGTATCATGGAGTGTCACAATAAGACTTCTAATTTGTTAGAATGTATGCTTACGCGGATGATGTCAGGGGTAGTTCGTCATCATAAACTTGAATGGGGAAGGAGAGTGAAGGGGCAACGAAAATCTTCGGAACAAATACTGAAACAACCAAACTTAAAACTAAAATAAAAACAAAAAGTCAGTTGTTTCACATTTTGGACCCACAAAAATGCCGTCAAAAGTACCATGTGTAACATACGTCACATTTGAACTCTCTCTTTTTACTCGTTTTAGACACTGAATCTGTTCCGACCTTTTTTACAATGCACCTTCTCTCATTGTAAAAAAGGGTTATTGATACTTGTCTGAAATTTCTCAGATTTTCTTATTTACCGAAGTCGTATATTTTACGAAGAGTACACACACACGAGTCAACGGAGTCACCATAGGTTGAGAAACACTGGGGTACCTTACATCAGGCGGTCTGAGAAGACAGGTACCTTAAGAGGCCCGTTCTTATGACCTCACCCAACGGTAAGGGACGAGGTAAAGAAAGAGATCCCCTCGAAGGACTGGGTCCCTAACTTGGACCCAGAGGACTTAATCGTCCACCTAAGCAATGACTCGGCGGACCCTTCAGGTATTTTATGAAGATACCGTAGAGGGTCCTGATTTAGTAGGAGGGTCCCATCTCGACCCCTGCACCAGAGAAGGTCTGGCGACCTTTCAGTCCAGAGGAGCTGACGTAGTCTTAAGACCTTCCCTCACCTTCCACTTTCGGTTTAGGACGGGACTTCCAGACCCAGTGGAGTCTAAGAGGCGGGTCTGGGAGAAAGTGACCGTGTTCGGAGATCGACCGGTAATTAAATTTATATGTAAAAAGTCCCTGAAAGGACCAGGTCACCGATTCTGAGGTACGAGGGTTACGTCCCCTCATCCAAGCTAGGGACCAATCCCTTGATCTAGGGTGTACGGAACTGATTTTGGATCCAACCGACGTGACCCAAGATCAGCTCCGTACACTCTATGCATAAAATATATACGTAAAAGGTTACATTTTTCGGACATGACAGGTATGCGATTTCTAAGACCGACAGAGAAGGAAGGGTTGTGTTCAAGGATTCCACAACCGGTTCTCTTGGGTCCGGCGGAGGGAGTCTAAAATCCTGTCACTCTGGGTGTCGAGACAGGACTGGAGCGTTTCTGTACGACCGTCCAGCCGACAACACTTCACAACTTAGGATGGTTCTTCTAAACAAGTCTAAAAAATCTGAAGGTATAAATAAATTCTCCTTCAAAAAAAAAAAAAAAATTCAAATGAACAGACTTAAAAGATTAAAAGATATTATGTGTATATAACGTTGGTATTATCCCTCCGAAGGGAACACCGAGTCTACCATTTCGCAGACGGACGTTACGCCTCCTGACCCTAAGCTAGGGACCCACCCTTTCTAGGGAACCTCTTCCTTTACCGTTGGGTGAGGTCATAAGAACGGACCTTTTAAGGTACCTGTTTCCTCGGACCACTCGATGTGTCAGGTACCCCAGCGTTGGTATTATTATGTTTCAAGTAAAAAAATTTTTTCTTTTGATATGGGTTCGGTAACACCCTCTCAAGTAATGTACCTCCTATCATAGGTTAACCGAACGGAGAGGATTGGTCTAATTAGACCAATTCTGTTACCTATCTCAGTTTCCACTGAATTATAGTCATACAATGGTTGAAGGGACCAAGAAAAAAGAAAAAACGTCAAAACTTAGAGTGAATAAAATCGTTACTGTCATAAGAATGTTTTCCTATTAAAATTATTTCTAGGAAATTACTCGTCGAGAGTGAATATGTATAAATACTTAGTAGAAACCAAGACATTCTCGGGTATCTTCATTATTGTAGTATGTCTCTTTACATCAATGTAACTTCTTAAATTTTCTAGTGTCCTTTCCGTAGACCGAGGACGAAATTGAAAAGGATTCAACTGGTATTTATTCGACAGACGTCATCGACGGGGACTCTGTCCCCTGTTGTCTTGTATCAGTGTGTACTACTCGACCAAAGGTCTCCGTGAGAGAAGGTTAGATCTAGAGGAGTAAGTTCCAGTCCTGTGTACCTCTGCACCTTCAGAAAATAACCGGTACGATCGGACGGTCTTATAAAGGTAAGGCGTAAGACCAAATAATTGTTTCTTACACCTTCACCAACGTTGGCGTCATCTCCTTCCACTTACGTCTCTGTTTGTAATAACACAGGTAAATGTTAAACTCCTTCACTGAGAGTTCCCGTCGTGACCTGTCACGTCGGCGGGAGGACAGGTAAGATGACACTGTTAGTCTGACACGGGTCGGGGCGGGGCGAGGCGAGACTTTCGACTTCGATGGTAGTGTATAGGGAGTTCTCTATTAAACGTGTAAAGAGAAGGGGTAAGGGTCGGGGTCGGAAATTTACAGTCACGTCAGAGATTTTTGATTCTGTCCATCTAGTACCGTAGGTTCAAAACTTTCTAAAGTCGGAGATAAGTCAGTCAGTCAAGTCAGTGAGCCAGAACAGGCTGAGAAACACTGGGGTACCTGACGTCGTGTGGTCCGAAGGTCGGTAGAGTAGGAGACAGCAGGGGAAGAGGAAGGTGGTAGTTAGAAAGGGTCGTAGTCCCAGAAAAGGTTACTCAGTCGAGAAGAGTAGTCCACCGGTTTCATAACCTCAAAGTCGAAGTCGTAGTCAGGAAGGTTACTTATAAGTCTTGACTAAAGGAAATTCTACCTGACCAACCTAGAGGAACGTCAGGTTCCCTGAGTTCTTAGAAGAGGTTATGGTGTCAAGTTTTCGTAGTTAAAAGTCACGAGTCGAAAGAAACAACAAGTCAAAAGTGTGGGTATGTACTGATGACCTTTTTGGTATCGAAACTGATCTACCTGGAAACAACTGTTTCACTACAGAGACGAAAAATTATACGACAGATCAACCAGTCTTGATAAGAAGGTTCCTCCTTCGTAGAAAATTAAAGTACCGACGTCAGTGGTAGACGTCACTAAAAACTCGGGGGGGTTTTATTTCATAGAGTGACAAAGGTAACAAAGGGGTAGATAAATGGTGCTTCACTACCCTGACCTATGGCATAATAAAAAGACTTACAACTTAAAATTCGGTTGAAAAAGTGAGAGGAGAAAATGAAAGTAGTTCTCCGAGGAATCAAGAAGAAACGACAGGCGACATTCCCACCACAGAGAACTAAGGTCGAACACGAAGTAGGTCGGGTTGTAAAGTGTGTCACATGAGACGTATATTCAATTTATTCGTCCGACTGTCATAAGTCGGAACTACACGAGGAAAGGATTAAACCTTGGTCAGACTACATATTGACAAAATTTTGTGTAGGAATTCCCTGAAGGGACCAATTCTGAGTCCGAAGGTCTTGTCCCCCACGTCTAAGCTAAGGATCAACCCCTTAATTCTAGGGTGTACGGTACGTCACGTTGGTTTTCTGTTATATAATTGATTTATTTAATTATAGGAAATGTAAAAAGTTTTTACTTTTCCTAGAAATCGAAGACAACAACAAATCAGTAATACAGGTTGAGAAACGTTGAGGTACCTGACATCGGGTGGTCCGAGGAGACAGGTACCTTAAAAAGTCCGTTCTTATGACCTCACCCAACGGTCAAAAGAAGAGGTCCTTTCGAAGGGTTGAGTCCTTAGCTTGGGCGTAGAGAACACAGTGGACGTAACGTCCGTCTAAGAAATAGTGATTCGGTGGACCCTTCGGACTAGAAATCGGATCGAAATTGTAATTTACTCGAGATTCATCTGTATCCCTAGTAAGGTTGGGTCCCTAGTTTGGGTCCAGAGGGTGTAACTTCCGTCTCACAAATGGTCGACTCGGTGGTTCTTTCGAATTAATCTGTATTGGTCTGTAATATCAATTACTCTCAGACCCTAAAGAGTCAATACGATCAAACACTAAAACCAAAACAAAGACCTTTCGTTTTGTTTTATTTTGTTATGGTATCCTGTATTTCGAGGTTGGTCGTTACCAAATCACTAGAGACCAAGGAGTTAGGTGAAATATTTGAAACTTTGTCTATTTTCTGTCTTCACACGGACACTTAAGTTCTCTTACCTATAGGGAATGATCTAAACCTGTAAAGGGCCTGTAAAGGGTCCGTAAAATCTCCGTAGTTGTATGGTCTCTTCGAACACTTTTGGACCATAATGTAGTGGAAACTGAGGTGAGTAACATAATTAATCCTCTTCGTTCGTTTAACATTCGTTCGTTCGTGGAAGGTTTTGTCGTAGATGAAACTACAGTAACTGATACGATTTCGGAAACTGCACACCTAGTGTCGTTTGACACCTTATAAGAATTTCTCTACCCTTATGGTCTGGTGGAATGGACGGGGGACTCTTTGGTTTTACATCCTGTTCTTCGTTGTCAATCTTGGTCTGTGCTTTGTTGTCTGACCAAGTTTTGACTCTTTCCTGATGCAGTTCCGACATATAACAGTGGAACGAATGAATTGAATATACGTCTCCTATAGTCCGCTTTACGACCCGACCTACTTCGTGTTTGACCTCAGTTCTAGAGACCCTCTCTATAGTCATTGGTGTCCATACGTCTACTGTGGTGAAATTACCGTCTTTCACTTCTCCTTGATTCAGAGAACTACTTCTACTTTCACTTTTTCGACCGAATTTTGAGTCGTAAGTTTTTAGACTCTGGTACTGTAGGTCACGGTGGTGAAGTACCGTTTATCTACCCCTTTTACACCTTTGTCATAGTCTAAAGTAAAAGGACCCGAGATTTTATTTACATCTGTCACTGACGTCGGTACTTTAATTTTCTGAGAACGAGGAACCTTCTTGTCGATACAGTTTGGATATGTCACAAAAATTTTCGTCTCTGTAGTGAAACGACTGTTTCGAGGTATATCAGTTCCGATACCAAAAAGATCATCAGTACATACCTACACTCTCAACCTGGTATTTGTTCCGACTCGTGACTTCTTAACTACGAAAGTTGAACACCACGATCTCTTCTGAGAACTGTCGGGGGACCTGTAGTTCCTCTAGTTTGGTCAGTTATGATTTCCTTTAGTTGGGACTTATAACAAACCTTCTAGACTACGACTTCAACTTCGAGGTCATGAAACCGGTGGACTACACTTCTCGACTGAGTAACCCTTTCTGGGACTACGACCCTTTTTGACTCCCGTTCTCCTCTTCATCCGTTGTCTCTTACTCTACCAACCTACCGTAGTGGCTGACCTACCTACACTCAAATTCGTTCGAGGTCCTCAACTACTACTTGTCTCTTCGGACCGTACGACGTCAGGTAACCCAATGTTTCTCAACCTGTGCTGAATCACTGACTTGTTGTTGTTCGTTTAACATGTGGTTGGAGACACACTACTTGACATAGGGTTACCGAACCTGTGTCAAGAAAAATATTACTCGAAACGTAATAATGTCAAAACTATATATACATGACATCTTTTGAACTTTTAAGGTCTTCGTTTGAATTTATACATTGCCGAAAGAAAAGGTTGACGAGTTTTTAGTGGTGACAAGTCGGAATCGTGTACTCACATAAAAAAGTTCCTTTCAATAACTTCGGACCCTTGTTCCGGACTTCGTGACGGTGGTGACCATTTGCACCTGGATGAGGTCTCCGTTGCCGGGAGGTAAAGACCCTGTTGAAAGTCCGTGTGAAGGAAGTCCTTGTAAAGGACTCTTCACGTCAGTTCGAAATTTTCTCTTTTAAACACTTCGTTCTAGGGTCTCTACACAGACTTAATTTAACGGAAATAAGATTCTGTTCATATCAAAAAAGTAAGATTAAGAAAATATACCCTTCAGTAATAGTGGGGAACTCTGTTAGTCGAGTCATAAGTCTCCTAAGACCAGAGACTGGAGTATTTTGGACGAACAATCGGAGTACGTAGAAAGGGATGAAAAGGTAATTGTGAACTTGTCTGTTTTTTTTTTTAGTCTAAAAGTGACGGGATGGAGTGGGGGGTTGTAGTATTTTTATTAACAAGGTCCCTAGTCTATGACAGTACATACATGTTCCTATTAAGTCTTAGAACATGAGTCAGTCTCCCTTTAGATCTCCTTGGTTGATGTCAAGTCCTGATACTTTTCCGAGTCATTTTCGTGACTGGACGTGATGGGGAATATGTAGTACTCCAAGTATCATCTCATACCGAAAGGAATGACTTATACCAGACAGTTTTTAACAAAACAAAACAAAGTCTTTCGATTGTAGAGAAAGGAAATTCCTCCCTCAAAAACTTTAGAATGGAATACTGAGAAAAAACTGTGTATAGAAGGACTTTACAATATGAAAGGACTGAGTCTTTTCTTTCGTTCAACACGTACTCGGAACGTCGAGACCCACTGAGTTCCAGTAACAATGTCTTGGAGTCACTACGTGACTACGGAACCCTACGACCGCACCAAGTCGGTAATAAGTGGGAGGGTAGGACTTCGGACCGAGACGACCCTCGGTACTGACCGGGACTGGACACGGTGGGACCGTCCCAGAGATGGGGGACACGTCGGGCACCGGGGAATGGAAGTCGAAGGACGGGAGGAGGGAAGGACAATGAAGAAAGAAGGTGATGAAACGAAGAGAAGGAAACAAAATCCAAACCGTAGATCTCTCAAACCGAAACATTAGTCTTGATCACGGACGTTCAATCGAGTTGACAACGAAAGGAAACCGACACCAAAGGGGACCTCGGAAATGGAAGGTCAGGGTGTTCGGAAGTTCTGGATAGAACAATGGAAATGAGAAGGACCGACAAAAAACAAGTAGAAAGAGGATCCACCGAGAGACCTGATAGTTGTCAATCAGTCAAACACACTGAATAAAAATGGTGAACAGGTCAACTTTCTGGTAAGACGTTAGTGGACCCTAGGTATTTCATCAGGTACTCGGGGAGGCTTACGGCACGGAGAGTGTGAGACCAACTTTCATCACGAGTCTTTTACATTTTGGAGCAAGACAATACGTGGTTTCGACATGAAACACCCTGTTATTGAATCACTGATCAAGTCAAGTCAAGTCAAGTCAGTGAGTCGGTACAAGCTGAAAAACGTCGGGGTACTTGACGTCGTGCGGTCCGGAGGGACAGGTAGTGGTTGAGGGTCTCAAGTGAGTTTGAGTACAGGTAGCTCAGCCACTACGGTAGGTCGGTAGAGTAGGAGACAGCAGGGGAAGAGGAGGACGGAAGTGAGGGAGGGACGTACTCTCAGAAAAGGTTACTCAGTCGAGAAGTGTACTCCACCGGTTTCATGACCTCAAAGTCGAAATCGTAGTCAGGAAGGTTTCTTGTGGGTCCTGACTAGAGGAAATCCTACCTGACCAACCTAGAGGAACGTCAGGTTCCCTGAGAGTTCTCAGAAGAGGTTGTGGTGTCAAGTTTTCGTGGTCAAGAAGCCGCGAGTCGAAAGAAGTGACAGGTTGAGAGTGTAGGTATGTACTCGTGACCTTTTTGGTATCGGAACTGATCTGCCTGGAAACAACCTTTTCATTACGGAGACGAAAACTTTTACGATAGATTCAACCAATATTGCAAGGAAGGTTCCTCATTCACAGAAAATTAAAGTACCGACGTCAGTGGTAGACGTCACTAAAACCTCGGGGGGTTTTATTTCAGACTGTGACAAAGGTGACAAAGGGGAAGATAAACGGTACTTCACTACCCTGGTCTACGGTACTGGAAGCAAAAGACTTACAACTCGAAATTCGGTTGAAAAAGTGAGAGGAGAAAGTGAAAGGAGTTCTCCGAAAAATCAAGGAGAAGTGAAAGACGGTATTCCCACCACAGTAGACCTATAGACTTCAATAACTATAAAGAGGGTCGTTAGAACTAAGGTCGGACACTGATCATCGTCCTGAATTATTGAAAACCGTCCGGAACCCACGTGTATCTCTTACTATTGCAAACGTGTTGTGTAATCCTATTTGGTCTCCTTCTCACCTCACAGGTCCCGGTCAGCGGGACGACGGGACTTCCAACTCCCTAAGTCACAGATGTTTTTGTGGACATTGGATGAGAATCATGGGGAAACCCTTCGGACTATATTTCTCGGCAGGACAATGGTTTCTTCGTCTTGAGTGAACATCCTTACCCTTTTTGATCGTTAACACGAAATACACACACGTATACACGAATCAGTACAGACTGAGAATCACTGGGGTACCTGACATCGGGGGTCCGAGGAGACAGGAACCGTCAAAAGTCCGTTCTTATGACCCCACCCAACGACAAAGGATGAGGTCCTCTAGAGGGGCTGGACCCTAGTTTCGACGTGCGGGACACAGAGGAGGTAACCGTCCACCTAAGAAATGGTGACCCAGTGGACACTTCGGGCATTTCGACAACAACAAATCAGTGAGTCTGCACAGGCTGAGAAAACCTGGGGTACCTGATATCGAGCGGTCCGAGGCGACAGGGACCCTAAAGGGTCCGTTCTGAGTACCTCACCCAGTGGTAAAGGAAGAGGTCCAAATCTTTACTTGTTTGTCATTCATAATTAAGTTTCTATCGATTGTAAATAACTGAAAAGTGATCAGATCTTGTGCGACAAAATTTACGAAACATACCGATAGTCCCTTCTTCGATCCGAAGTACTCTCACCCCAATATTGGACAAGAGTCGGATAAAAACAAGTTAGATACTTAATGTTACCAAAAATTTTCCAATAATTTCTTCATGTGTTTCTTTTTATGTGTTATCTGTACTGACATGGAGGTTTCGGATTTTTAAATAACAGATCAGGGATATCTTTCAAACGGTTGAAGAGAGTCTCACCAACCGTTTCCTATTGTTCAGAGGTTTTCTCTACGGTTCCTGTACCCACTCGTCTTTCTTCTGACCGAGTGGTGACGTGTCACCGACTTTCAGTTGTTACTCTGAGTCGTCTATTCTTGTTCTGTCAAAAATAAATGTTGCGTTGTTTGTCGTCCTTGTGTGTACCACACAAGGAGACGGTGATTTCGGGTGTCCTGTGCTACCCGGGTCCACCACGGTCCCGTCCGTCAATACGACGTCGACTCGTCAGGTCTTAGGTACCGAGTGGAGAATGTCCCTCGTCACTTGTTCGGTTCCCTCGGTCATCAATCTACCATCAGCAACAAATCAGGGATTCAGGCACAGACTGGGAAAACGTTGGGGTACTTGACATCGGGTGGTCCGAGAAGACAGGTACCCTAAAGGGTCCGTTCTCGTGACCTCACCCAATGGTAAAGGAAGGGGTCCTCTAGAAGGACTGGGTCCCTATCTTGGGTGTAGAGGATGTGACGGTACGCACGATTCAGCGAGGGCGACACAGATTGAGAACCGTTGGGGTGCCGGACATCGGGCGGTCTGAGGAGACAGTTACCCTAAAAGGTCCGTTCTTATGTTCTCACCCAACGGTAAACGAAGGGGTGAGGATGTGACCGTCCGTCTAAGAGATGGTGACTCGGTGATCCTTTCGGGGTGAGTCTACCATCAGTGGGACACAGTGAAACTGACTGAATTAACCGATACTCTCATCGACGTCTTTACCGAGTCCCAGTTTCCCGGTACTCTCGAACATCAAACCGTGTGTGTCCTTTCTTCATATGTCCACAGATGTGGAAACCGTTCGACGAAAAGACTGTTACCTGACAGGGAAAGTAGGAGTGACGTTAGGACACTTCCTCTGTCTTAAGTAGGGTAAAACGTCTACTTCTTTAACTCCGAGTCTCTTTTCTTTCATTGTTTACTCGAACGGGTTCCAGTTTACACTGGCCGCGTTCCAACGTGTCGAGTATCCACCACTCTTCACTAAATTGGGACTGAATTGAGACTAGACAGGTCTACGTCTCGGAGTTGTTGTATGTCGACGGAGTAAAGTAACCCGTCCTTCGGTTCTTGGTGTTCCGGATCTGACTTTAGTGTCTGGACTATTTCATTAAGTAACAAAACGAAAGAAGGAAACTTTGGTTATGACGACTTTAAACCGTAAAAATGTCACATACCCCGGTCGTTACGTGTTGGGTAAACTTCTAAATGTATACAAATCTACGGTCGTTTTCAAACGGTCTTTGAAAGGACCATTTTTTACCTAAACCGATCCAAAATGGAAAGGGTCAACAAAACTTTCCAAAGGAAACTCTACCCTTTCTGTTTGTGTCTAAATTAATAGGAAGAGAACGATTACAAGTTTGACGGATTAATCTGATTTTCGTAATTAACGTTTATAATGTTTGTCGTCGAGTGACATTTTATAAGGGAGTATTAAAGAGCTCCAGGTAGTTAATTTGCTTCAGAGGCTGTAGAAGGACTAGGAAACGTAGTAAGAGGGACGTTGAGGTGTCCGTTTATTAGTAAAATGTATCTCGTCTCTTCGTCCACGTTTCTGCACGACACACACGCACGGACACACACCTTTTCCTTGAGTTTGTCGTCTCTTCCAACGACCTTTACCCTTACACTCGTAAACGTGTACTTGAAGCCACTGTCACGACCGAGAGTACACCTCGAGTACATTTCTTGTACGGACGGTTTCGTCCTTCGTTCTCTTCACCCAAGCTAGGGACCCAGTCCCTCTAGGAGACCTCCTCTCGTACCGTTGGGTAAGGTCATAAGAACGGACCTCTTAGGGTACCTGTCTCCTCGGAGTACCCGATGTTAGGTACCCCAGCGTCTCAGCCTGTGTTCCTTCACTGAATCGTACCGTGTGTCACATTTCGCTCCCCCGTCCCGACAGCATTCACGGAAACCCTAATGTCCATTGACTTTGGAGAGTTTAGAAAGTTCGTTTCTCTCTCTCGAATTACTTTCTTTAACCAGGAGGGTCATGGGTTTCCATCCGTTAAATCTGTTCAGAGTCCGTTCTGGTCATTTAGATCTATTCCTTCGGTCGACCGAGACGAGAGACCTCAGGGTCCCAGGGAGCAGGAGAGACCTCAGGGTCCCAGGGAGCAGGAGAGACCTCAGGGCCCCAGGGAGTAAGAGAGTCGACGAGGTCCTATCCTCTTATAGTACAAGTGGTCGACCCGGAACTTCAGTCTAAGGACCCAAGTGGAGGGCCGATACAGTGAAGGACAATAGAGAGAAACGGAGTCAAAGGAACTGACATTTGCGAACTCAAAGTAAGTTAAGACACTCTTAATCTACTCTATCATGGAACAACAACAAGTCAGGGATCCAGTACAGGTCGAGAAACACCGGGGCACCCGACGTCGTACGGTGCGGAGGGACAGGAAGTGATCGAGGACCTCACGGACTGTGTATGATTTACGAGTCACAGTAAACACAAAGGGAAAGTACAAACGGAGTAATGAAAAGTAAACGCTTAACCGAAGAGGAAGAAGAAGTACATGTACCCTTCTACGGGAGGGTCAAATTTGCCATTAGGACCATCTGGTGGATTACCGAGTCAGGGTTTATAACCCAACCGGTTTTTCAAGTAATACCTTTTTGAGCTTGAAAAACCGGTGGGGTCATGTTAAAGAACTTCCCACCTTAGAGTAACCAGACCGAACTCAGTTCACAGACGGGAGGTAGTCCAGTCGGTACTAACCTCTTGTCCTGGTTCCACAAACACATGTTGGTGTTCCCGGTAAGGAAACCAACGCCCCCCACCTTAAACAAGAGTCTTCTTTGTATCGTAAAAGTATTGTAAACGTGTAGGTGATATTTATACCTATCAATAGTCACTCTCTGTCACTTACAATATGAAGTCAAGTCAAGTCAGCGAGTCAGCACAGGCTGAGAAACACTGGGGTACTTAACGTCGTGTGGTCCGGAGGGACAGGTAGTGGTTGAGGGCCTCAAGTGAGTCTGAGTGCAGGTAGCTCAGTCACTACGGTAGATCGGTAGAGTAGGAACTAGCAGGGGAAGAAGAGGACGGGGGTTAGGGAGGGTCGTAGTCTCAGAAAAGGTTACTCAGTTGAGAAGTGTACTCCACCGTTTTCATGATCTCAAAGTCGAAATCGTAGTAAGGAAGGTTTCTTTAGAATCCCAACTAGCGGAAGTCTTACCTGACCAATCAGGATAGATTTTGGTCCTTAATATAATTTCTGTTCATACATTTAGTTTGGAATAGAATTTATCATACTTGTTTCAAGTGCGTGATTTTAATAAACAACCTCTTCCGTTACCGTTGGGTGAGGTCATGAGAACGGACCTCTTGGGGTGCCTACCTCCTCGGACCACCCGACGTCAGGTACCCCAGTGATTCTCAACCTGTGTTGACTCGCTGAAGTGAACGTGAAAAGTGAAAGTACGTGACCTCTTCCTTTACCGTTGGGTGAGGTCACAAGAACGGACCTCTTAGGGTCCCTACCTCCTCGGAAAACCCGAAGACAGATACCCCAGTGTGTCTCAACCTGTGCTGACTGCGCTGAATCGTCGTCGTCGTCGTTTTAATAAACATTTCTGAAAGATTTTAAAACTTTATTATCGATGTGACTTATAAGTAAAACATATAATTTTTAATTTTATGAACTCCACAATAGAGTGGTCCGACAGTTCCAGTCCTCTACTTTACCATTTCAAAATTTCGACGATGAGTAAATCGAAATAGTGGAAAGCTTCTTTGACTTGAACTGTCTTAAACACAACAAACACCAAAAGAGAAATTCTGACTAGTGATTTCTGTCTGACAAGACAAAACTTTCCTTAATTTCAGGTTATGTTTCTTCGTTCAGTCGTGGATGAAAGGGGATCCTTTAATTTACTAGAAACAGGAGGAAAGTCAACAAACCCTGTATTTGTCTAACAGTCATAGGACTGAGAACAAACTCGACACAAATAAAACAATTAAGTCTTCTATTAAACAAAGACAAGGTAATTCGTAAATAAAACACAATATGCGCCAGGTCACGATCCCAGACACACACTTCGATACTCCTCATCCTACACCAGAAGGGAACCCCTGGAGTTCCGGTATGTATGTCACCTGTGTGAGTGTGGTGGAACTCTCACTACGGGTACGTATGTCGAGTGCGACGACACTCTGTTGGTAAGAAGTCAATCAAGACATCACACCTTGGAACGTGTGAGTCAGTAAAGAAAAACTTACTTCCTTGATCAGCCACGTAGTTCCGTCCCACTACTTTCACGATGACCCGTTCATACTTTACAATACTTTCATATTTTCTCTTTTCCACCAAGTGAGAAGTTTATTTATGAACGCACGGATGACACGTGGTCTGTGACAAGACTCGTAGTTGTGTAACGCTAAGGAAGACCGATCTTTTGAAACTCTTTTACTGTACTTCCTCAACCGTACACACGACTTGGAACTTCAAATGTAAGTACCTAAATTTGTCCGTAGCAACCCGGACTCTCCTAAAGTTCAATGTTCAGGTTAACCTGACCTCAACTGTCGTCACCCTTCCGCATGTTACCGGTTCGAATGTTTCCATTATATTCGGTTTTAGTGACTCCTTTCCCGGAAATCACAACCTCCTAAGTAGACCCGGACCAAAACATCTGCCACTTCTCGACAACTTTGAACTTTCCCTTTAAGTGCACTAGTGATCAGTTAAGGATCACTAGGGGTGAAAGACCATATTAGAGAGAAGGGACACGTACTCTACCTGGACCTCTGAACGAAGATTACTTACGTAACGTTGTTTTCACGACTCTGTGGTGGAGATTCCATACCTTACATTTTCTGACACTAAAGGTGGAAGGAGTGTGAGAAGGAGATAAAGAAGACCGAGTGGTCTACTATGTCAGAGAATACCACAGACGATGTGATATCTCTTTGGGTACACCACTTGTTGACTTCTGTCGGAGACCGGTTGTCGGTACTTCTTTAACTACAGAAGTCAGGTTTTCAAGTGGTCTTAGTACGGTTGGTGGTGTACGGACTTACCTCCTCTGGGAGGGGTCAACTTGGAAAAAAACTGACTGCTAGACCTGTAGGACGAACATCGAAACACTCTCTGGGGTCGGGTCTCGTGGATCGATTCGACGTGGGATTAAAGACTGGGTGTCTTTGACATTTTATTACGGACAAAAAAAATTCGACGAGCCAAACCTTCACCAAACAATTCGTCACTAGACATCGACTATATGGTCCTCTCTCCTTTACCTTATATATACCCCTATTTATATTTCCTGCAAAGGGGAATAACAAAAAATGTATAGAAATGTTCTATTAACTCACAAATTCCGTTCTTATCGTTATTACCTCACACTAAAATAATGTTTAAAAAATTTTTAATTTACATACCGTTAAAATATAAAAACCACCTGACCCCAGTCCCGACCCATACTTCTTCCCACACGAATGTCCTCCCATACTCCGTTGAAACACCCCACTACCCACACAAGGAATAGAACTAAACATCACTACCAAAGTATCTGTATGTATACAGTCTAGAGTAGTCAAAACATATGAGACTTATATTCGATAAATACCATGTAAGTTAATATGTAATAAAGATATGATCTCCTTATATATTTATTTTCATATTTTTGTCTGTTATCTTCGAATCCCTTCTCTTTGGAGTCACTCTTGACAGAAATAAGGTTCTCTGAAGTGTCTCTTGTCTCCTGGATCACGCAGCCCGAAACCATTTTACCATTTTGTTTCTATTCCTCCTCGACTCCGTCTCCTATCTCTTGGTCGTCCCGGTCCTTCGTCGTTGACCATTGAACACACCTCCCCTTCGTCAGTTACGGACTGTAATTCGTCTCATACGGATAACTTCTTTTGTCAGAAGAAGGTAGAAAGGTCCCATTAAAGAAGACCTTTTAGAAGTATGCCGTATAAGGATATTTTAGATTTTTTATTAATGACGATAAAAGTTCTCGATAACTATGAAGGACTCGGGACTTTACTTCGGTGAATATAATTTTGTTGTGGTTTAGGGGAATTTTACTTGTAAGAGTGAAGTCATCTACTGTAATGAACAGTACCGTACCGGAGGGTTCCGCTCAAGGGAAGTAATTCAGACTTATTTCTGACTTACGGAAATAAGTCAAGTCAAGTCAAGTCAGCGAGTCAACACAGGCTGAGAAACGCTGGGGTACTTAGCGTCGTACCGTCCGAAGGGACAGGTAGTGGTAGAGAGCCTCAAACGCGTTTGAGTGCAGGTAACTCAGGCACTACGGTAGGTCGGTAGAGTAGGAGACAACAGGGGAAGAGGAGGACAGGGGTTAGGGAGGGTCGTAGTTTCAGAAAAGGTTACTAAGTCGAGAAGCGTACTCCACCGGTTTCATGACCTCGAAGTCGAAATCGTAGTAAGGAAGATTTTTTAGAGTCCCGACTAGAGGAAGTGTTACCTGACCAACCTAGAGGAACGTCAGGTTCCCTGAGAGTTCTCAGAAGAGGTTGTGGTGTGAAGTTTTCGTAGTTAAGAAGTCACGAGTCGAAAGAAGTGTCAGGTTGAGAGTGTAGGTATGTACTGGTGACCTTTTTGGTATCGGAACTGATCTGTCTGGAAACAACCTTTTCATTACAGAGACGAAAACATATACGATAGATCCAACTAGTATTGAAAGGAAGGTTCCTCATTCACAGAAAATTAAAGTACCGACGTAAGTGGTAGACGTCACTAAAACCTCGGGTTTTTTTTCAGACTGTGACAAAGGTGACAAAGGGGTAGATAAAGGGTACTTCACTACCCTGGTCTACGGTACTAGAAACAAAAGACTTACAACTCGAAATTCGGTTGAAAAAGTGAGAGGAGAAAGTGAAAGTAGTTCTCCGAAAAATCAAGGAGAAGTGAAAGACGGTATTCCCACCACAGTAGACGTATAGACTCCAATAACTATAAAGAGGGTCGTTAGAACTAGAATCGAACACGAAGAAGGTCGGGTCGTAAAGAGTACTACATGAGACGTATATTCAATTTACTCGTCCCACTGTTATATGTCGGAACTGCATGAGGAAAAGGATAAACCTTGGTCAGACAACAAGGTACAGGTCAAGATTGACAACGAAGGACTGGACGTATATCCAAAGAGTTCTCCGTCCAGTCCACAAGACCATAAGGGTAGAGAAAGTCTTTAAAGGTGTCAAATAACACTAGGTGTGATAAGGTATGGTATGTGAATTTGGAAATGATAAGAAAAAACCGGATGTTTTCTGTTTTATTTAGTCGTTTTCGTTACGTTTACCACATATTCTAACAGTGATGACATCTAACGTTTGGTTTTTATGACCCTTATGAAGTGGTAACACTTCTACTGAAGTATCCCAGAGAACAAAGGACCACAAGTCGATGAACCCGTGTGATAGGTTTCATCAAGAGAATTTACACTTATTTATGAAGTAGTGTGATATTCGTTCCACTTTTCTGTCGGAAGACTTACCCTCTTTTATTATCGTTTACTTCGTTGACTGTTTGTTGATTAGGGTTTTTATATGTTCGTNTGTTTGTTGATTAGAGTTTTTATATGTTCGTTGAATACGTCGAGTTAAGGTCTTTTTATTTGCTGGGTTAGTTTTTTACCCGGTTTCTTGATTTATCTGTAAAGAGGTTTCTTCTGTATGCCTACCGATTGTTTGTGTACTTTTCTACGAGTTGTAGTGAGTAATAATCTCTTTACGTTTAGTTTTGGTGTTACTCCATGGTGAAGTGTGGTTAGTCTTACAGACGTTAGGTTTTTAGACGTTCGTTATTTACGACCTCTCCCACACCTCTTTTCCCTTGGGAGGATGTGACAACCACCCTTATGTTTGATCATGTCGGTGATACCTCTTGTCACACCTCTCAGGAATTTTTTAACGTTTATCTTGATGGAATACTGGGTCGTTAGGGTGACGACCCGTGTGTGTGGCTCCTTTGGTCATAACTTTCTCTGTGTACATGGGGTTACAAGTAGCGTCGTGACAAATATTATCGGTCCTGTAACTTTGTTAGATCTACAGTTAGTCGTCTACTTACCTATTCTTTCGACACCATGTATATGTGTTACCTCATAATAAGTCGGCAATTTTTCTTAAGCAAACTTAGTCAAGACTACTCTACCTACTTTGACCTCGGCTAATATGTCTCACTTCATTCGGTCTTTCTTTTTGTGGTTATGTCACATGATTGTGTATATATACCTTAAATCTTTCTACCGTTACTGCTGGGACATACGTTCTGTCGTTTTTTCTGTGTCTATACATATTGCCTGAAAACCTGAGTCTCCCTCTCCCTCTCCCACCCTACTAAACCCTCTTACCGTAAGATTGTACATATGATAGTACATTCTTAGCTTAGCGGTCAGATACAGACTGCGTCCCACGTCGTACGAACCCCGACCACGTACCCCTACTGGGTCTCTCTACAATACCCCTCCCTACACCCTCCCCCCCAAGTACAAACCCTTGCGTACATTCTTAATTTCTAAAAATTTAAATTTTTTATATATATATAATTTTTTTTTATGAAGTAGTGTTCGGTTTCGTCTCAAATGTACTTTAGAGAGAACGTTGAAATCTAGGGACATTTGGTTTTCCCGTGTGTGTCCTCATAGTGATTTTGCCCTTTATTCCAATCTTTTCTTATTCATTCTAGTTCAATCCTTTGTCCAAATTAGCACTCTAATTTCTAAACAGTCATGAGAACGGACCTTTTAGGGTACCTGCCTCTTCGGACTATCCGACGTCAGGTACCCCAGCGATTCTCAGTCCATGTTGATTCGTTGAAGTGAAAGTGAAAAGTGAAAGTACGTTACCTCTTCCTTTACCGTTGGGTGAGATCGTAAGAACGGACCTCTTGGGGTCCCTGTCTCCTCGGACCACCCAACGGTAGACACCCCAGTGCGTCTCAACCTGTGCTGACTTCGCTGAATCGTCGTCGTCGTCCCTCCAATTATTTTAGACCTTTACCCCCCACTGTACCACTTTTTACAGAATTTCTAATTGGATTTTCAGTACATGTCTCATCTTAATCCATTCCCTTCTTGTCCGACCTTTCCAATAAAATCTCGGCAAAACCTCATCTGAACCATTTCAGACTACTGTAACGTTTGTTTCCTTTACTGTTATGTCATGGTTTGTGTAATTGTTATTATTATTAATTGCAACAACTCACGAAGTATACAAGGGTCATGGTAAGATTTAGGAATGCACATAATTGCACATACGTAAATTACAAATAAACGACACCTTATATATTCTTATAATAGGGATAAAATGTAAAGTCCGGGGTTCTCCAATTTATTGAATGGGTACCAGTGTTTCGATTACTCCTCGTCTCAATCCCGGACTTGTCTCACCAGAGGTCTAAAGACACACACGAGACGACAAAGAGTTCGTGACTGAGACGTGTCCAGGACACTACCATGGCTCTCACTGTCAGTTCGGGTCAGGTTGTGTCTCGGCCTCAGGGACGGAAGAGAGATAGAGGTACCGATGGCTCAGACTCTTGATTGAAGAGAAGAGACTTTGTCGAAGACGACGAAAAGGACCGAGGTGTGAACGGTCGGAGGTCAGTTAAGAGATGGAAGTGGTCCCGTTAGATGGTTTTCGGATTTCAACTAACACAGTGAAGACAAGTTTTGGTAACCCTACTTCAGACCTTCAGAATACACAGAATATTCCGGACATCCTAAGCCGGGGTCCAGTAAAACGGAAGACCCAAGGTCTGCATTCTGGCACGAGAGAGTAAGACCCTATAACACCTACTACAAAAAGGAGAAATTTTACAAGGGATAGGAAAGGTGGAAGGGACTAGAAGTACCTGACTAGGGATGAGTGGGGAGTGTAGGTTAGACTCTCCAGTGAACGGGGTCTTCACGAGGACTGGGTTCACACGGAGGCCGGAGGAGACTACACAGACCTGTCACGGGACGTGGTAGCGAGTGATCTGTCGTGAAATCGTAGTACGAATCAATGACCGAGTGAGATGACTTACAATTCAAGACACTCCAGTCACTGGAACAAGTAGGAAAAGAAGGGTTGTGAATCGTACCATAGTTTATGTACACACCCCCCTCAATCAGTGAGTCAACACAATCAGTGAGTCAACACAGGCTGACAAACGCTGGGGTACTTGACATCGGGTGGTCCGGAGAGACAGGTACCTTAAGAGATCCGTGCTTGTGACCTCGGTCCGAAGAGACAGGTACCGTAAGAGGCCCGTTCTTATGACCTCACCTAACGGTAAGGGAAGAGGTCTCCTAGAAGGGTTGGTTCCCTAACTTGGGACCAGAGGACGTAGCGTCCGTTTAAGAAATGGTGAACTCGATGTCCCTTCAGGATAGTTTATATATTGTCTGAGATCTATTGAAAAATTTAACTTCCTATTTATTCCTGACTCAAACTATCCTATATTTTTTACTTTTACTCTTTCGTTTGAAAAAATTTAAATAAAAAACTCCATTGTAACTAAATATCGTAATGTATTCAAAGTACACATGTTGTAGTGTGAAGATGAAGGTATATGGGATGTTGTACGAGTGACGGTCTTTAAATCAAAGGTAGAGAGTGATGTGTCAACTAGGGGAAATGGGCAAAGTAGGTCGGTGGGTAGGGGTGAGGAAATGGAGACCATTGGTGGTAAGACAAGGGACATGGATGATGTAGTTTGACAGAAGATTTGGTAGTATGGATTGACCGCGGTAACCGTCGTAGTTCGTCCGTAAATTCTCTTAATAAAACCTTAACGAGTCAAATCTATCCCTGAACAACTTAAACCACTCTTCTACAATAGGTTTTTCTTTACTGGACACACGTCGACCTTACTATCTTAGTCCCGAGTAGACACTCCGACTTCTAAGTCTGAACGATTAAGATGAGAAAAATTTTCTATTAAAATGAAAGGAAAGAAACGAGTCATCATAAATGGATCTGACAGATACCGAAAGAATGTCACTTTGTATTTAGTTTTAATTATGGACCATATAAGGAGAAATCCAACACATATGTTAGGAGGTATCCTTCCTTTTAATTAGAAGAGATATACTAAGTCTTTCGAACGAACATAGAAAAAAATAAGACGACAACAAACGAATCCAACACTTACTTTCCCTCCTAAAGTCTCTCCTCTTCGGTTTCGACTTTACGAGACCTAAGTTAATGTGTCACTTACTTTTACGATAAGGACTCGGACACTTCCTATTAAAACCGAAAAGTTATATAATAATGAACTATTCTTGAATCATTTTTCATCTAAAAAAAGATCTACTTCTGAACACTTACGTTAATATCGGGGCATCGGAATGGTTCCTCTTCACGAACACGAGATCGGGAGTCTCTAGATTGTCAACTATTTACGAGAATCCTACTCTACACTTAGACAGACGATTTTCGTCGGAGACTCTATCTCTCTGTCTGGAGTATCAGACCGACCGTCTATCGGGGACGGTTTCCTGCACTTCTGTAGACAGGATGTCTGATTCTTTACTGGGTGAGTATAAGAAGACCGATCTCTGTCCTCCTTAAACATACAAACCGATCCGTCTTTTTTAAGAAGGAAAGGCTACCTAGTAAATCTTCCCACACACACAGAGAGAGAGATACACACAATAACACATCGAATTACAAAGTGGTGTTACGTTTGTTTCACGAAGGAAATCATCGGAGGTATAAATATCCCTATTCTAGGAAGAATGTTTTTCTGGGTTTCCTAAGGATCTTTCTGTACGACGACGACGACGACGACGACGATTCAACGAAATCAGCACAGGCAGAGACACGCTGGGGTCTCTACTGTCGGGTGGTCCGAGGGTTCAGGGACCCTAAGAGGGTCCGTTCTTGTGACCTCACCCAACGGCAAAGGAAGAGGTTTCTGTATAGACTTGGGTTTGTGATTCAAACGAAGTACACTCGACACTGAAACCTACTTACCTAATTTTTCTACGGTAAACGGGGTTGCACCTACTTGGAGTTCCTGTATACGATTCAATTTATTAGGTCTGTATTTTTCTTTTTTTTTTTACTGTATTCCAGTCCTTCGTTGTCAATCTTGACCTGTACCTTGTTGTTTGACCAAGGTTTATCCTTTTCCTCATACAGTTCCGACGTATAACAGTGGGACGAATAAATTGAATATACGTCTCATGTAGTACGCTTTACGACCCGACCTTCTGCGTGTTCGACCCTAGTTCTAACGGCCCTCTTTATAGTTATTGGAGTCTATACGTCTACTGTGGTGGGAATACCGTCTTTCACTTCTTCTTGATTTTTTGGAGAACTACTTTCACTTTCTCCTCTCACTTTTTCAACCGAATTTCGAGTTGTAAGTCTTTTGTTTCTAGTACCGTAGACCAGGGTAGGGAAGTACCCTTTATCTACCCCTTTGTCATCTTTGTCACAGTCTGAAATAAAAACCCCCGAGGTTTTAGTGACGTCTACCACTAACGTCGGTACTTTAATTTTCTGCGAATGAGGAACCTTCCTTTCAATACTGGTTGGATCTATCGTATAAGTTTTCGTCTCTGTAATGAAAAGGTTGTTTACAGGTAGATCAGTTCCGATACCAAAAAGGTCACCAGTACATACCTACATTCTCAACCTGACACTTCTTTCGACTCGTGACTTCTTAACTACGAAAACTTCACACCACAACCTCTTCTGAGAACTCTCAGGGAACCTGAAGTTCCTCTAGGTTGGTCAGGTAGGATTTCCTCTAGACAGGACCCTAAAGAAACCTTCCTGACTACGATTTCGACTTTGAGATCATGAAACCGGTGGAGTACGTTTCTCAACTGAGTAACCTTTTCTGAGACTACGACCCTCCCTAACCCCCGTCCTCCTTTTCCCCTGCTGTCTCCTACTCTACCGACCTACCGTAGTGGTTGAGCTACCTGCACTCAAACTCACTTGAGGTCCTCAACCACTACCTGTCCCTTCGGACCACACGGCGCTAAGTCCCCCAGCGTTTCTCAGCCTGTGTTGACTCGTTGACTTGACTTGACTTGACTTCGAGTTAATATACACCTTAGATTTTTTTCATTATCATCTCTTATCTCACTAATGGTGGTGAGACCACCAATGGTCTCCACCCCTTCATCCCCGTTGCGTTTCTGTAACTAGTTGTCCATGTTTCAAGATCTCCTAGGTCAAGATATCCTACTTATTCAGATTTGTCGAGTATAAGTCGTACTGTTGATATCAATTATTATGACATAACTTAAGACCTTTAAACGATTCTCTCATCTGAAGTCCACAAGAGTAGCGTGTGGTTTATACCATTGATATACTCTTCTACTATACAATCAAACGGACTGGTATCATTAGTACAGTAACACATACAGATAGATTAGTAGTACAACGTATGGAATTTATATACTTTAAGATTAAATAAAATATCCTTATATTAACGAAATGTCAAAACACAATTAAAAACGACATGTTATTACACTTAGTCGATATACATATGGATATAGGGAAGGGAGAATCTGGAGGGAGGGTGGGGAGATCCAGTAGTGTCTTGTAGCTCGACTCGAGGGACACGATATGTCGACGAAGGGTGATCGATAGGTAAAATGCGTGTGATTACATATAGACAGTCCCGACGAGAGAGTAAAACAGGGTAGAGAGGAATGGGAGGAGTTTTCAGGTGAACGGACAAGAGATACAACCACAGAGACAAGGGCGGGACGTTTATCCAAACAGTCATGTTGGAAGGATCTAAGGTATGTATACCAAAGATATACTATAAACAAAAAGAGAAAGACTGAATGAAGTGAGACATACCGTCTGAGATCCAAGTAGGTGTAGTGATGTTTACTGGGTCAAAGTAAGGAAAAAGCACCGACCCATTATCAGGTAACACATATACGTAGTGTAGAAGAAATAGATAAGTTATAGGACAACTTCCTATAAATCCGACGAAAGTACAGGACCGATAGCATTTATCACAACATTTCTTTCTTTATTTTTATTGAACCTATTCCCCTTTCACTTTGACTTCAGCGAGTCAGCACAGGTTGAGAAACGTTCGGGTACGGAGATGTCAGGTACCTTAAGAGGTCCGGTCTTATGACCTCACCCATCGGAAAGGGAAGAGGTCCCTTAGAAGGGTCGTGTCCCTAGTTTGGGTCCAGAGGCCGTTACGTCCACCTAAGAAATGGTCGACTCGGTGTTCCCTTCGGGTCTATTCCCCTTCCTACTACTGTTTTTATTTGGGTCTCCTCGACCAACCTACCCCTTCCTTTGTGTCAACTATGTGAATGACTGAAACTCCCGTTTTGAGTTTTCCGACCTTAATCTCCTGACCTTGTGTCCCTTCTTACGGTCCGACCAATAAATATGGACCCTTAATGACAACTTTATTTCGGTACTCCATCTTGACGGAGACGGAGGTCAAGTCGGACACACGTATCTCTCCCTGGGAAAGATTGGGGTCGTAACGGTCTCCATTGGGTCCTTATCTACTTTCTTCACAAAGTACTCCATGTCCTATCCGTCACAATCAAAAACTTATTAAGAGAAGGTTCGTCGTTGAATAGTTACATAAGATTTATTCATATGGGTTTCGTTTTAGTAAGAAGTGCAACTCGATGGTCGTCTCGGTTAAAAATAGGTAGAACGAGTCAAGTGGGTTCAATCGAATACATCGGTCTCAGACAGGAAGGTCTGACTGTACAAATTAATGTGGATAGTCGTCACCAACAGCTCATCGGAAAATTACCTAGGGTTTCTAAAAGTAGTCTTCTACGACATGAAGTCATTACCACGGTCACCACGGAGAGGTCAACCGTAACGACTACGAAAAGGATCGTCTCTTACACTAGGACGTCCGCAAATTCTCTATGACTCCCATTGTCGTTAACCTGTAACCAATTGTTTACTTTGGTTGAGACTTTTACTACAAATACACCGACACACATGAGCTCATCACTAAATACAATAAAAGTCGACTCCAAGCTTAAGACATTCCTCTCATTGGACGACGGAAGACCTCAGTACTTATAGAATCCCTTGTTCTCGTACTCTTCTAGACCTGAAAATCCGTTTAATTTCAGTCGTACGAAATGTGTCCACTGTTTAATCCACCATTAATTAACGTAATTTATTCCTAAGTGGTGCCTTAAGGAAGTTTGTCGGACAAGGGGAGTGACGAATTACATGAACTAATTTTAAGTAATGGGTGTTGTAGAGAATGTATTTCGTACCAAGGAGTATAGTTAAAGTCACCTAAAACAAGTAATCCTCCGTATAAAGACGTCTCTTCTAAATGGGGACGTCTCACTTATCTAATGGGAGCAGTGTGTGTTGGTCTTTGTTCCAACACAGGTGGGAATCGAACACGAAAAGTATAGTAGCACACTCGAGAATCGAACGTGTGCATGGACCTTGAAGGATTACTGTCTAAGGACAAGAGGGCCGGTGAAGAGAAATAAACCCTCGTTTCCCCGTGGGTCAAGGGTTAGGGGCCTCTACCAGGTAGATAGAAACTCACGTATAATCCCAAACCCGGTGTAAGGTCCTCTGTTATTTTGTGGTCTAGGTGAGGACCTCAGAGACCACTACTCATCCCGGAACGACGTGTACCAAGGTAGGTGTTAACAGTAGAAGGTAGGTCCGGATCAAGACTTTTACTCGAGAGAGTCGTCTCTCCGATTCGTGTCGTACCTCCCAGGGAATACCCCTTTACCCAATTATTACGGTGTTATCCTTTCACCAAGAGTTTCTCCTCTTGACACGTAGGTTCCTTACTACCGGAGCTGAGGGTACTTTGGTCTATCTGAAGTCCCGACGTCTAAGATGGAGACGTGCAGGTCGGATCTTGAACTGAGCTCACTCCTCGTCGAAGTAAGAGTAAAGGTACAGATATCTCCTGTCTCTAGGAATCTGAGATCCTTTAGACGAGACTACGGTATTCAAAAATTCGAACGTCAAAATCACATCAAAAACGGTAAATCCTCTATCGAACTTTCCGTCGTTGTCCTAATTTCCCATCTTTACTATTAATTACTTATTCTCACCGAGTCTGTCGTTTCTTAGACGGACGTCACGTCCTCTGACCTCAAACTAAGGACCCAGTCCTTTTAGAGAACCTCTTCTTATCGTTGGTGGAGGTCATAAGAACGGACCTTTTAGGGTACCTGTCTCCTCCGACCACCGATGTCAGGCACCCCAACGTTTCTCAGTCTGTCCTGACTCGTGTGTGCGTGTGTGTGTGTGGTGTGTATGTGTGTGTGGTGTGTGTGTGTGTGGTGTGTGTGGGGTGTGTGTGTGGGGGTGTGTGTGTGTG